>JARQOD010000009.1:1776584-1895986 GCA_033576555.1 Oophaga sylvatica
CAGGGGGGTTTTGGGCGAGGGTCCTTTGTTTCCGGTTTTGGGGTTTTTTTTTTTTAAAGGGTTTCTTTTTTTTCCCCTGGGAAATTTTTTTGGGGAAAAATGAAAAAACAAAATTGGACCTTAAAAGGGTTTTGTTTTTTCGGTTGGGGGGCCCTTTTTTTTTCCTTTGGGCTTTTCCTTTTTGGGCCCCCTTTTTTTTTTCCCCGTTTTTTTAATTTGGTTTTTAAAATTGTTTTCCCGGACGCGGGGTTTTTGGGAGGGTTCCTTTTTTGGGGTAGCCAGTTTTGGGGCCGGTTTGGGGGGTTTTTTCTTCGGGGGGCCCCTTGCTAACCCATAGGTGAGGGCCTGGGTTTGTTGGGGCCTTTTTTTTTCCCCCCAAAAATTTTTTTGGGGGGGTTCCCTTTTTAACGGGGGCCTTTAGACAGGAAAATTTTAACCGCTTTTTTTTTGTTTTTGGGATTTTAAGCCTGTGTTCCAAATCCTTGTTGGGGGTTTTGGGTTAGCCTTTTTTAGGGCGGGGGGGGGGGGGGCCCCCCTTTTTTGGGTTGGGGGCAATCGGAGTATGTGGTTAGAAATATGATTTTTCGTTTTTCTAGACGAAAAATCCGTTTTGGTTTAATGGGGAGGGTTATGGTCAGGGGACAATTCTTGGGTGTTTGCTTCGGACACCATCTGGAGATTCCGGGTACCCGGCTCATCCTGACCCCTGGTTTCCAAATGAGGGTTCGGTGACCCCCCCTCAGGGGGGGGACGTTTGATCTTTTGGGGTAGTTCTGGGAGGCTCCCCTCGGTTGTAAGGGGGAAGTAAAATGTTCTGGTTTTTTTTTTTCCTTTTTTCCCTTGACCGCTGGTCTGCTCCCCTGCTCAGATAAAAATTTTTCTTTTTTGTTTTTGTTCTTTTTTTCTTTTTTCCCGCATTTGTGGGGGCCGGGGCCCCCCTCCGGGGTTTTTGCCCTCTCTTTGGAGCCATGTGTTTGTCTTTTGCTTTTTCCATTTTTTTGTGGGGCGTTTTTTGTTCCCCAGAGAACAATTTGGTGTAAGGTCGTGTGTTTCCAGGTTTTTTAAATTGAGGTTGGTGTTTGGGGTTTTTTTGGTGCAGTAAGTACCTTCCTTTTCCTTTTTTTTTTGGGGAGTTTTGGGCCCCCTTTGCTCATATTTTTTTCCTTCTGTGCAGTATTTCTTCTTGTCAAACCCCATTACTTTTTTGGGGGTTTTCTATTTTTCTTTGGGGTTCTGCCCGGGGGCAGATGTTTTCCCTTTCATTTTTTGGTGTAGTTAGTTGGTGGGGGGGTCAGGGGGGAACGCTCCCGGCGCCCTGTTGTTGTGGTTAGGTACGAATTAATTAAAACCTTTCCCGGGTATTCCTTTTTTGCCCCCCCCACAAAAAAACAGGGTTGTAAAAAAAAATGCTGGCCCTTTTCCCTTTTTTAAAAAAAAAAATTTTCCCCAAAAATTTTTGTTTTAAAGAAAATTAAATTTTTTAGTAATTTTTGTGGGAAATTCTTGTTTGGAAAAAATTTAAAAAATTTTAAAATGCAAAGCCCTTTTCCCTAAATTTTTCCTTTTTTTTTTCAATTTTCGAAAATTTTTAAAAGAATTTAAAAAGTCTGGGAAAAAACCCCGAATGGAGCCTTTGGAAGGGGAAGATTATATAAAGGGGGGGTCAAAAAGAAAATTGGGCCGGTATCAAGTCCCATTGGGGGGTTTTGGTTTAAAAAAAAAATTTTTTTTTTTAAATTTTTTATTTTTTTTTCCCTTTTTTTTCTTTTTTTTTTGGGGTTGTCTGCCATTTTTTTTTTTAAATTTTTATTATATTTAAAAGTTTTTTTTGGGAATTAGAATAAGGGGAAAAAATTTTTACTCTATTTTGAATTTTAATACCAAAAAGTAATCTAATTTTTTCTATTCCTTTAAACTGGAACACAGGCAAAATAAAAAAAAAAAACCTTGTTTTTTAATGCAAATTACCCTTTTTTGGGAAACCCCCGGGGGCCCGGGACCACCCTGGCCCCCAGCCCCGGGCGGGGAATGGCCCCCGGGGGCGAAAAACGTCCCGGGGCAGTGATTCCGTGACCCCCCGGGGCGGTGGTAGGACCCGGGAAAACCCCCTTTCCCCCGGGCACACCGAAAAAAAACGCGGTGTCCAGGGGACAGGGGACATCTGCGGGAGGGGCCCTGTTGTGTTTTCGTAGCTGAGGAGAATAAGCAAAAACGGCAATACACCAGAGAGGTTAGAACCTATTGGATTGCAGTACCCTGAACTAACCACACAACTAGAGGTAGCCGTGGAGCGTTCCTACGTTGATCCTAGACGCCTCGTCACAGCCTGAGAGATAACTACACCTAAAGGCAGAAAGATGAAAGCTATCTGCCCAGGAGCAGATCCCCAAAGAAAATAGGAAGCCCCCAAACATGTAATGGCGGTTAGACAAGAAGAAGCACGGACACAGACAGAAAATAGAATGAGCAAACGCTGGGACCCAATTTGGTCTAGACAGAAAAGTACAGGAAAGGATACTCACTGCAATCCAAAAAAAACCTAAAAAATACCAACTCTTCTGATTGCAAAAACACCTGAGATCACACGATCTCTACCACCTAAAATCAGATCTCTGGTGTATCAAAACTAAGCCGCAGCCACTGAAAAAATAGGAAAAAGCAACTGAACAAATAACAGTGGCTTCAGATAAACTGAGAGGAGCACAAGCCCCCGGAGGGGACCTGGCTGACCTCCACAGAAGTGCAGGGAACAATGCAAAAAGCAAGCACAAAAATAAAAGCAGAAAATATCTTATCTGATAGCAAAGATGCAGGCAAGACTCAGCAAACTTCCAAATGAACCAGGAACCACAATTGAGACAAGAACAATTGATCACCGGCAACCATCATGGGAGGGAACCTCCATTATATCAGACCAGTCAGCGATCCCAGATTGCCACTCCTCGCTGAAAGGCTCAGTACTGTCTGTAACCACCAGAGGGAGCCTCTTCTCAGAAACCATCTCTAGTACATGCATAACAGTACCCCCCCCTTGAGGAGGGTCACCGAACCCTCACTGTGCAACCAGGCCGATCAGGATGAGCTCGGTGATAGGCACGGATCAGTCTCCTAGCATGGATGTCCGAAGCAAACACCCAAGAATTGTCCTCCTGACCATAACCTCTCCACTTAACCCAAATACTGGAGTTTCTGTCTAGAAAAACGAGAATCCAATATTTCTCAACCACATACTCCAGATTGCCTCTAAACCAAAACAGGGTAAGGAGGCGCAGCCATAGGAACCACTGGCTCGACAAACCTCTTCTGTTATGTTTGGTAGCTGAGGAGAGCAGGCAAAAACGGCAATACACCAGAGAGGTTGGAATCTACTGGATTGGCAGTACCCTGACTAACCACCACAACTAGAGGCAGCCGTGGGAGCGTTCCTACGTTGGTCCTTAGACGCCTCGTCACAGCCTGAGAGGCTAACTACACCTAAAGATAGAAAGAGGAAAGCTATCTGCCCCGGAGCAGATCCCCAAAGAACATAGGAAGCCCCCAAACATGTAATGGTGGTTAGACAAGAGGGAATACAGACACAGACAGAAAATAGTATGAGCAAACGCTGGGGCCCAATCTGCCTAGACAGAAAAGGATAGGAAGGATACTTACTGCAGTTCAAAAAACCCTAAAAAAGCCAACGTACTAATTGCAAAAACACCTGAGATCACACGACCTCTACCACCAAATTAGTTCTCTGGGGTAACAAAAGTAAGCCGCAGCCACAGAAAAAACTGGAAAAGGCAAATGAACAAACAACAGTGGTCCAGAGGAACCGAGAGGAGACCAAGCCCCCCGGGGAGGGGAATCTGGCCAACCTCACAGAAATGCAGAGAAAAATGCAAATGGCAAGCACAAAAACAAAAAACAGAAAATATCTTATCTGAGAGCAGGAGAAGAGGCAAGACTCAGCAAGATTCCAAGTGAACCAGGAAACAACATTGAGACAAGAACAATTGATCCCGGCAACCATGATGGGGGAAACCTCCCTTATATCCAGCCAGTCTGTACTTCCTGATGCCAATCCTCATTGAATGGTTCAGTACTGTTTGTAACCACCAGAGGGAGCTTCTGCTCAGAATTCATTTCTAAAACATTCATAACAGTACCCCCCCTTGAGGAGGGGTCACCGAACCCTCATTTGTGCAACCAGGTTGCTCAGGATGAGCTCTGTGATACGCACGGATCAGTCTCCTAGCGTGGATGTCCGAAGCAAACACCGAAGAATTGTCCTCCTGACCATAACCTCTCCACTTAACCAAATACTGGAGTTTCCGTCTAGAAAAAAATAGAATCCAATATTTTCTCAACCACATACTCCAGATTGCCCTCAATCAAAACAGGGTCAGGGGTGCAGCCATAGGAACCACTGGCTCGACAAACCTCTTCAATAAGGACTTGTGGAACACGTTATGGATCTTAAGGCTAAGTTCACATGTTGCGGAATTGCCGGAAATTTCCGCGGCAATCCCGCACTTTCTCCCGCGGGAAATACGCATTTTTTTGTATGCGTATTCCCGCCAGAAACTAGCGTTTTCCTAGCGATCTGTAGCATCGCTTGGAAAACTGATTGACAGGTTGGTCACACGAGGCAAACATAGTGTTTGACACGTGTGACCAACTTTTTACTATTGATGCCGCCTATGCCGCATCAATAGTAAAAAGATCTAATGTAAAAATAATAAAAAAATAATAAATAATGATATTCTCACCTTCAGGCGGCCCCGCAGCTTTCCCGCCTTCAGCGACGCTCCCGGCAACTCCCGGTCCCAGGAGTCCTTTGCGACAAATCACCCCGATGACGTAGCATCACGCGAGATCGCTACGCCATCTGGGTGATTCTCGCAATGCATTACTGGGACCGGGAGTTGCCGGGAGCGTTGCTGAAGGCGGGAAAGCTGTGGGGGCCGCCGGAAGGTGAGAATATCATTATTTTTTATTTTAATTATTGTTTTACCAGGGATATGGTACCCAGGGCCTGGAGGAGAGTCTCCTCTCCTCCAGACCCTGGGTACCATCGCACATGAACCGCTTACATTCCGCAAAATTAATGAACATGTTGCTATTTTTTCTGCGAAGCGTTTTTTTCGCGGAAAAAAAACGCAACATGTGGCCAAAACATGCGGAATCAATTAACATGTATAGGATGCTTAATGCTTAACGCAAATATTCCTGAACGTGTGCACTTAGCCTTAATGTCCCTGGAAGAAGTAAACGAAAGGAAACAGGATTAAGAATCTCCATGATCTTATAAGGTCCAATGAACCTAGGCTTAAACTTAGGAGATGCAACTCTCATAGGGATATTTCTTGAGGATAACCAGACCAAGTCCCCCAATTTAAACCGAGGACCATCAGTCCTTCTCCTGAGAGAGGGACAACCTCTCCACTACCTGGTCCCAAATCTGCTGCATACGCTCCACAACAGAGTCAACACCTGGACAGACAGAAGCCTCCGTCTGTCCAAAAGAAAATCGAGGGTGAAACCCAAAATTGCAGAAAAATGGAGACATCAAAGTGGCAGAGCTTGCCTTATTATTAAGAGCAAACTCAGCCAAAGGCAAAAAAGAGACCCAGTCATCTTGATCAGCAGACACAAAGCATCTCAGATAAGTCTCCAATATCTGGTTTGTTCTCTCAGTTTGTCCATTTGTCTGAGGATGAAAAGCAGAGGAGAAAGACAATTGAACACCAAGTTTAGAACAAGTCCTCCAAAATCTGGAAACAAACTGGACTCCTCTGTCAGACACAATGTTCTCAGGAATGCCGTGTAACCGAACCACGTGCTGAAAGAACAAAGGCACCAATTCGGAGGAGGAAGGCAACTTAGGTAATGGCACAAGATGTATCATCTTGGAAAACCTATCACAAATCACCCAGATAACGGTCATTCTCTGAGAAACAGGGAGGTTGGAAATAAAATCCATAGAGAAATGGGTCCATGGTCTCTTGCGCACAGGCAATGGCATCAACAAACCACTAGAGCGAGAGCAAGGCTTGGAGCGAGAGCAAGTCCCACAGGACTGCACAAACTCCCTGACGTCACGAGACAAAGTAGACTGTTATGATTTGGTAGCTGAGGAGAGCAGGCAAAAAAGGAAATACACCAGAGAGGTTGGAATCTATGGGATTGCAGTACCCTGACTAACCACCACAACTAAAGGCAGCCATGGAGCGTACCTACGTTGGTCCTAGACGCCTCGTCACAGCCTGAGAAGCTAACTATACCTAAAGATAGAAAGAGGAAAGCTATCTGCCCCGGAGCAGATCCCCAAAGAACATAGAAAGCCTCCAAACATGTAATGGCGGTTAGACAAGAGGAAATACTGACACAGACAGAAAATAGTATGAGCAAACGTTGGGGCCCAAACTTCCTAAATAGAAAAGGATAGGAAGGACACTTACTGCAATCCCAAAAAACCCTGAAAAGTACCAACTCTACTAATTACAAAAACACCTGAGATCACATGACCTCTACCACCTAAATTAGTTCTCTGGTGTAACAAAAACTAAACAGCAACCACTGAAAAAACTGGAAAAGGCAAATGACAAACAACAGTGGCTGAACTAAACTGAGAGGAGCACAAGCCCCCGAATGGGACCCGGCAGACCCCCACAGAAGTGCAGGACAAAATGCAAAAAGCAAGCACAAAAAACTAAAAGAAGAAAATGTCTTATCTGTTAGCAGAAGATGCAGGCACGAAACAGCAAGCTACAAAGTGAACAGGAATCAAAGATGAGACCAGAACAATTGATCACCGGCAACCATGATGGGAGGGAACCTCCCTTATATAAGACCAGTCAGTAACACCTGATCGCCAATCTTCACAATCTTCATTGGATAGTTCAGTACTGTTTGTAACCACCAGAGTGAGCTTCTGCTCAGAATTCATTTCTAGCACATTCACAACAGTACCCCCCCCTTGAGGAGGGGTCACCGAACCCTCATTTGAGCAACCAGGTCGGTCAGGATGAGCTTTGTGATACGCACGGATGAGTCTCCTAGCATGGATGTCCGAAGCAAACACCCAAGAATTGTCCTTCTGACCATAACCTCTCCACTTAACCAAATACTGGAGTTTCCGTCTAGAAAAACGAGAATTCAATATTTTCTCAACCACATACTCCAGATTGCCCTCAACCAAAACAGGGTCAGGAGGCACAGCCATAGGAACCACTGGCTCGACAAACCTCTTCAATAAGGACTTGTGGAACACGTTATGGATCATAAATGTCCCTGGAAGAAGTAAACGAAAAGAAACAGGATTAAGAATCTCCATGATCTTATAAGGTCCAATAAACCTAGGCTTAAACTTAGGAGATGCAACTCTCATAGGGATATTTTTGAGGACAACCAGACCAAGTCCCCCACTTTAAACCGAGGACCATCAGTCCTATGCCGGTTGGCAAACCGCTGGGCCTTCTCCTGAGAGAGGGACAACCTCTCCACTACCTGGTCCCAAATCTGTGCATACGCTCCACAACAGAGTCAACACCTGGACAGACAGAAGCCTCCGTCTGTCCTGAAGAAAATCGAGGGTGAAACCCAAAATTGCAGAAAAAGGAGACATCAAAGTGGCAGAGCTAGCCCTATTATTAAGAGCAAACTCAGCCAAAGGCAAAAAAGAGACCCAGTCATCCTGATCAGCAGAACAAAGCATCTTAGATAAGTCTCCAATGTCTGGTTTGTTCTCTCAGTTTGTCCATTGGTCTGAGGATGAAAAGC
Organism: Oophaga sylvatica; assembly: GCA_033576555.1. Lineage (NCBI taxonomy): Eukaryota > Metazoa > Chordata > Amphibia > Anura > Dendrobatidae > Oophaga > Oophaga sylvatica. The sequence goes on from JARQOD010000009.1 coordinate 1,784,349, forward strand.
CGAGGAGAAAGACAATTGAACACCAAGTTTAGAACAAAAAGTCCTCCAAATCTGGAAACAAACTGGACTCATCTGTCATACACAATGTTCTCAGGAATGCCATGTAAACCGAACCACGTGCTGAAGGAACAAAGGCACCAATTCAGAGGAGGAAGGCAACTTAGGTAATGGCACAAGATGTATCAGTTTGGAAAACCTATCACAAATACCCAGATAACGGTCATTCTCTGAGAAACAGGAGGTCGGAAATAAATCCATAGAGATATGGGTCCATGGTCTCTTGGGCACAGGCAATGGCATCAACAAACCACTAGAGCGAGAGCAGGGCTTGGAGCGAGAGCAAGTCCCGCAGGACTGCACAAATTCCCTGACATCACGAGACAAGGTAGGCCACCAAAAGGACCGACTAACCAAGTCTCTGGTACCAAAAATTCCGGGATGACCGGCCAACGCGGAACAATGAATCTCAGACATCACACTCTTTTTCCATGGTCGGGACAAACCATTTCCCAAAGGGCAGCGCTCGGGTTTATCCTCCTGACACCCTTCCAGAGCCAGTCTCAAATTGGGCGAGATGGCGGAAAGAACTACACCCTCTTTCAAAATAACAGCAAGGATCAGATAACTCAGGAGAGTCCGCAAGGAAACTCCTCGAGAGGGCATCCGCCTTAACATTCTTAGTGCCAGGAAGAAAGGAAACCACAAAATTAAAACGTGTGAAAAACAAGGCCCACCTTGCCTGTCTAGGATTAGTCGCTTGGCGATTCCAGATAACCAGATTCTTATGGTCTGTGAGGACCACCACCTGATGTTTGGCTCCCTCCAGCCAATGTCTCCACTCTTCAAAAGCCCACTTCATGGCCAATAACTCCCGATTACCCACGTCATAATTACGTTCAGTTGGAGAAAATTTTCGAGAGAAAAAGGCACAAGGGTTACTTTTAGAGGTCTCTGGATCTTTTGGGACAAAACGGCACCTGCCCAATTTCAGAGGCATCAACCTCCACCTGAAATGGCAGAGAAACATCAGGCTGCCGTAGAAACAGGAGCAGAATGTGAATCTCTGCTTAAGTTCCTGAAAGCAGAGACTGCCTCAGGAGGCCAATTCACCACATCAGAACCCTTTTTGGTCAAATCAGTCAATGGTTTAACAATAACAGAGAAATTACCAATAAATTTACGATAAAAATTGGCAAAACCCAAGAATCTTTGAAGAGCCTTTAATGAAGTAGGTTGGACCCAATCACAGATGGCCTGAACCTTGACCGGGTCCATTTCAATAACAGATGGGGACAAAATGAATCCCAGAAATGAGATCCTCTGTACGCCAAAAAGACACTTTGATCCCTTCACATACAGAGCATTCTCTCTCAAAATCTGGAACACAGTCGAACATGTTTCACATGAGAGTCCCAGTCATTGGAAAAAATCAAGATATCATCCAAATAAACAATCAGAAATGTATCCACAAAATCCCTGAAAATGTCATTCATGAAGGACTGGAAGACAGAAGGAGCATTAGTGAGCCCAAAGGGCATCACTAGGTACTCAAAATGCCCTCGGGGTATTAAATGCCATCTTCCATTCATCCCGTGCTTAATGCGAATAAGGTTATATGCCCCCCTGAGGTCAAGCTTGGTAAACCAAGTAGCACTTTTTCACCCTGGAAAACAGGTCAGAAATCAAGGGTAACGGGGTATTGATATTTCACAGTGATATTGTTCAAGAGAGACAATACACTGCCTTAATGAACCATCGTTTTTGGCCACAAAGAAAAAACCGGCACCTAAGGGTGAAGAGGATGGTCTGATATGACCCTTCTCCAATGACTCCTTGATATAAGACCGCATAGCGTCATGTTCAGGTACAGACAAGTTAAAAAGGCGACATTTAGGGAATTTACTACCAGGCACTAATTCAATAGCGCAGTCATAGCTCCTATGGGGGGCAAGGATGCAGATTTACTTTCGCTAAACACATCAGAAAAATTAGTCAAAAAGTCAGGAACATCCTGAGCCTGGGGGAGGCAGAAAAAACAGGAGTGTTGGTATTAACACATTGGTAGCCCCAACTGGTTACAGACACAGATTTCCAATCCAAAACAGGATTATGAGACTGTAACCAAGGGAAACCCAGTACGATAATGTCATGCAGATTATACAGCACCAAAAATTTGCAACTCTCCTGATGATCAGGTTCAACCCTCATTATCACCTGAGTAGAGAACTGAGGTTTATTCTCAGCCAAAGGGGTAGAATCGATCCCCAGTAGGGTAATAGACTTCCGTAGGGGTATCAAGGGAAACCCACAACGTTTAGCAAAATCAAAATCCATCAGGTTAATAGCTGCTCCCGAATCAACGAAAGCCTGAGCAGAAAATGTGGACAGGGAGCAAATCAGGGTAACAGTCAACAAAAATTTAGTCTGAACACTACCCAAGACAACTGAGCGTGCAAAACATCTTCCCTGCTTAGGGCAGACTGAAATAGCATGAGAGGCATCACCACAGTAGAAACATAACCCATTGCGTTTTCGAAACTCATGACGCTGTGCCCCAGAAGCCACTCCATCACACTGCATGGGTTCAGAAGCTGGTTCACAAGGCAACACTATTCCACGCATACCTCTACGCTCACGCAAACGTCTGTCAATTTGAATCGCTAATGACATAGAATCATTGAGACCAGAGGGGACAGGGAATTCCACCATAACATCCTTTACATTCTCTGACAGACCCTTCCGAAAAAGGGCTGCCAAAGCATCGTCATTCCATTTGGTCAGGACTGCCCACCTACGGAATCTCTGACAGTATAACTCAGCGTCCTCAAGCCCTGATTTAATGCCAACAAGGCTTTTTCAGCTTGATCAGTGACATTAGGCTCATCGTACAATAACCCAAAGCCTGAAAAAATGCATCAACATTACTCAAAACAGGATCCCCAGGTGTCAGGGAAAAAGCCCAATCCTGAGGATCGCCGCGCAGAGAGAGATGACAATTTGAACCTGCTGTGCTGCGTTCCCTGAGGACTTAGATTTCAAGGCAAAAAACAACTTACAGTTATTTTTGAAATTCAGAAATTTAGCTCGATCCCCTAAAAACAAATCTGGCATGGGGATACTAGGTTCCACAACAGGCAACCCTGCAAGATAGGTAGCAATACTCCGAACTTCAGTGGCAAGCTGATCCACACGGCCAGACAACTGTGCAAACTCCATTGAGAGAAAAAAAAAAAAATCCTCCTCAGCACCCAGAGATACAGAGGGAAAAAAAAAATGCAACAAACAGAAAAAAAAAATCTCTGACAACTCTGACAACTTTTTTCTTTCCACAATATTTTTCCCTTCTGTTGTCACCATATAATTTTCAGTTTGGGCCGGTGATACTGTTATGATTTGGTAGCTGAGGAGAGCAGGCAAAAAAGGAAATACACCAGAGAGGTTGGAATCTATGGGATTGCAGTACCCTGACTAACCACCACAACTAAAGGCAGCCGTGGAGCGTACCTACGTTGGTCCTAGACGCTTCGTCACAGCCTGAGAAGCTAACTATACCTAAAGATAGAAAGCGGAAAGCTATCTGCCCCGGAGCAGATCCCCAAAGAACATAGAAAGCCCCCAAACATGTAATGGCGGATAGACAAGAGGAAATACTGACACAGACAGAAAATAGTATGAGCAAACGTTGGGGCCCAAACTTCCTAAATAGAAAAGGATAGGAAGGACACTTACTGCAATCCCAAAAAACCCTGAAAAGTACCAACTCTACTAATTACAAAAACACCTGAGATCACACGACCTCTACCACCTAAATTAGTTCTCTGGTGTAACAAAAACTAAACAGCAACCACTGAAAAAACTGGAAAAGGCAAATGAACAAACAACAGTGGCTGAACTAAACTGAGAGGAGCACAAGCCCCGAAGGGGACCCGGCAGACCCCCACAGAAGTGCAGGACAAAATGCAAAAAGCAAGCACAAAAAACTAAAAGAAGAAAATGTCTTATCTGTTAGCAGAAGATGCAGGCATGAAACAGCAAGCTACAAAGTGAACAGGAATCAAAGATGAGACCAGAACAATTGATCACCGGCAACCCTGATGGGAGGGAACCTCCCTTATATAAGACCAGTCAGTAACACCTGATCGCCAATCTTCACAATCTTCATTGGATAGTTCAGTACTGTTTGTAACCACCAGAGGGACCTTCTGCTCAGAATTCATTTCTAGCACATTCACAACAGTAGGCCACCAAAAGGACCGACTCACCAAGTCTCTGGTACCAAAAATTCCGGGATGACCGGCCAACGCGGAACAATGAATCTCAGACATCACACTCTTCTTCCACTGGTCTGGGACAAACAATTTCCCAACAGGGCAGCGCTCGGGTTTATCCTCCTGACACCCCTCCAGAGCCAGTCTCAAATCGGGCGAGATGGCGGAAAGAACTACACCCTCTTTCAAAATAACAGCAGGATCAGATAACTCAGGAGAGTCCGCAAGGAAACTCCTCGAGAGGGCATCCGCCTTAACATTCTTAGTGCCAGGAAGAAAGGAAACCACAAAATTAAAACGTGTGAAAAACAAGGCCCACCTGGCCTGTCTAGGATTAAGTCGCTTGGCTGATTCCAGATAAACCAGATTCTTATGGTCCGTGAGGACCACCACCTGATGTTTGGCTCCTTCCAGCCAATGTCTCCATTCTTCAAAAGCCCACTTCATGGCCAATAACTCCCGATTACCCACGTCATAATTACGTTCAGCTGGAGAAAATTTTCGAGAGAAAAAAGCACAAGGGTTACTTTTAGAGGTCTCAGGATCTCTTTGGGACAAAACGGCACCTGCCCCAATTTCAGAGGCATCAACCTCCACCTGAAATGGCAGAGAAACATCAGGCTGCCGTAGAACAGGAGCAGAAATGAATCTCTGTTTAAGTTCCTGAAACGCAGAGACTGCCTCAGGAGGCCAATTCACAACATCAGAACCCTTTTTGGTCAAATCAGTCAATGGTTTAACAATAACAGAGAAATTACCAATAATTTTACGATAAAAATTGGCAAAACCTAAGAATCTCTGAAGAGCCTTTAAAGAAGTAGGTTGGACCCAATCACAGATGGCCTGAACCTTGACCGGGTCCATTTCGATAACAGATGGAGACAAAATGAATCCCAGAAATGAGATCCTCTGTACGCCAAAAAGACACTTTGATCCCTTCACATACAGAGCATTCTCTCTCAAAATCTGGAACACAGTCCGAACATGTTTCACATGAGAGTCCCAGTCATTGGAAAAAATCAAGATATCATCCAAATAAACAATCAGAAATTTATCCACAAAATGTCATGGGTGTATCGCCACGAGGATCGTCGCGATTACACACTCTGACTTCTCACAGCTGAGTTGCTGTTTCTTTGTGTTTGGTAATGAGGGAGTTAATTTTACCTAGCTCTTTGCTAAGACTAGGTCCAGCCTCGCCCGGCTGCTTTTGATTATGTTCTAATTAGATTCCTTCATATACCTGCCAGTCTGCTTGTTAGATGCCGGTGAAAGCATTCATGTAGTCTAGCAGACTGGATCGGTTCTGAGAATACTTAAGCTAAGAGCTCCTTAGTTGTTTTTACTCTTATAGCTTATAGTTTATCTCTGAGACCTTAGGTGTTCCTACTGTGTGTGAGTGTTGTATGTAAGACTTTATTTACTTTATTTCTTGTCTTTCTTGTATGTCTTTCTGTTCATTAACCGTTACCTGTTCATTCCCTTTGGTGGTAATCAGGGTCCTTCTTAGGACTAGATTACAGTTGGCAGGGATTGATAGGAGACAGGGTTTACGCTGGTGGCCTGGACCTCTGTACCTTTAACAGTACCTCCAGGTAGAGGGATTAGTTAGGACCCCAGTTTAGGGTCAGCATAGACCCCGGTCACCCTCTAGCCGGAGACAGCGTATAACGGATTCCGCATTGACCACTTGACGTTCTGTCAGGTAATTCTATGTTATCATATATCTATGCGCATGTTATATAGTATGTTGCCCTTTTGATATAGATTACTGACATCACATATATATATATCTGCTATACAGCGTGACATTTTCACCGGCCCATATTAAAGATTCTCCCCAGCTGTCATGGATCCAGTAGCCCAGTGGCCCGGCAGTTGCAGGGGTTGTCCATGGAGTTTGCAGACATTAAGTCCAAGGTTTTGTCCCCCCCGGAGCAAACCAGATCTGAACCTAAGGTTGCTCTCCCGGACAGGTTCACTGGTGGGCGGGACAAATTTTTTACCTTCCGGGAGGCATGTAAATTGTACTTTCGGCTGCGGCCTCGGTCATCTGGGAGTGAAGAGCAGAGGGTGGGAATTGTTATCTCGCTCTTACAAGGGGACCCTCAATCTTGGGCGTTCTCTATTCCTCCAGGCTCCCCAGATCTCCAGTCAGTGGATCGATTTTTTACTGCCCTGGGTCTGGTATATGATGATCCGGATCGAGTTTCCCTTGCTGAAACAAAGTTACGTAAAATACGGCAAGGAAATCGTCCAGCGGAGGAATATTCTTCTGAGTTCCGTAGATGGGCAACAGATACTCAGTGGAATGACCCAGCTCTTAGGAGCCAGTTTTGTCAAGGGTTGTCTGACAAATTAAAAGATGTGTTGGCTCAGTATGATTCTCCTCCATCACTGGAGGCTGCTATGGCCCTCGCTATTCGCATGGATAGACGAATTCGGGGAAGACGCGAGGTAACTCCGCCTCCCGTGATGACTCCACCTACTACTAAAGTCCCTTATACTGAGGTTCCCCTGGTCTGTTCTGAGGAACCCATGCAGTTGGGAGGGACATCTTTTTGTAGGAGGGAATCGGCGGTGCACCGCAAGACTAGAAGGTGTTTCTTTTGCGGGAGAGAGGGACATTTTGTTGGGGGGTGTCCATCCCGGGCCTCTTTGAGCAAAGGAGTTAACCTGGGAGTGTGTATTTCGTCCCCAAATCCCTCTCAGTTTCTCGTGCCTGCGGAGGTGGTGATTGGTACTAGAACTGAGAGGATTTCTGTTTTTCTTGATAGTGGGTCCGGGGCTAATCTGGTGGACGCTCGGTTTGCCCAGGTGCATGGTATGCAACTGAGTGTATTGGCCAAACCGGTCCCTATAGTATCTATTGATTCTAGACCTCTCGGTCAAGGTAGCTTGGTACAAGCTGTTCATAACATAGATCTTCGAGTAGGGGCAATACATAAAGAGCAATTGTCTTGTTATGTGTTGGAGGGTCTACCCACTCCTATTGTGTTGGGACTTCCTTGGTTGGCTAAACATAACCCAGTGATTGATTGGCAATCCGGAAAGATAAGCCAGTGGGGTGAATTTTGCAGGAATAACTGCATGAGCACGGTCATCGGTGCGGTTGTGCCTAGGACTTTGTCTCCTTTTCTGGAGGACTTTGGGGAGATGTTCTCAGAGGAGGGGTGTAAAGAGTTACCTCCTCATCGCGCATATGACTGCTCAATAAAGTTGCTTCCTGATGCCTTATCTCGTACTTTCCCAGGGGCCGGGAAGATGGATGATCCGGTTCCTATTCCTCAGGAGGGAGTTGTAGTGTCAGCTGTATGCTCTGAGCTTGAGGGGGAGGTATTGGGGGCTCAGGGGGACGCCCCTGGGGGACTTCCAGGGAGACTGATAGTTCCAGATCGGTTAAGACTGAAGGTTACGGGGAACCGTTAAAACGGATGGCTGATAGGGGGAGAGTTTCTGGTCTAGATCTGAAGGTGAACGATCTGGTTTGGTTGTCTACCAGGAATATAAAACTTAAAGTTTCCTCCTGGAGGTTGGGTCCCAGATTCATCGGGCCGTACAGGATCAGTTCCATAATTAATCCTGTAGCATTTCGTCTGGACCTCCCTCCTACGTTTAAAATTCATAATGTGTTTCACAAGTCATTACTTAAAAAGTATGTGGCACCAGTCATACCGTCACCTCTACCTCCTCCTTCAGTGGTGGTCAATGATAACGTGGAATTTCATGAGTCGAAAATCATTGACTCACGTCTCAGTCGCCGATCCCTTCAGTACTTGGTTCATTGGAGGGGGTATGGTCCTGCGGAGAGGACGTGGGTCCCTGCGTCTGATGTTAACGCAGATCGATTGGTTCGGACCTTTCACACAACTCACCCGGGCAGACCTGGCCCTGAGGGTCCGGAGTCCCTCGTAGAGGGGGGGGTACTGTCATGGGTGTATCGCCACGAGGATCGTCGCGATTACACACTCTGACTTCTCACAGCTGAGTTGCTGTTTCTTTGTGTTTGGTAATGAGGGAGTTAATTTTACCTAGCTCTTTGCTAAGACTAGGTCCAGCCTCGCCCGGCTGCTTTTGATTATGTTCTAATTAGATTCCTTCATATACCTGCCAGTCTGCTTGTTAGATGCCGGTGAAAGCATTCATGTAGTCTAGCAGACTGGATCGGTTCTGAGAATACTTAAGCTAAGAGCTCCTTAGTTGTTTTTACTCTTATAGCTTATAGTTTATCTCTGAGACCTTAGGTGTTCCTACTGTGTGTGAGTGTTGTATGTAAGACTTTATTTACTTTATTTCTTGTCTTTCTTGTATGTCTTTCTGTTCATTAACCGTTACCTGTTCATTCCTTTTGGTGGTAATCAGGGTCCTTCTTAGGACTAGATTACAGTTGGCAGGGATTGATAGGAGACAGGGTTTACGCTGGTGGCCTGGACCTCTGTACCTTTAACAGTACCTCCAGGTAGAGGGATTAGTTAGGACCCCAGTTTAGGGTCAGCATAGACCCCGGTCACCCTCTAGCCGGAGACAGCGTATAACGGATTCCGTATTGACCCACTGGACATTCTGTCAGGTAATTCTATGTTATCATATATCTATGCGCATGTTATATAGTATGTTGCCCTTTTGATATAGATTACTGACATCACATATATATATATCTGCTATACAGCGTGACACAAAATCCCTGAAAATGTCATTCATGAAGGACTGGAAGACAGAAGGAGCATTAGTGAGCCCAAAGGGCATCACTAGGTACTCAAAATGCACCTCTGGGGTATTAAACGCCGTCTTCCATTCATCCCCGTGCTTAATGCGAATAAGGTTATACGCCCCCTGAGGTCAAGCTTGGTAAACCAAGTAGCACTTTTCACCCTGGAAAACAGGTCAGAAATCAAGGGTAACGGATATTGATATTTCACAGTGATATTGTTCAAGAGACGATAATCAATACACGGCCTTAATGAACCATCCTTTTTGGCCACAAAGAAAAAACCAGCACCCAAGGGTGAAGAGGATGGTCTGATATGACCCTTCTCCAATGACTCCTTGATATAAGACCGCATAGCGTCATGTTCAGGTACAGACAAGTTAAAAAGGCGACCTTTAGGGAATTTACTACCAGGCACTAATTCAATAGCGCAGTCATAGCTCCTATGGGGGGGCAAGGATGCAGATTTACTTTCGCTAAACACATCAGAAAAATCAGTCAAAAAGTCAGGCACATCTTGAGCCTGGGGAGAGGCAGAAAAAACAGGAGTGTTGGCATTAACACATTGGCAGCCCCAACTGGTTACAGACACAGATTTCCAATCCAAAACGGGATTATGAGACTGCAACCAAGGGAAACCTAGTACAATAATGTCATGCAGATTATACAGCACCAAAAATTTGCAACTCTCCTGATGATCAGGTTCAACCCTCATTATCACCTGAGTAGAGAACTGGGGTTTATTCTCAGCCAAAGGGGTAGAATCAATCCCCAGTAGGGGAATAGACTTCCGTAGGGGTATCAAGGGAAACCCACAACGTTTAGCAAAATCAAAATCCATCAGGTTAATAGCTGCTCCCGAATCAACAAAAGCCTGAGCAGAAAATGTGGACAGGGAGCAAATCAGGGTAACAGTCAACAGAAATGTAGTCTGAACACTACCCAAGACAACTGAGCATGCAAAACATCTTCCCCGCTTAGGACAGACTGAAATAGCATGAGAGGCATCACCACAGTAGAAACATAACTCATTGCGTTTTCGAAACTCATGACGCTGTGCCCCAGAAGCCACTCCATCACACTGCATGGGCTCAGAAGCTGGTTCACAAGGCAACATTATTCCACGCATACCTCTACGCTCACGCAAACGTCTGTCAATTTGAATCGGTAATGACATAGAATCATTGAGACCAGAGGGAGCAGGGAATCCCACCATAACATCCTTTACATTCTCTGACAGACCCTTCCGAAAAAGGGCTGCCAAAGCAGCATAATTCCATTTGGTCAGAACTGCCCACTTTCGGAATTTCTGACAGTACAACTCAGCGTCCTCAAGCCCATGATTTAATGCCAACAAGGTTTTTTCAGCTTGATCAGTGACATTAGGTTCATCGTACAATAACCCAGAGCCAGAAAAAATGCATCAACATTACTCAAAACAGGGTCCCCAGGTGTCAGGGAAAAAGCCCAATCCTGAGGATCGCCGCGCAGGAGATGACAATTTGAACCTGCTGTGCTGCGTTCCCTGAGGACTTAGGTTTTAAGGCAAAAAACAACTTACAGTTATTTTTGAAATTCAGAAATTTAGCTCGATCCCCCAAAACAAATCTGGCATGGGGATCCTAGGTTCCACAACCGGCAGCCCTGCAAGATAGGTAGCAATACTTCGAACTTCAGTGGCAAGCTGATCCACATGGCCAGACAACTGTGCAAACTCCATTGAGAGAAAAAAAAATCCTCCTCAGCTCCCTGAGAAAAAAGGGAAAAAAAATGCAGAAAAAAAAAAATCTCTGACAACTTTTTTCTTTCCACACTATATTTCCCTTCTGTGAGTACCATATAATTTTCAGTTTGGGCCGGTGATACTGTTATGTTTTGGTAGCTGAGGAGAGCAGGCAAAAACGGCAATACACCAGAGAGGTTGTAATCTACTGGATTGCAGTACCCTGACTAACCACCACAACTAAAGGCAGCCGTGGAGCGTTCCTACGTTGGTCCTAGACGCCTCGTCACAGCCTGAGAGGCTAACTACACCTAAAGATAGAAAGAGGAAAGCTATCTGCCCCGGAGCAGATCCCCAAAGAACATAGGAAGCCCCCAAACATGTAATGGCGGTTAGACAAGAGGGAATACAGACACAGACAGAAAATAGTATGAGCAAACGCTGGGGCCCAATCTGCCTAGACAGAAAAGGATAGGAAGGATACTTACTGCAATTCCAAAAAACCCTAAAAAAAGCCAACGCTACTAATTGCAAAAACACCTGAGATCACACGACCTCTACCACCTAAATTAGTTCTCTGGTGTAACAAAACTAAGCCGCAGCCACAGAAAAAACTGGAAAAGGCAAATGAACAAACAACAGTGGCTCCAGAGGAACCGAGAGGAGACCAAGCCCCCCGGGGAGGGGAACCTGGCTAACCTCACAGAAATGCAGAGAAAATGCAAATGGCAAGCACAAAAACAAAAAACAGAAAATATCTTATCTGAGAGCAGGAGAAGAGGCAAGACTCAGCAAGCTTCCAAGTGAACCAGGAAACAACGTTGAGACAAGAACAATTGATCACCGGCAACCATGATGGGGGGAAACCTCCCTTATATCCAGCCAGTCTGTACTTCCTGATTGCCAATCCTCATTGAATGGTTCAGTACTGTTTGTAACCACCAGAGGGAGCTTCTGCTCAGAATTCATTTCTAAAACATTCATAACACTCTTCAATAAGGACTTGTGGAATACGTTATGGATCTTAAATGTCCCTGGAAGAAGCAAACGGAAGGAAACAGGATTAAGAATCTCCATGATCTTATAAGGTCCAATGAACCTAGGCTTAAACTTTGGAGATTCAACCCTCATACTGTTATTTCTTGAGGACAACCAAACCAAGTCCCCCACTTTAAACCGAGGACCATCAGTCCTATGCCGGTTGGCAAACCGTTGGGCCTTCTCCTGAGAGAGAGACAACCTCTCCACTACCTGGTCCCAAAACTGCTGCATTCGCTCCACAACAGCGTCAACACCCGGACAGACAGAAGCCTCCGCCTGTCCCGAAGAAAATAGAGGGTGAAACCCAAAATTGCAGAAAAATGGAGACATCAAGGTGGCAGAGCTAGCCCTATTATTAAGAGCAAACTCAGCCAAAGGCAAAAAAGAGACCCAGTCATCTTGATCAGAAGACACAAACATCTCAAATAAGTCTCCAAGGTCTGGTTTGTTCTCTGGGTTTGTCCATTGGTCTGAGGATGAAAAGCAGAGGAGAAAGATAATTGAACACCAAGTTTAGAAAAAAATGTCCTCCAAAATCTGGAAACAAACTGGACTCCTCTGTCAGACACAATGTTTTCTGGAATGCCATGTAACCGAACCACGTGCTGAAGGAACAAAGGCACCAATTCGGAGGAGGAAGGTAACTTAGGTAATGGAACAAGATGTATCATCTTGGAAAACCTATCACAGATTACCCAGATAACGGTCATTCTCTAAGAAACAGGGAGGTCGGAAATAAAATCCATAGAGATATGGGTCCATGGCCTCTTGGGCACAGGTAATGGCATTAACAAACCACTAGAGCGAGAGCAAGGCTTGGAGCGAGAGCAAGTCCCGCAGGACTGCACAAATTCCCTGACGTCACGAGACAAAGTAGGCCACCATAAGGACCGACTCACCAAGTCTCTGGTACCAAAAATCCCGGGATGACCAGCCAACGCGGAACAATGAATCTCAGATATCACACTCTTCTTCCACTGGTCTGGGACAAACAATTTCCCAATAGGGCAGTGCTCAGGTTTATCCTCCTGACACCCTTCCAGAGCCAGTCTCAAATTTGGCGAGATGGCGGAAAGAACTATACCCTCTTTCAAAATAACAGTAGGATCAAATAACTCAGGAGAGTCCGCAAAGAAACTCCTCGAGAGCGCATCCGCCTTAACATTCTTAGTGCCAGGAAGAAAAGAAACCACAAATTAAAACGTGTGAAAAACAAGGCCCACCTGGCCTGTCTAGGATTAAGTCGCTTGGCTGATTCGAGATAGACCAGATTCTTAAAGTCCGTGAGGACCACCACCTGATGTTTGGCTCCTTCCAGCCAATGTCTCCACTCTTCAAAGGCCCACTTCATGGCCAATAACTCCCGATTACCCACGTCATAATTACTTTCAGTTGGAGAAAATTTTAGAGAGAAAAAGACACAAGGGTTACTCTTAGAGGTCTCTGGATCTCTTTGGGACAAAACGGCACCAGCCCCAATTTCAGAGGCATCAACCTCCACCTGAAACGGTAGAGAAACATCAGGCTGCCGTAGAACAGGAGCAGAAGTGAATCTCTGCTTAAGTTCCTGAAATGCAGACTGCCTCAGGAGGCCAATTCACCACATCAGAACCCTTTTTGGTCAAATCAGTCAATGGTTTAACAATAACAGAGAAATTACCAATAAATTTATGATAAACATTGGCAAAACCCAAAAATCTCTGAAAAGCCTTTAATGAAGTAGGTTGGACCCAATCACAGATGGCCTAAACCTTGACCGGGTCCATTTCAATAACAGACAGAGACAAAATGAATCCCAGAAATGAGACCTTCTGTACGCCAAAAAGACACTTTGATCCCTTCACATACAGAGCATTCTCTCTCAAAATCTGGAACACAGTCCAAACATGTTTCACATGAGAGTCCCAGTCATTGGAAAAAATCAAGATATCATCCAAATAAACAATCAGAAATTTATCCACAAAATCCCTGAAAATATCATTCATGAAGGATTGGAAGACAGAAGGAGCATTAGTGAGCCCAAAGAGCATCACTAGGTACTAAAAATGCACCTCTGGGGTATTAAACGCCGTCTTCCATTCATCCCCGTGCTTAATGCGAATAAGGTTATACGCCCCCCTGAGGTCAAGCTTGGTAAACCAACTAGCACTTTTCACCCTGGAAAACAGGTCAGAAATCAAGGGTAACGGATATTGATACTTCACAATGATCTTATTCAAGAGACGATAATCAATACACGGCCTCAATGAACCATCCTTTTTGGCCACAAAGAAAAAACCGGTGAAGAGGATGGTCTGATATGACCCTTCTCCAGTGACTCCTTGATATAAGATCGCATAGCATCGTGTTCAGGTACAGACAAGTTAAAAAGGCGACCTTTAGGAAATTTACCACCAGGCACTAATTAAATAGCGCAATCATAGCTCCTGTGAGGGGGCAAGGATGCAGATTTACTTTCACTAAATACATCCGAAAAATCAGTCAAAAAGTCAGGAACATCCTGAGACTGGGAAGAGGCCGAAAAAACAGGAGTGTCGGCATTAACACATTGGCAGCCCCAACTGGTCATAGACACAGATTTCCAATCCAAAACAGGATTATGAGACTGTAACCAAGGGAAACCTAGTACAATAATGTCATGCAGATTATACAGCACCAGAAATTTGCAACTCTCCTGATGATCTGGTTCAACCCTCATTATCACCTGAGTAGAAAACTGGGGTTTATTCTCCGCCAAAGGGGTAGAATTAATGTCCAGTAGGGGAATATACTTCTGCAGGGGTATCATGAGAAACCCACAACGTTTGGCAAAGTCAAAATCCATCAGGTTAATTGCTGCTCCTGAATCAACAAAAGCCTGAGCAGAAAATGTGGACAGGGAGCAAATCAGGGTAACATTCAACAGAAATTTAGTCTGAACACTACCCAAGACAACTGAGCGTGAAAAACGTCTTCCCCACTTAGGGCAGACTGAAATAGCATGAGAGGCGTCACCACAGTAGAAACATAACCCATTGCGCTTTCGAAACTCTTGACGCTGTGCCCCAGAAGTCACTCTATCACACTGCATGGGTTCAGAAGCTGGCTCACAAGGCAACACTATCTCACGCATACCTCTGCGCTCACGCAAACGTCTGTCAATTTGAATAGCCAATGACATAGAATCATTGAGACCAGAGGGAGCAGGGAATCCCACCATAACATCCTTTACATTCTCTGACAGCCTCCTTCCGAAAAAGGGCTGCCAAAGCATCATCATTCCATTTGGTCAGGACTGCCCACTTTCGGAATTTCTGACAGTACAACTCAGCGTCTTCAAGACCCTGACTTAATGCCAACAAGTTTTTTTCAGCTTGATCATTGACATTAGGTTCGTCGTACCATAACCCCAGAGCCAGAAAAAATACATCAATATCATTCAAAACAGGATCCCCAGGTCTCAGGGAAAAAGCCCAATCCTGAGAGTCACCGCGCAGGAGAGAGATGACAATTTGAACCTGCTGTGCTGCGTTCCCTGAGGACTTAGGCTTTAAGGCAAAAAACAACTTATAGTTATTTTTAAAATTCAGAAATTTAGCCCGATTCCCCAAAAACAAATCTGGCATGGGAATCCTAGGTTCCACAACCGGCAACCTAGCAAGATAGGTAGCAATACTCCGAACCTCAGTGGCAAGCTGATCCACACGGCCAGACAACTGTGCAAGCTCCATTGAGAGAGAAAAAAAAAATCCTCCTCAGCACCCAGAGAAAAAGAGGGAAAAAATGCAACAAACAGGAAAAAAAAGATCTCTGACAACTCTGACAACTTTTTTTTTTCCACACTATTTTTCCCTTCTGTGAGTACCATATATAAATCCAAAAGAACAAGGAAGCATATCATGCCATAAAAAGTTAAATTTTATAATAGAAGAAATATATATAAGCAACAATGCAAAAAAATTAAAAAAGTAGGGACAATAATACAAATAGAAACCGCATTCAAATCAGGATATGGTGGTAACAGTTAAATATTGCACAAACAACATTGGCAGCTGGAGAAAAAATCTTTCTTTCTTTCAAAGAGAGATATATGAATAAGTATCTCTCAAAAGACTTTATAAGCAAGTGCTTAATACAAATAAATAGGCAGATATGCAGATTATAAGTTGCAAGTGCAAAGAACAAATAGATATGAACATATAATGCCAAATTGACAAATCTCCAATGCCAGCATAAAGTGCTAAAACATGTAGAAAATATACCTGAGAGCGGCTAACACCCCAACGCACGTTTCACACTATAGCTTCCTCCAAGGAGATGTGTGTATAATTTTCAGGTTGGGCCGGTGATACTGTTGTGTTTTGGTAGCTGAGGAGAATAAGCAAAAACGGCAATACACCAGAGAGGCTGGAACCTATTGGATTGCAGTACCCTGAACTAACCACACAACTAGATGTAGCCGTGGAGCGTTCCTACGTTGATTCTAGATGCCTCGTCACAGCCTGAGAGATAACTACACCTAAAGGCAGAAAGATGAAAGCTATCTGCCCCGGAGCAGATCCCCAAAGAAAATAGGAAGCCCCCAAACATGGCGGTTAGACAAGAAGAAGCACGGACACAGACAGAAAATAGAATGAGCAAATGCTGGGGCCCAATCTGTCTAGACAGAAAAGTACAGGAAAGGATACTCACTGCAATCCAAAAAAAAACCTAAAAAATACCAACTCTTCTGATTGCAAAAACACCTGAGATCACACAATCTCTACCACCTAAAATCAGATCTCTGGTGTAACAAAACTAAGCCGCAGCCACTGAAAAAACAGGAAAAAGCAAATGAACAAATAACAGTGGCTTCAGATAAACTGAGAGGAGCACAAGCCCCCGGAGGAGACCTGGCTGACCTCCACAGAAGTGCAGGGAACAATGCAAAAAGCAAGCACAAAAATAAAAGCAGAAAATATCTTATCTGATAGCAGAAGATGCAGGCAAGACTCAGCAAACTTCCAAATGAACCAGGAACCACAATTGAGACAAGAACAATTGATCACCGGCAACCATCATGGGAGGGAACCTCCCTTATATCAGACCAGTCAGCGATCCCAGATTGCCATTCCTCGCTGAAAGGCTCAGTACTGTCTGTAACCACCAGAGGGAGACTCTGCTCAGAAACCATCTCTAGCACATTCATAACAGGGCTCCCTGCACGCTCCCTGAGACCCTCAGAACAGCGCGATGTGTCGCGCTGTTCCGAGGGACTCTCCTCCCTCCAAGGACCGGATCCAAGATGGCCGCCGGGTCCTGCAGGGAGGCGGCTTCCTCAGTGCCTGCTGAGAGCAGGCACTGAGAAGCCTGCAGCAGTGCCAGAGCAATCGCTGGTATGACAGAGTGCTGTGCACACTGTCACACCAGCGATCTCACCCTACACAGTGATGTCCCACCCTGGGACACAGTATAAAAGTTAAAAAAATAAAAATAAAAAGTGTAAAAAAAAAAAAATTCCAAAAAAAAAAAATATATTCCCCAATAAATTAATTTATTCCTGTAAATAAAAAAAAACAAAACAATAAGAGTGCACATATTTGGTACTGCCGCGTCCATAATGACCCCCCTATAAAACTGTCCCACTAGTTAACCCCTTTAGTGAACCCCTTAAAAAAAAAAACAAAGCAAAAAATCAATGCTTGATCATCATACCGCCGAACAAAAAGTGGAATAACACGCGATTAAAAAGACTGATATAAATAGTCATGGTACCGCTGAAAACGTCATCTTGTCCTGCAAAAATGAGCCACCATACAGCATCTTCAGTGAAAAAATAAAAAAATTATAGCTCGCAGAATAAAGCGATGCAAAAATAATAATTTTTTATATAAAATTGTTTTTATTCTATAAAAGCACCAAAAAAAAAAATTATATTAATGAGGTATCGCCGTAATTGTACTGACCCGAAGACTAAAACTGCTTTATCAATTTTACCACACGTGGAACGGTATAAACGCCTCCCCCAAAAGAAATTCATGAATTGCTGATTTTTGTTCATTCTAACCTCCCAAAATTCAAAATAAAAAGCGATCAAAAAATGTCACATGCTCAAGAATGGTACCAATA
Source organism: Oophaga sylvatica (assembly GCA_033576555.1). Taxonomy (NCBI): domain Eukaryota; kingdom Metazoa; phylum Chordata; class Amphibia; order Anura; family Dendrobatidae; genus Oophaga; species Oophaga sylvatica. Next base: position 1,802,176 of record JARQOD010000009.1, read on the forward strand.
AAACGTCAACTCGTACCGCAAAAAATAAGACCTCACATGACTCTGTGGGCCAAAATATGCAAAAATTATAGCTCTCAAAATGTGATGATGCAAAAACTATTTTTTGCAATAAAAAGCGTCTTTTAGCGTGACAGCTGCCAATCATAAAAACCCGCTATAAATAGTAAATCAAACCCCCCTTTATTATCCTCTTAGTTAGGGAAAAATAATAAAATTAAAAAAATGCATTTATTTCCATATTCCCATTAGGTTCAGGGTTAGGGTTGTGGCTAAAGTTAGGGTTAGGGTTGGCGCTAAAGTTAGGATTAGGGTTAGGATTAGGGTTAGGGGTGTGTTAGGGTTAGGTTTGTGGTTAGGGTTGGGACTAGGGTTAGGGGTCTGTTGGGGTTAGGGTTGGAGTTAGAATTGGGGGGTTTCCGCTGTTTAGGCACATCAGGGGCTCTCCAAATGTGACATGGCGTTTGATCTCAATTCCAGCCAATACTGCGTTGAAAAAGTCAAACGGTGCTCCTTCAATTCTGAGCTTTGCCATGCGCCCAAACAGTAGTTTACCCCCACATATGGGGTATCAGCGTACTCTGGACCCCAAGAGTTATTGTGCAATTTGTCCTATTCTGTTACCCTTGCGAAAATAAAAACTGGGGGCGAAAATATCATTTTTGTAAAAAAAATGACTTTTTGTTTTTACGGCTGTACGTTATAAACTTCTGTGAAGCACTTGGGGCTTTATAGCGCTCACCACACATCTAGATAAGTTCCTTGTGGGGTCTATTTTCCAAATGGGGTCATTTGTCGGGGTTTCCACTGTTTAGGCAGATCAGGAGCTCTCCAAACACGACATGGCATCCAGCCAATTATGCGTTGAAAAAGTCAAACGGCGCTCCTTCCCTTCCAAACTCTGCCATGCACCCAAACAGTGGTTTACCCCCACATATGGGTATCAGCGTACTCAGGACAAATTGCTCAATAACTTTGGAGTCTTGTTACCCTTGGGAAAATAAAAATTGGGGTGAAAAGATATGATTTTTTAATTTTACGGCTCTACGTTATAAACTTGTGTGAAGCACTTGGTTGTTCAAATTGCTCACCAAAGATCTAGATAAGTTCCTTAGGGGGTCTAGTTTCCCAAATGGGGTCACTTGTGGGGGGTTTCCACTGTTTAGGCACATCAGTGGCTCTCCAAATGCAACATGGCGTCCAATCTCAATTCCAGCCAATTTTGGTTGGAAAAAGTCAAATGGTGCTCCTTCCATTCCGAGCTCTGCCGTGCGCCCAAACAGTGGTTCCCCCCCACATATGGGGTATCAGCGTACTCAGGACAAATTGGACAACGACTTTTGTGGTCCAATTTCTCCTGTTACCCTTGGGAAAATAAAAAATTAGTGACTAAAAATAATTTTTTGTGGGAAAAAAATAGGATTTTTTATTTTCATGCCCGGGCAGTATAAACTTGTGTGAAGCACTTGGGGGTTCAAAGTGCTCACCAAAGATCTAAATAAGTTCCTTAGGGGGTCTAGTTTCCAAAATGGGGTCACTTGTGGGGGGTTTCCACTGTTTAGTCTCATTTGGGGCACTGCAAACGGAACATGACCCCCATCAACGTCTGCATTCCAAAACGTTAGTACTTTCTTTCCAAGCCCTGCCGTGCGCCCAAACAGTTCCCCCCCCACATATGGGATATCAGCGTACTCAGGGCAAATTGGACAACAACTTTTGGGGTGAAATTTCCTTGGGAAAAATCAAAAATTTGGGACTAAAAAATAATTTTTGTGGAAAATTGTTTTTTTTTTTCTTCACACCCAGGCATTATAAACTTTTGTGAAACAATTGGGGGTTCAAAGTGCTCAGAACAGAGCTAGATAAGTTCATTAGGGGGTCTAGTTTCCAAAATGGTGTCACTTGTGGGGGGTTTCCACTGTTTAGATGCATCAGGGGCTCTCCAAACGCGACATGGCGTCCAATCTCAATTCCAGCCAATTTTAGTTTGAAAAAGTCAAACGGAGCTCCTTCCCTTACGAGCTCTGCCGTGTGCCCAAACAGTGGTTTCCCCCAACATATGGGGTATTAGCGTACTCAGGAGAAATTGCACAACAACTTTATCTGTCCAATTTCTCCTTTTACCCTTGTGAAAATAAAAAAAAGTTTGTAAAAGATCATTTTTGTGGCTAAAAAGTTAAATATTCATTTTTTCCATCCACGTTTCTTCAGCTCTTGTGAAGCACCTGAAGGGTTAATAAAATTCTTGAATGTGGTTTTGAGTACCTTGAGGGGTGCAGTTTTTAGAATGGTGTCACTTTTGGGTATTTTCTGCTATATAGACCCCTCAAAGTGACTTCAAATATGAGGTGGTCCCTAAAAAAAATGGTTTTGTAAATTTTGTTGTAAAAATGAGAAATCGCTGGTCAACTTTTAACCCTTATAATTTCCTAACAAAAAAAAATTTTGGTTCCAAAATTGTGCTGATGTAAAGTAGACATGTGGGAAATGCTATTTATTAACTATTTTGTGAGACAAATTTCTCTGTTTTAAGGGAATAAAAATTCAAAGTTTGAAAATTGCAAAATTCTCAAAATTTTCGCCATATTTGCGTTTTTTTCAAAAATAAATGTAAGTTATATTGTACAAATTTTACCACTAACGTGAAGTACAATATGTCACGAGAAAACAATCTCAGAATTGCGAAGATCCGTTGAATTGTTCCAGAGTTATAACCTCATAAAGAGACAGTGGTTAGAATTGTAAAAATTGCCCCGGTCATTAACGTGCAAACCACCCTTGAGGGTGAATGGGTTAATTATATAAAGATTATACAATGTGATGAATGTGTCATGTTTTTTGTTTATTATTTTGTGTTTTTTTTGTTCCTTTTCTAATAATTTTTGCATTTCTTCTTTATACTTTTTTACTTAGTTCCTCTATGGGATTTTAAATTGTATTACTCTGATCCCTGTTCTCATGCATTGCGATGCACCAGCAAGGTGGTGTGGCGCCCCTGAGGGTCCAGTCGCCACAGAGGTACTGCACCTCAGCCAGAGGTGTGGTATCCTACTCTCAGGTAAGGATGGGGCACTACCCAGGACTCTAACACTATCATCCAACACCACTCCAATCATTGCATTTGGGCGTACCCTATGGGAGGATGGCCTCATCCCAGGCTGGAGGGTAACCAGGTAGAGGGTGTGGGTGGAGTAGATAGAGAAAGGGTGGAGCTTAAGGAGTGACAGTTGGTGGGAGGAGTTAGTGCTGAGGTGAGGAGATTGTTCTGGAAAGAGTCAATCGGTCTTAGGAGAGGAGAAAGAAGCTACCGACAGGAGCAGTGTAGAGGAGAGAAGCTTCTAGAAAGAAGAAGGGGTCCGGGAAGTGAGGAATCCACCCGTGGCACCCGAATCCAGCCTGACCAAAGTCGGGTTGAGGGACCAGGTTGCAGTAGGGGAACGGGCCCCCAAGACTAGTTGAGGACTACAAGACTAAGCTAGCAAACCGGAGGCTGTGGTGACTGTATGTGCCGTAGCCACATCCACACACATTTACCGAAAAGGTAGCCGGATAAAGATCAAGGGGACCTAAAGTACATAGCCCGACAAGATCGGCCAGAGTAGCAACATAAGAAAGAAGTCCTGGAGGGGTATACTGCAATATACCTGGGAGTTTACTGGTCCCCTCACCTGGAGGACACAGCACTAAATGGGCATATGTGCACAAGTGAACTGTAAGTAAAAGCATTGGAAAACTGCACCTTGCTGTGTCCCTGGAATCCTTCCTGCATCATCTGCCAGTACCATTAAAAACCACCATCCTTTCACCTCACAACATCTGCCCTGGGACAAAGCTCTGCCTGTGGAGAGCTGAAATAACTTTGCTGCGCCACCACCAATCCCAGAGGACCTGTACCGCAGCGTTGGTCACTCTGACCAAACACCACAGGTGGCATCACGAACATTTTCCCCTTAATCCCCCACAAACATCTTTATTATTTTATACACATTTTTTATTGGACGCCCAGGGCCACGGACCGGGTCATTGCTACCGTGACTAATCCCCTCAAGAACTGCCTGGCCCGGGTCCGAGTACCCCAGTCCATAGGGGGCGCTCCAGTGGCACCATCTTGCTAGAGAAAAAAAATGTCCTCCTCCAAGATGGCGATCACCAATAGCTGCTACTGTGAAGGTACCGGTGGCACCATCTTGAAGGAGGACATTTTTTTCTCTTACAAGATAGCTGCTACTGCGCAGGCACCGGTGGGTCTATCAGATCACCAATAGCTGCAACTGTGCAGGCACAGCCTTTGCCATTTTCAAACTGATTTTTTTTTAATGAATTAAAGGATAGCATGAAAGACATGAATTACATACACATTACATATGCGATCATGCTGCAGTGCAGGTGCCACGGCTGGCGCCTACCTGCAAAAGGGGATTTTTTCCCAAGATAAATATGTATAATATTTATTATGTAAACTAGGGTGCAGATCAGTGAGGGATCAGTGACCTGTCAGAAGCCATACAGATGAATACCTAATCAGAGCACCACATGAAGACCACCCCACAGGCCGCTCCGGAACACGAGTATATCATTAACTCAAAACAGAAAATAAAGATTTAAAAACCACAAGACGGATTTCATCAACCAAGCTATCATTTTAATCAGTATAACAGCACCGATCTGACACTGTGTATAGTTACTGTGCACAATCCTGCTGGCAGGTTCCTTTTAAAACAGATAGTTTAGCAGCATTTTTTTCACATTTTAAATTGACTTTCAGAAAACTTTTTTTAGGAGCAAATTCAGTTGGTATAATTTATGGGCTCGTGAGTTTAAAGTTGATTGTATATATAGTTTTTATATCGATGCTATAAGGTGAAGGAAATAATTATTTGATCCCTTGCTGATTTTGTAAGTTTGCCCACTGACAAAGACATGAACAGTCTGTAATTTTAAGGGTAGGTTAATTTTAACATTGAGAGATAGAATATCAAAAACAGAATCCAGAAAATCACATTGTATAAATTATAAAAATGTATTTGCATTTTGCAATGAGAAATAAGTATTTGATCCCCTACCAACCTTTAAGAGTTCTGGCTCCTACAGACCAGTTAGATGCTCGTAATCAACTTGTTACCTGCATTACAGACAGCTGTCTTACATAGTCACCTTTATAAATGCTCCTGTCCACAGACTCAATCAGTCAGACTATAACCTCTACACCATGGGCAAGACCAAAGAGCTTTATGACGATGTCAGGGACAAGATCATAGACCTGCACAAAGCTGAAATGGGCTACAAAACCATAAGTAAGATGCTGGATGAGAAGGAGATAACTGTTGGGGCAATAGTAAGAAAATGGAAGAAATACAAAATGACTGTCAATCGACATCGATCTGGGGCACCATGCAAAACCTCACCTCGAGGGGTATCCTTGATCATGAGGAAGGTGAGAGATCAGCCTAAAATGACACAGAGGGAACTTGTTAATGTTCTCAACCAGCTGGCACCACAGTCACCAAGAAAACCATTGGTAACATGTTACGCCATAAAGGCTTCAAATCCTGCAGTGCACGCAAGGTCCCCCTGCTCAAGAAGGCACATGTGCAGGCCTGTCTGAAGTTTGTGGATGAACACCCGGATGATTCTGTGAGTGATTGGGAGAAGGTGCTGTGGTCAGATGAGACAAAAATTGAGCTGTTTGGCATTAACTCAACTCGCCGTGTTTGGAGGAAGAGGAATGCAGCCTATGACCCAAAAAACACTGTCCCCACTGTCAAGTATGGAGGTGGAAACATTATGTTTTGGGGGTGTTTCTCTGATAAGGGCACAGGACTACTTCACCGCATCAATGCGAGAATGGATTGAGTCATGTACCGTAAAATCCTGAGTGACAACCTCCTTACCTCCGCCAGGACATTAAAAATGGGTTGTGGCTGGATCTTCCAGCAAGACAATGACCCAAAACATACAGCCAAGGCAACAAAGGAGTGGCTCAAAATGAAGCACAGTAAGGTCATGGAGTGGCCTAAACCTTAATCCCATAGAAAACTTATGGAGGGAGTTGAAGCTCCGAGTTGTCAAGCGACAGCCTCAAAATCTTAATGATTTAGAGATGATCTGCACAGAGGAGAGGACCAAAATTCCTCCTGACATGTGCGGAAACCTCATCATCAACTACAAAAAGTGTCTGCTGTGCTTGCCAACAAGGGTTTTGCCACCAAGCATTAAGTCTTGTTTGCTAGAGGGATCAAATGCTTATTTCTCACTGCAAAATGCAAATAAATTTATATAATTATAGACTGTTTATGTCTTTGTCAGTGGGCAAACTTATAAAATCAGCAAGAGATCAAATAATTATTTCCTTCACTGTATGTTCAGTTTTTTTTCAAGAATGAAGTACTGAAAGAGGTTTTTCGTCTATTTTTTTCTTACTTAAATGCATGCAATTGGAGCTAAGAATCATGTAAGTGGGTTTCATTAAACATTTTGCACTGTTTGGCTCCTATAGCCGCTATATTAGACTAACTATTGCTGGCTACAGAATGAATTAATGGGGTTGGCCACATTATCTAATATACACTGTGTGCAGAATTATTAGGCAAGTTGTATTTGAGTGGATTCTTTTTATTATTGAACAACAACTATGCTCTCAATCAACCCAAAAGACTCATAAATATCAAAGCTTAATATTTTTGGAAGTTGGAGTGGGTTTTTTTTAGATTTGGCTATCTTAGGAGGATTTCTGTTTGTGCAGGTAACTATTACTGTGCAGAATTATTAGGCAACTTAATAAAAACCAAATATATACCCATCTCACTTGTTTATTTTCACCAGGTAAACCAATATAACAGCACAAAATTTAGAAATAAACATTTCTGACATTCAAAAAAAAAAAAAATCAGTGACCAATATAGCCACCTTTCTTTACGATGACACCCAAAAGCCTTCCATCCATAGATTCTGTCAGTTGCTTGATCTGTTTACGATCAACATTGCGTGCAGCAGCCACCACAGCCTCCCAGACACTGTTCCGAGAGGTGTAATGTTTTCCCTCCCTGTAGATCTCACATTTTATGAGGAACCACAGGTTCTCTATGGGGTTCAGATCAGTTGAACAAGGGGGCCATGTCATTATTTTTTCTTCTTTTAGACCTTTACTGGCCAGCCACGCTGTGGAGTATTTGGATGCATGTGATGGAGCATTGTCCTGCATGATAATCATGTTTTTCTTGAACGATACCGACTTCTTCCTGTACCACTGCTTGAAGAAGGCGTCTTCCAGAAACTGGCAGTAGGTCTGGGAGTTGAGCTTCACTCCATCCTCAACCCGAAAAGGTCCCACAAGTTCATCTTTAATGATACCAGCCCATACCAGTACCCCACCTACACCTTGCTGGCGTCTGAGTCGGAGTGGAGCTCTCTGCCCTTTACTGATCCAGCCTCGGGCCCATCCATCTGGCCCATCAAGAGTCACTCTCATTTCATCAGTCCATAAATCAGTCTTAACATATTTCTTGGCCCAGTCTTGAAGTTTTATCTTATGTTTCTTGTTCAAAGGTGGTCGTTTTTCAGCCTTCCATACCTTGGCCATGTCCCTGAGTATGGCACACCTTGTGCTTTTTGATACTCCAGTAACGTTGCAGCTCTGAAATATGGCAAAACTGGTGGCAAATGGCATCTTGGCAGCTTCACTCTTGATTTTCCTCAATTCATGGGCAGTTATTTTGCGCCTTTTTTATCAACACGCTTCTTGGACCCTGTTGGCTATTTGCCATGAAACGCTTGATTGTTCAGTGATCACGCTTCAAAAGTTTGTCAATTTCAAGACTGCTGCATCCCTCTGCAAGACATCTCACAATTTTTGACTTTTCAGAGTCCGTCAAATCTCTCTTCTGACCCATTTTGCCAAAGGAAAGGAAGTTGCCTAATAATTAAGCACACCTTATATAGGGTGTTGGTGTCATTAAACCACAACCCTCCTCATTACAGAGATGCAACTCACCTGATTTACATAATTGGCAGTTGGCTTTCAAGCCTATACAGCTTGGAGTAGGACAACATGTATAGAAAGGATGATGTGATCAAAATACTCATTTGTGGCTCAGTGGATAGCACTGCAGCCTTGCAGCGCTGGAGTCCTGGGTTCGAATCCCACCAAAGACAACATCTGCAAGGAGTTTGTATGTTCTCCCCGTGTTTGCGTGGGTTTCCTCCGGGTACTCCGGTTTCCTCCCACACTCCAAAAACATACAGATAGGGAATCTAGATTGTGAGCCCCATCGGGGACAGCGCAGATAATGTGTGTAAAGTGCTGCGGAATATGTTAGTGCTATATAAAAATAAAGATTTATTATTTGCCTAATAATTCTGCTCACAGTGTATTTTAACAGATTTTGTGAAACTAAGTCATATGATTTTTATTTACATATGACTTTTTCATCCTGTGTTATTCCATTTTCCGTTCAGTGTTATGATGTTACGATAAAAAAACAGTATTATTGCGGTTTTTTTTTTTTACCTGGGTCTACAATCGGGGTTAAATAATGTTACAGTTTTATAGATCAGGTCTTTCCAGATGTGGCAATACCAACTTTGTGTATTTTTATCAGAGCACCATACCAGGCAGACCCAGAAATGATTGTAAGGATACCACAATTGCTATAGATCGTGGCATCTAGAGCTTTAAACCACTAGGGACGGTGCTATGGTGCGAGTGTACATTTTTCTGCATAAGAGTGGTATTTGTGTTTCTCATACAAGTGAAAAAACGGAGGGAGGTAAATAATTAGGGTTCTGATTAATTTAGACTGAGGCTTGGTTTGTAACCCTTTAAAGTACATTTTCACATACACTTCTTGCTTGATGTGTTTGGCTGGTTTGTAACAGTGTTGGTTTTGTGTTGAACGTATATGTCACGTTTACCAGATGATCAAGTGTTTTGGCTTGGCTGGTGTTTCATCGTTTTGGATGGCGACAACACATGTTTGCAGAAGAGCTGTGAAGGTGTCGAAGGTTATTGTCTTACAATGATCATCCTATGGACACCTCCATCCCTTGTATAGAGAACATGGCCAGACCTTGGCGAAGTTTATTGCATTTTGACGTGTGACCATTTGAATAGTTGATCACCTATTGGATTAGTTGCTGCCAAAAATCCAAAACACTGACACGTGAGGGTGACCTAACTACTTGTCCTTCACTGTCTATCCACATTTGAAAGCACAGCAGACCATCTTCTATTTCTCTCAATATGATATGTATATGTTGAAGTAATAAAGACCATAGTCCTGAAGAGTTTGTGATGCTTTGCAGAGAGAGGCCATTACACATCACACTAGTAACTTCTCCCTTTTATTTTAAATAAGCTCTGAAGGTAGATTCTCAGGGAGATCAGTGTTCATCCCATAAATCGTATCAGCTTATTTACATACAAGAAAAACAAAGATTTCCCTGGAATAAGACATCGGATCACAGGTGTCAAGGTATCATTTTATTCAGCTTCCTTGACATACATGCCTATATAGACAACTCAGGAGGGTTAATCCTACTGACAGATTCCATTTAAACTACCGTAAATGCCCTCTAATGCTTAGTACTATATGTAATAATTTCTACCTTTAGGAATTTGTAGCACTGTCAAACTGTATTTTTATGTTTGTTTCATTTTGAGGTTTTTAGCCACAGGGAACTCTTTTGCATCCCTGCACTCCAAGTTATTTTTTGGAACATCCACCATCTCAGGGATTGGGAGCTAAATTTGTGACCTCATATGGGAGCAGCTGAGGAATACAATAATGCCTCAGCCTACAACGCAGGACTTGTTGTTCATTGTCAATGGCATTATAAAGGCCATTACCAGGAAAGATCTTTGAACAAATTATTAAACAGCATGTATGTTAGTATTTGGATAAGAATACAGTAATTTATCAGATCCAACATGGGTTTGTAGCAAACAAGTCATGCCAGACTAATCTAATTTCCTTCTATGATGGAATCACAGACTGGGTGGATCATGGAAATGTGGCAGATACAGTATATTTCGACTTCAGCAAAGCATTTGATAAAGTGTCTCATGCTACTCTTATTGTAAAATGATCAAGTATGGGATTGACAAGGCTACGGTTAAGGTACTGCCACACTAAGCTATCCCGCTAGCGATCTCGTTAGCGTTGCATACTAATGAGATCGCTAGCGGGATTGTTTCTATATCGCTAAATGCTGCCGCATTTAGCGATATAGTTAACGACGTTATCGCCGTTAGCGATCTTCTTAACGACTTTAGCGGTACAAAAGTACCGCTAAATCGCTAAGAAAAGGTGCCACACAGCGATAAGATACTTACCCAGCGGGAGCGCCAGCGATGAAATAGGGTCCGGAACGATTCCAGCGACGAGCGAGATCACAGCAGGAAGCTCGTCGCTGGAAGCTGCCGCACTGAACAATATCGCTAACGGGATCGCTAAATAGTGACGTTTTTTAGTGATCCCGTTAGCGATATTGTTTAGTGTGGCATACCCTTTAGGTGGATTCATAACTGACTCAGTTATCTTACTCAAAGAGTGGTAATAAATGGTTGCACATCCAATTGGAAGAGTGTTTCAAGTGGGGTACCACAAGGCTCTGTCCAGGCACCAGTGTTGTTCAACATTTTTATGAATTATTTAGATAACGGAACTGAAGGTGAACTAATCAAATTTGCAGATGATGCAAAGCTAGGCAGGATAGATAAAAATAGAAAAGACTGAGAAAGGATTCAGAAGGATTTAGATAAGCTTGAACAATGGGCAGTGACTAATAGAATTATATTTAACAGGGATAAATACAAGATTCTACATCTGAGCAAGAAAAATTAAAATTACATCTACAGAATGGAAGGAATAGAACTAAGCAACAGCACGTGTGAAAAGGATTTGGGTATACTAATAGATATAAGACGCCATATGAGTCAACAGTGTGATGCAGAAACAAAAAAAGGCAAACACAGTTCTGGGATGTATTAAGAGAAGTGTAGAGTCTAGATCCCGTGAAGTAATTATCCCCCTCTACTCCTCCTTGGTCAGGCATCATTTGGAATACTGTGTCCAGTTCTGGGCAACGCATTTTAAAAAAGACATTGAAAAACTGGAGCAACTTCAAAGAAGAGCCACTGAGATGGTGAGTGGACTGCAAAGTATATCCTACGAGGAACGGTTAAAAGATCTGGCAATGTTTAGCTTGCAAATCAGTAGGCTAAAAGGAGAATTAATAGCTATCTACAAATATCTATAGAGGATGTCACAGTGTAGAAGAATCATTCTTATTCTCATTTGCACAAGGAAACACAAGATATAATGGAATGAAGCTGAAAGGGAGAAGATACCAATTTGATATTAGAAACAAAATTTTGACAGTGAGGTTGATCAATTAATGGAAAGGGCTGCCACGAGATGTAGTGAGTTCTCATTTAATGGAAGTCTTCAAAAAGAGGCTGCATGGAGAAGGGGGTTGGACACAATGATCCTGGAAGTCCTTTCCAACTCTTACATCCTATGATTCTATGATAATAATGGGGAAGGGAGTGCATCTGAAATGTGACTCAGGCATGTGCCTGTCAAGTTCCTCTGTGCCTTCGCGCTGTATAGCAGGCAGGGTAGCACAGTGATGAATGATAATTCCAGATTAACTAGATTTTAATGTTATTTTGTTAATGTCTTTATCACTTAACAATATTGTACCCCCTTGGCCTAAAGGTGTCCTTGGACATATGTAATAACTACTTTTACCAATATTAAAAAAGCAAATTCACTTTCAAATAATATAATTAATGAAGAAATGTAGATGTAGGGAATACATAGCATAATAGGGTAATACCCTATGGAGGACGAATGGGTGAGTGTTTGTGACAGGCACAACTCCTATATAGGTATGAGGAAAAATAGCTGCTGCTGCCCCGTGGCTGGTGGATAAATCCTTCAGAAAATATTGCATCCGGTTGGTTAAAACATGTTAGGTCGGCTGCGTTGCAGGAGCAAACTGACGCTTCAACAATAATGATGATAAGGATCTTTGTCAGATGAGAAATTGCATTTTACAGGGAAAAAAAAGTTAAGAAACACTTTTTCCAGTATAATGACTTGTATATAAGCCAAAATGTAAAAAGAATATAATATAAGTAAACCAAAATTGATTTTTTTTAATTAAAAATAGGACATTTCTGTTTCATTTATGAAGGAAGCAAGAACTGCCAAAAATAAGGGGCTCAGATACACCCTATATTAGACATAAAGGAGGGCCTCACACACATTCTGTTCAAATTGTCATGAATTGGTCTCAGACTTAACCCTTAACCCAAGGGCGGTTTGCACGTTAACGACCGTGCCAATTTTTACAATTCTGACCACTGTATCTTTATGAGGTTATAACTCTGGAACGCTTCAACGGATCTTCGCGATTCTGAGACTGTTTTCTCGTGATATATTGTACTTCCTGATAGTGGTAAAATTTATTCGATATACAGTACAGACCAAAAGTTTGGACACACGTTCTCATTCAAAGATTTTTCTGTATTTTCATGACTATGAAAATTGTACATTCACACTGAAGGCATCAAAACTATGAATTAACACATGTGGAATTATATACTTAACAAAAAAGTGTGAAACAACTGAAAATATGTCTTATATTCTAGGTTCTTCAAAGTAGCCACCTTTTGCTTTGATTACTGGTTTGCACACTTTTGGCATTCTCTTGATGAGCTTCAAGAGGTAGTCACCGGAAATGGTCTTCCAACAGTCTTGAAGGAGTTCCCAGAGATGCTTAGCACTTGTTGGCCCTTTTGCCTTCACTCTGCGGTCCAGCTCGCCCCAAACCATCTCGATTGGGTTCAGGTCTGGTGACTGTGGAGGCCAGGTCATCTGGCGTAGCACCCCAACACTCTCCTTCTTAGTCAAATAGCCCTTACACAGCCTGGAGGTGTGTTTGGGGTCATTGTCCTGTTGAAAAAAAAATGATGGTCCAACTAAATGCAAACCGGATGGAATAGCATGCTGCTGCAAGATGCTGTGGTAGCCACGCTGGTTCAGTATGCCTTCAATTTTGAATAAATCCCCAACAGTGCCACCAGCAAAGCACCCCCACACCATCACACCTCCTCCTCCATGCTTCACGGTGGGAACCAGGCATGTAGAGTCCATCCGTTCACCTTTTCTGCATCGCACAAAGACACGGTGGTTGGAACCAAAGATCTCAAATTTGGACTCATCAGACCAAAGCACAGATTTCCACTGGTCTAATGTCCATTCCTTGTGTTCTTTAGCCCAAACAAGTCTCTTCTGCTTGTTGCCTGTCCTTAGCAGTGGTTTCCTAGCAGCTATTTTACAATGACGGCCTGCTGCACAAAGTCTCCTCTTAACAGTTGTTGTAGAGATGTGTCTGCTGCTAGAACTCTGTGTGGCATTGACTTGGTCTCTAATCTGAGCTGCTGTTAACCTGCGATTTCTGAGACTGGTGACTCGGATAAACTTATCCTCAGAAGCAGATGTGACTCTTGGTCTTCCTTTCCTGGGGCGGTCCTCATGTGAGCCAGTTTCTTTGTAGTGCTTGATGGTTTTTGCAACTGCACTTGGGGACACTTTCAAAGTTTTCCCATTTTTTGGACTGACTGACCTTAATTTCTTAAAGTAATGATGGCCACTCGTTTTTCTTTACTTAGCTGCTTTTTTCTTGCCGTAATACACATTCTAACAGTCTATTTAGTAGGACTATTGTTATGTTTTGGTAGTTGAGGAGGCAGGAGCAAAAAACCGCATAGGCAGCCAAACACCAGAGAGGTTGGAAACTAATAGGTTGCAGACCCCTAAACTAACCGCACAACTAGAAGCAGCCGTGGGACGTTACTATGGTGCCCTAGACGCCTCGTCACAGCCGGAGAGATTAGCTATCCCTGAAGATGGAAAGAGGAAAGCTAACTGCCCCGAAGTAGAGCCCCAAAAGAATAGGAAGCCCCCAAACATATAATGGCGGTTAGACAAGATGAAAACACGAACACAGACAGAAAATAGATTGAGCAAACGCTGGGGCCCAAAACTGTCTAGATAGGACAGCACAGGACAGAATACTGACTGCAACCCAGAAAAACCCTAGGAAAAACTCCAACACTTCTGAATCCAAAAATACTGAGACCACACGGTCTCGACCACCTATATCAGATCTCTGGTGTGAACACACAGCTTCCCAGCAGTAAAATATCACAAGAACTGAACAGATGAACAAATACAAAAAGAGAACGAAGACCAGTCCAAGCCTCCCAAAGGGGACCCGGATGAACTCAAAAAGCAAGGCAGCAGAAAACAAGGAAAATCAAACCACAGTAAAAAAACTGAAAGTGACTTATCTGAAAACAAGTAGGAGACAGCAGAAAAGCAAGCTGAATTCCAACCTAGACCAGGAAGAACAATTGATCACCAGCAAGGATTATGGGAGGTCAGCTCACTTATATCGGAGCAGTTGCAGGTAGTGGATTTTTGCTGTTCAACATAGGTTCAATACCCTCAGCAACCACCAGAGGGAGCTTCAGCTCCGAAGTCGTCTCCAACACGTTCACAACAGACTGTTAGCTGTGTATCCACCAGACTTCTGCACAACACAACTGATGGTCCGAACCCCATTTATAAGGCAAGAAATCACATTTATTAAACCTGACAGAGCACACCTGTGAAGTGAAAACCATTTCCGGTGATTACCTCTTAAAGCTCATCAAGAGAATGCCCAGAGTATGCAAAGCAGTAATCAAAGCAAAAGGTGGCTACTTTGAAGAACCTAAAATATAAGACATATTTTCAGTTCTTTCAAACTTTTTTGTTAAGTATATAATTCCACATGTGTTAATTCACAGTTTTGATGCCTTCAGTGTGCATGTACAATTTTCATAGTCATGAAAATACAGAAAAATCTTTGAATGAGAAGGTGCGTCCAAACTTTTGGTCTGTACTGTAACTTGCATTTATTTATGAAAAATGGAAATAATGGCAAAAATTTAGAAAATTTTGCAATTTTCAAACTTTGAATTTTTATTCCCTTAAAACAGAGAAATATGTCACACAAAATAGTTACTAAATAACATTTTCCACATGCCTACTTTAGCACAATTTTGGAACCAAAATTCATATTTGAAGTCACTTTGAGGGGTCTATATGGCAGAAAATATGGAAAAGTGGCACCATTCTAAAAACTGCACCCCTCAAGGTACTCAAAGCCTAATTCAAGAAGTTTATTAACCCTTCAGGTGCTTCACAGGAGCTGAAGCAACGTGGAAGAAAAAAATGAACATTTAACTTTTTAGTCACAAAAATGATTTTTACAAACAATTTTTTTATTTTCACAAGGGTAAAAGGAGAAAATGGACAGAAAAAGTTGTTGTGCAATTTGTCCTGAGTACACCGATACCCAATATGTGGGGGAAAACCACTGTCTGGGCGCACGACAGGGCTCGGAAGGGAAGGAGCGCTGTTTGACTTTTTCAAACCAAAATTGGCTGGAAATGAGATTGGACAGCATGCCGCGTTTGGAGAGCCCCTGATGTGCCTAAACAGTGGAAACCCACCACAAGTGACACCATTTTCGAAACTAAACCCCCTAAGGAACTTATCTAGATCTGTTGTGAGTGCTTTGAACCCCCAAGTGCTTTACACAAGTTTATAACGTAGAGTCGTAAAATTAAAAAATCATATTTTTTCCACAAAAATGATCTTTTCACCCCAATTTTTATTTTCCCAAAGGAAAACAAGACCACAAATGTTATTTTGCAATTTGACCTGAATACGCTGATACCCCATATGTGGGGGTAAACCACTGTTTGGGTGCATGGCAGAGCTCGGAAGGGAAGGAGCTCCATTTGACTTTTTTAACGCAGAATTGGCTGGATGCCATGTCGCGTTTGGAGAGCCCTGATGTGCCTAAACAGTGGAAACCCCCCACAAATGACACCATTTTTGAAACTAGACCCCTCAAGGAACTTATCTAGATGTGTGTTGAGAACTTTGAACCCCCAGGTGTTTCACTAAAGTTTATAATGCCCGAGTGTGAAAATAAAAAAATCATATTTTTTCCACAAACATTATCTTTTAGTCCCCAATTTTTTATTTTCCCAAGAGTAACAGGAGAAATTGGACCCCAAAAGTTGTTGTCCAATTTGTCCTGAGTACGCTGATACCCCGTAAGTGGGAGAAAACTACTGTGTGGGCACATGTCGGGGCTCGGAAGGGAAGTAGTGACGTTATGTAATGCAGACTTTGATGGAATGGTCTGCGGGTGTCATGTCGCGTTTGGAGAGCCCCTGATGTGCCTAAACAATGGAAAAACCCCAGAAATTACACCATTTTGGAAACTATAGCCCCTAAGGACCTTATCTAGATGTGTGGTGAGCACTTTGAACCCCCAAGTTCTTCACAGAAGTTTATAACGTAGAGCCGTGAAAATAAAAAATCATGTTTTTTTCCACAAAAATTATATTTTTTACCAACGAAATTTTTATTTTCACAAGGGTAACAGGAGAAATTAGACACCAAAGTTGTTGTGCAATTTGTCCTGAGTACGCTGATACCCCATATGTGGGGTAAACCACTCGGAAGGGAAGGAGCGCCGTTTTGGAATGTAGACTTTGATGGAATGGTCTGCGGGCCATCACACCACCTCCTCCATGCTTCACGGTGGGAACCAGGCATGTAGAATCCATCCGTTCACCTTTTCTGCGTGCAAAGCAGTAATCAAAGCAAAAGGTGGCTACTTTGAAGAACCTAGAATATAAGACATATTTTCAGTTGTTTCACACTTTTTTGTAAAGTGTATTGTATAATTCCACATGTGTTACTTCATAGTTTTGATGCCTTTAGTGTGATTCTACAATTTTCATAGATATAAAAATACAGAAAAATCTTTGAATGGGAAGGTGTGTCCAAACTTTTGGTCTGTACTGTATATAGGGCTTTATTTCTCAAAAACATAATAAACGTACATTAAATCATTTCTAATGTTCATACCGTTTGGTTCCTTTGTTGTTTCCAAGACTAATGTTTAATACCTTTCCATTTTTTGCATTGTATATGGTCAATAAAATTAAAACGGTTAATAAACAAAGTAGGTTAATAAACTGCATAGTAGCTAAAATGAGCTTTCATTTTAACTATCAACATATGAGCATTTTTAATATGCTAAATAAAAAGTAATTACTCATTGATGAGTCTATTTTATGGAGCAAATGTCTTATGTACAGCTAGGTAATGCCAAGTTTTTCCCATGGCCTGTCTTCACTTCCTCAATTATCTGATAAAGAAGTTCCTCTCTTTTACTATCACTGTGGGAGAACCACTGAGCAAACACACATCACTGGTCATGGCAGATATGTGAGATATTATAAAGCTATGTCCCAACTGTTATATTAACTGAAATGATTTATTAATATATTTTGTTCTGCTAAATATCTTATGTAAGAAACAAAGGCATTGCTCAGGGAGAGGAGGCAAAACATCTAAGTGGGCCCCTAACCAGGTAATCCTGATTACTACTACGGTGGACCTAGGAGAACTTCTGCAGATGACCGCACTGTTATGGAAAATAAATCTCTATACAAACACCAACACTGATATTACCACCAATGGTGACCTTATAGTGGTAGATACCAGTGCTGCAGAACATATATTACAGCACAGTTACAGATGGTGACTTACAGCTGACGTTCTTTCTGATGGAGTCGTTCAGTGTTCCTGTCTTTTCCATCTGGCCCAGACCAACATGACAACTTCTCCAACCACGACTCATCTGCAGAGATTACAAGAAAGACACCTTCCACATCTATTCCCAATCTGCACAAACTCCTCATCCTGCTGATACCCCAATGGTGAGCAGATGTTGCCATATGTCCCTATTACTCCACCTGCTCCTTTTACTGCCCCACATGATAATGCCCAGCACTGTGCCCATTATATAGTAATAATTCCACCACTGTGCTCCTTACATAGTAATAATGCCTCCTTTGTGCCCTCTAGATGGTAAAATTGACCCTTAAAAAATATTAATATCCTGTGCATGTACCCTCCACATTTTGTCCCTAAAAAGTAATAATGCCCCTTGTGTAACTTTGATGGTTACAATACTCTGAGTGTCCCTATACCAATAATGGTTAAGTGCCCACTTAACATTTAATGTCTCCTGAGTTCCCCCATGTACAGCTCCCCT
The DNA here is from genome assembly GCA_033576555.1 of Oophaga sylvatica. Lineage (NCBI taxonomy): Eukaryota > Metazoa > Chordata > Amphibia > Anura > Dendrobatidae > Oophaga > Oophaga sylvatica. Next base: position 1,820,371 of record JARQOD010000009.1, read on the forward strand.
ATACACAGTATGGTGGGCCCACAGTTCCCCTATACACAGTATGGTTGGCTCACAGCTCCCCTGTACACAGTATGGTGGACCCACAGCTCCCCTATACACAGTATAATGCTCTCACAGCTCCCGTATACACAGTATGGTGGGCCCACATCACCCCTATACATAGTATAATTCCCTCACACCTCCCTTATGCACAGTGTGGTGGGCTCACAGCTCATTTATTTATTAGCAAAATAAACTAGATAATCAGTAAGGGGAGTCAGCTCCAAAAGATACTGTACAAATTTCCAAAATACTCACTGAATCAGATTATGTAGCAGAAAGGTGAGTACCAATATTAACCCTTTTACCCCCAAGGGTGGTTTGCACGGTAATGACCAGGTCAATTTTTACAGTTCTGACCACTGTCCATTTATGACGTTATAACTCTGGAACGCTTCAACAGACCTTGGTGATTCTGAGAATGTTTTTTCGTGACGTATTGTACTTCACGTTAGTAGTAAAATTTCCTCGATATAACTTGCGTTTATTTGTTAAAAAAAGAGAAATTTTGTGAAAATTTTGAAAATTTAGCAATTTTCAAACTTTTAATTTTTATGCCCTTAAAACAGAGAAATATGTCATACAAAATAGTTACTAAATAACATTTCCCACATGTCTGCTTTACTTCAGCACAATTTTGGAACCAAATTTTTTTTTGTTAGGAAATTATAAGGGTTAAAAGTTGACCAGCGATTTCTCATTTTTACAACACCATTTTTTTTAAGGGACCACATCACATTTGAAGTCACTTTGAGGGGTCTACATGATAGAAAATACCCAAAAGTGACACCATTCTAAAAACTGCTCCCCTGAAGGTGCTCAAAACCACATTAACAATTCAGGTGCTTGACAGGAATTTTTGGAATGTTAAAAAGAAATGAACATTTAACTTGTTTTCACAAAAAAAAAATTACTTCAGGTTAAATTTTTTTATTTTACCAAGGGTAACAGGAGAAAAGTTGTTGTGCAATTTGTCCTAAGTACGCTGATACCTCATATGTGGGGGGAATCACTGTTTGGGCGCATGGCAGAGCTCGGAATGGAAGGAGCGCTGTTTGACTTTTCAATACCAATTGGCTGAAATTGAGATCGGACGCCATGTCGCATTTGGAGAGCCCCTGATATGCCTAAACAGTGGAAACCCTCCACAAGTGACACCATTTTGGAAAGTAGACCCCCTAAGGAACTCATCTACAGGGTGGGCCATTTATATGCATACACCTAAATAAAATGGGATTGGTTGGTGATTAGAGTTGAGCGATACTTTCCGATATCCAAAAGTATCGGAATCGGAATGGTATCGCCGATACCATTAAAATATCGGCGATACCCGATACCGATACCGGAAGTCCCATGTAAGTCTATGGGAACAAAATATCGCAACTAAAAAAACCTCTTTCTTTCCTTGTAAACACTAAATATACACACATAGAATACATATATATATATATACATGTCATTGTGACATATATATATATACATATATGTATAGTTTATACACTTCTACATAGTAAAATATCCTCTGATTCAATTGCCGGGTAAAGTCGGCTTCTGTGAAAAGACAGAAGCACCCGACATGAAATGACACTTGGTGTACATAGGGTTAACCATGTCTTTTCATGTCGTTTGCTATCTGATTTGCACAAACAATTACATCAGTCTATGTGTGCAAAATTTCACACCTGTAGGGTTAATTAAAGGTGTAAATTCGTTGTAAAAAAACTGGACTTTTTTGCTACGAATTTACACCTTTAATTAACCCCTACAGGTGTGAAATTTTGCACACATAGACTGATGTAATTGTTTGTGCAAATCAGATAGCAAAGGACATGAAAAGACATGGTTAACTCTATGTACACCAAGTGTCATTTCATGTTGGGTTCTGCATTTTCACAAAAGCCGGCAATTGAATTAGCGGCTATTATACTATGTAGAAGTGTATGAACTATAAATATAAATATATATATATATGTGTCACAAATTCAATGACATGTATATATATATATATGAGGTGTAAAATTGCTGAAAAAAAATGCATGGGCTCCCGCCCTATTTTCACAACCAGACAGACAAAGCCAGTGAGTGGGGGCAGATAATAATAGCCCAGAGAGGGACCATTTTTTTTGGCCCCCCCCGGCTACTTAACATCTGCCCCCAGACACCCCAGAAAGGGCAAATCTCTAATTAGATTTGCCCTTTCTGGCACTTTGCCCGTCTATTCCCATTGCCCTGTAGAGGTGGCGAATGGGTTAATAAGGGGTTAAAATGACCTTGCAATTGAAAGGTCACTTTAAGCCAGGTTAATAATTGAGAGCAGTCAATTAGACAACTATCAATTATTAATCCTATTGTATGAAAGAAAAATCAAACACACACACTTTAATAAAAAAGAAGTTTAATGAAATAATCACACAGTTTTTGACCATATTTTATTTACCTGCTAAAACCATTTCCTGTAATAAAAATAAAATAATAAAGCAAAATTATTCTTACCAATCCGATGCACAGTCAGGGCCCACGGTGTAATCCTTCAGAAAGGGTTAATGTTTACTGCAGGGACCGCAGCTAATGCTGCAGCCTCACAGTAAACCCCCAAATGAATGAGTTCCTCTCCTGGCTGACAGGAGAGGAAGTGGAAAGCTTAATTGATTGCTTTCCACTTTCACTTCAGGTCAGCCAGGGACACCATCAGTGACGTCAGAGGGAACTGATTAACAAAAATAGGGGTTCCCTTCGAAAAAAAAATGGCGTGGGGTCCCCCCTATTTTTGTTAACCAGCCAGATGAAGCAGACCGCTGAGGCCTGGATTTTCAGGCTGTTAAGGAGCCAAGATCCATGGACCTTGCCAGCCTGATAATACCAGGCCACAGCAGTCTGCATATCTTGGCTGATTAACAAAAATAGGGGATCCCCTCGAAAAAAATTGGCGTGGGGTCCCCCCTATTTTTGTTAACCAGCCAGATGAAGCAGACCGCTGAGGCCTGGTTTTTCAGGCTGGTAAGGATCCAATATCCATGGACCTTGCAAGCCTGATAATACCAGGCCACAGCAGTCTGCTTAGCTTGGCTGGTTAACAAAAATAGGGGATCCCCTCGAAAAAAAAACGGCGTAGGGGTCCCCCTATTTTTGTTAACCAGCCAAGTAAAATGCAGACTGCTGCGGCATGGTATTAAAAGACTGTCAAGGCCCATGGATTTTGGCCCTCAACAGCCTGATAATACCAGGCTACAGCAGCCCCACATTTGGCGCATCAAAAGATGTGCCAATTGTGGCACTTTACCCGGCTCTTCCCACTGCCCTGTAGCGGTGGCAAGTGGGGTAATAAGGGGTTAATGTCACCGTTGATTGCACGGTGACAATAAGCCCGGTTAATAATGGATAGGCGTCAATAAGACACCGATCCATTATTAATCCCAAAGTTTTTAAATGTGTAAAAAAAAGACACAGCAAGAAAAAAGTCTTTTAATGAAATAAAAGAGACAACACAGTTTTCATTTTTTTTATTACTCTCTCATTCCTGCGACGCCATCGATCTCCTGTAAAAAAATAAAAAAACCAAACCAACAGTATACCACCTGTCCGACGCAGTCCATAGTAACGACAGTCCCACGACGATCCAGCTCTGCTATATCGCAATGACAGGCAGAGCCTGTCATTGCAACGCAGCACAGTTGATTACCTGCTTCCCCGGCGGTGACGTCATCGGACTGACTGCTTTACGGCCGGGATTACCCAGCAGTCACTGCAGTTATCGCGAGAAACTGCATGTGACCGCCGGGGAGAAGAGGATGGCGGCCATGAAGCAGTCCAGGACGTGACCGCCGGAGATCTTCTGCCAGGTAAGTGCCGCTGACTCCTGACAGACCCGACAGACGGACACTGACAGTGACAGTGACATCCCGATTCCGGTATCCGATATGACGAAAATATCGGTACTCGGAATCGGAATTCCGATACAGCCAATATCGGCCGATACCCGATATTTGCAGTATCGGAATGCTCAACCCTATTGGTGATATCAACTTCCTGTTTGTGGCACATTAGTATATGGGAGGGGAAAACTTTTCAAGATGGGTAGTGACCATGGTGGCCATTTTGAAATCGGCCATTTTGGATCCAACTTTATTTTTTCCAATGGGAAGATGGTCATGGGACACATCAAACTTAGTGAGAATCTCACAAGAAAAACAATGGTGTGCTTAGTTTTAACATAACTTTATTCTTTTATGAGTTATTTACAAGTTTCTGACCACTTATAAAATGTGTTCAAAGTGCTGCCCATTGTGTTGGATTGTCAATGCAACCCTCTTCTCCCACTCTTGACACACTGATAGCAACACCGCAGAAGAAATGCTAGCACAGGCTTGCAGTATCCATTGTTTCAGATGCTGTACATCTCGTATCTGAAGGCAATTGTCTATGTTGTGAACTCATTCATTCGGGGTTTACAGCGACGGAGAAGGTAAGAATAATGTTGCTATATTATGTTATTTTTATTATACCTAACAAAAAGTCCTCATAATATGAAACGGGAACTTCAATTAATTATGCAAACACAGAAGGGTCTATATAATAATATAGCACCAAAAATTACGAAGAGATCCCAAAGTAATTATCAAAGAAGTATAAAGTTTATTAACATTGACTAAAATAGTAACATGACAATTCACAATAAAATAATCTCCAATCAAAAACACCCAATAGGGGGATACTGCTAGGATACAGATTATACTGCACACGCTATATTATCCACATTAACATCCCATGGTAAACATATAGTCAATATTGGGAAACATATCCTTAAATAAATACTTTACCAAGGGGGTGCTGTAATAACGTGGCAATAGGTGCAGCGCTGTAGCCAGAGATCTCCCCCTCACCCCGACGCGCGTTTCGCGTTCCCGCTTCTTCCGGGGCGTAATAGAGGAGGGTATAGTGGGGATTTAAATGGTGGACATTACCGGTCACATGCACCAATAAGGATAGAAGAAATAAGCTGATCTATATCTCCTTAATCAGCCCCAGAGTTGTTGCGGCGCATGAAGCTGATCATCGCTCACCGTAGAATAACGTCACTTCCTGTCCTGCGCCCTTTGGAACGCTTGCTAGTGCGCAGGCGCTACAACTTGTGGGCACATACGGAAGTGTATGGGAGCGTGATCCAGCGCATGCGCACTCACTAGGAAGCCGAAGAACGACTAAGATGGTAACAGTCATGGCATAATGCAAATCACAAGATGCCGCATCTGAAATCAGCTATTAGCAGCAGATCGAACATAATTAATATACATAGTCCCCATACCATTATATTCCTATAACTAATAACAAAATGAACAATTATAAATTAATATCCAAATATTACATTACCATAAATTTATTATATATTAAAGTGCTCAACCCCAATATATAGATGTGTATATACTCATAATTTTAATAATATGGAATAAATCATAACAATAAGTGCAAGATATTAAGTGTTAACATATAAATTGTAAAATATAATTAATATAGTGACTATGCTAAATTATAAATACATTTAAACACAAAACCACCTAAAAATATAAATAAATAATCACTATTCTCCCCGTGATAGAAATCATGAAGATAATAATATAGGAATCCATAGCAGGGGCACGACAGGTATTTAACAAGAGTCCACAGCTAAATAATTCAATCATATCTTCTCCTTATTAGATGCATCCCCATGGAGAGTCTTTTCATCATATCCACGGATCAAAATATTCATCAATAATGTCACTAGAATATAAACTGAAATTAATAATGACAAAATATACAATAAAAAACAATTAAAACTCAACCCACCCCTTAAAAAATGTCTCCAAGAAATAAATTATATAGATTAGATCAGGATTACAGGAATGCTGAAAAGCCCAGATTTTCATTAAGGCCTTGTGGAGTCAATGTGCCCAATCTGTAAATCCAACGACTTTCACACTGAGCCAGAATTTTACCTAAATCACCTCCTCTTATACCCAGCCTTACTTGATCTATTGCTTTCACTATTAGTCCTCTGGCATTACAATCATGAAATTCTTTAAAGTGCCGAGGCAACGTCTTCAGCAAAGACATGTCTTCACTGTTGAGGCCTTTGTGATATCTCTAACGTGTTCCCTAACCCTTATTTTCAATTCCCTTGTGGTTAGACCTATATAAATCTTCCCACATGGACATTGTGCATGATAAATTACTCCTTGAGAGGAGCACGTCAGATGTTTAAGGATGTTGAAAGTTTTAGTACCATCAAAGTTAGAAAACTTAGTTTCCTTCACAAGATTCAAACATCCCTTGCACAACCCACAGGGAAAAAAACCTTTCCGACCAGAATTGACCAATTCATTCCTATTATGGCTTGGGGACACATAATGGCTCTTCACCAAAATATCTTTAAAGTTAGCCGAACGTTTTGCTACAAAGGACGGAGCTGGAGGTAGAATGGTTCTAAGGATCGGATCCACCTTTAGCACCTCCCAGTGTCTACGAATGACACTAGTGAGGTTTTGCCATTGATCATTAAAGGTGGAGATAAATCTAATTTGTTCTTGATTCTTATTATCACTACTTTTAGATTTCCCATATAACAGCTGATCTCGAGGAATCCTTTTAGCTCTCATGTATCCCCTTTTGATGCACCGTTGGCTGTAACCTCTATTTTTGAATCTTCGTGTGAGATCCACAGCTTGTTTCTCAAATGAGCAGTCATCCGAGCAAATCCTCCTAATTCGTAGAAATTGGCTTATAGGAATACTTTTAATCGTGGATTTGAGATGAGACGAATCTGCCTGAAGCAATGCATTGGTGGCTGTGGGTTTCCTAAAGACATTATGTTATTTTTATTGCAGAAGAGCAAGGGAATCGGATGGAGTACCAGTCAAATAAAATATGGTCAAAAACTATCTATTTATTTCATTAAAATAATTTTTCATTAATGTGTCTGTGTTTTTTAAACATTTTATACAATAGGATTAATAATTGAGAGTTGTCTAATTGACAACTCTCAATTATTAACCTGGCTTAAAGTCACCTTCCAATAGCAAGGTGGCCTTAACCCATTATTAACCCATTAGCCACCGCTACAGGGCAATGGGAATAGACGGGCTAAGTGCCAGAAAAGGCACATCTACTCATAGATGTGCCTTTTCTGGGGTGACTGGGGCAGATCTTAGTAGCAAGGGGGGGCACAAAAAAATGCACCCTCCCTAGGCTATTATTATCTGCCCCCACTCGCTGGCTTTCCCTGTCTGGTGGACAAAATACTGCGGGAGCCGACTCAATTTTTTTCAATGAATTTATACCTTTAATTAACCCCTACATGTATGAAATTTTGCGCACATACACTCATGTAATTGTTAGTGAAAGCCATATATCAAACTACATGAAATGACATGGTTAACTGTATGTAAACCAAGTGTCATTTCATGTCGGGTTCTGTAACTTCACAAAAGTCGGCAATTGAATTAGCGGCTATTATACTATGTAGAAGTGCTTGAACTATAAATATATGTCTATATATATGTCTCAATGACATGTATATATATATATATATATATATATATATATACAGTGCCTTGCGAAAGTATTCGGGCCCCTGGAACTTTTCAACCTTTTACCACATATCATGCTTCAAACATAAAGATACCAAATGTTAATTTTTGGTGAAGAATCAACAACAAGTGGGACACAATTGTGAATTTGAACAAAATTTATTGGTTATTTTAAAATTTTTTGGAAATACAAAACTGAAAAGTGGGGAAGGGGGTAATAAACATGGAGGTTTCCAAGTTATTAATATCAGCTCACATCTGTCTACTTAGCCTTAACCGGTTATAAACAAGGGGTGACCCCACCAAAAAATTGTCTTATGATAGAAGTGGCCTTGGCTAAAAGTGGGCCCCTTCATGTGACGGGGCCCAAGGCAATGTCCCCCTCTGTACCTCCCCAGTAGCTATGTTACTGGTTAGAAATAAATTTTGATATAAATCACATATGACAAATATTTATGATCACCTTTCATTGGTAATGATATAGGAATGAGTGGACCTGTGGATGTTCAGGTTCATTGGGTTCGGCCGAACTAGAGTTTAAAGTTCGGTTCGGCATCCGAACGTGACCCTGGACTTGACCCTGAAACCCATAGAAGTCAATGGTGACCTGAACTTTGGAGCTTTACAATGGCTGTAAAATGGTCATAAGTAAGGGATAGGGGACTCCAAAACAAAGCTAAATAGAGGGTAAGAGCAGGACAAGTGCCCTGCAAACAAATCTAGATAGGGAAATTACATAAAATAACAGAATAATATAAGATCCACCAAAAAATTTGGGCAAATTTTAGGACGAATTAAAACAGTTTGTGAAGTGGATTGGATTAAAACATTTTTTGAAGATGAGGCCCTGTACCACGATGGCCGCGTACACTCGGGTGGTACAGTGAAACTGCAAATGGTCATTAAATCAGTCAATTTGGATTATCTTTTTGGAATTTCTGGATACAGATTGCCGTAAAACTCTGAATCGGAATAGGAATGCAGCTAATGCCTGACAGAAGCAAAGCACAGACTCCCACCCCTCGCCTCTCCCTCGATCGACCCTGTGCATTGCTTTGGGTACATTGGTTGATGAGGCAGGGCAGCCATTGTCTCCTCTGGAGGCCATTCACCCCACCCTCAGCATGCAAGGCGTGTTTTCTCTCCGCATACCGCTTCTGGACCTGCCCGCACAGCGAGATGATCTTCCTTCTGAGCACCCCCTGTGCCATATGGGCTCCATTACATGTTGGTGACCTTGGAGGACAGTGAATTAAGTGTTGAATCTGAAGAGGAAGCCCAGTGTCCCGGCCAGAGGGGAGGAGAGTGTGCGTAGCGTCGAAAAGAGTGGGAGTGGCCGTGCGGGGAAAGCAGTAAGTCCAGTACCTGTTGAAGGAATGGAGAGCAGCCTGGGAGTGTCTGTTAGAGCGTCAGGCTACAAGCAGAGGAAACGACCCTGCTTGGTGGTTCCTCCTCAGAGCTGTCCTCCTGGGAGAAGGATGAAGAATCCATCGTGTCCGGGGATATCTGGGCTGCCATCAGACAGTTGGAGTCCCCTGTGGACTTCCACCGTTTTTCTTTTGAGGATGAGCAGCCAGTATCAGAGGAGGATGTACAGAGGAGGAGAAGACCGAAGAAAACTAAAGCAGAACAGAAAGTGGTAAGTTTTCAGTATGTCATCATGTCTGAAGATACTGCCACCTCTTGTGTGATCTCCGCTAGTCAGGGACGCCCGGACCTTGAAGTAGGTCTGGCATGCTTATCTGGTGGGAAGAGTAAACAACAGGGATCGCCACATTGTGGCACCAGCGGTAACTCTGGACATCTCCTGTGAAGAGGACTTCCTGTCCTTGTCCCAGTCCTCAGCGTCGCCGGTGAAAGTCAGGGCTGCTAGGGGCAAGGGTGGCAGGGTGTTCCATTGCTGATATTGGTGCTAAAGTGACTGAACACACTAAACCTGAAGTGACAGCAGGGGAGTAGCATGTACAAGGTGGTGAGGGGCCTGTGAATGTGGTTATAAACAAGAATTGTCTCTGGTGTCAGCCAAAAATAAAGCGGAGGGGCAGAGTGCTGGGAGTAAGGGAGTCAGGGGCTGACAGGCTGATGGGATGTCACCCATAGTGCTTGCAGTGCCCACACGAAAACAAGCACTGATGAGGCTAAAGCTGGGGCTACTGATAATAAAGTGGGGTTAAGTACGGTGGAAGGTGATGCGGGGAGTAAGGGCAGAGCTTTACAGGAGGATGGTCCTGTGGCGACTGCCCCAAAACCTTTTCCTAATCCATTAATGTAAATAATGATGTAAATCATGTAGCGATGGAAAATGGGGAATGTGGGTCTTGGTGTAAGTGTTGGTGGTACCAGGGAAGGCATTGTGAATGGTGAGGGTGGTGAAAGGGGTGCTGGTTCCACTGCCGAAGCATTGCCACAAGTGCAGCAGCCCCTTACACTTAAGAGCAGGGTGTAAGTTGGTGAATTGCGCCATGTGTGGGGGTCTGGGTCATCTTGCTGCATCTTGTGACAATATTCGGTGTAACCTGTGTGGGGATCTAGATCACTCATTTAGGCTGGTTTCACATTTGCGTTCAGAAGGACTGCGGATGGCTGCCTACTTCCTCCTTTCCTCTTCCCTGAAGCTCCGCCTACTTCTGTATGCATCCTGCATACCTATCTTTAAAATTGGGTACGCAGGGACATGCATTGTATGTGGATGCGTCCGCATGCGGCGATTTGACGTGTGTGGTGACAGCACGAAAGCGCAAAATTTTACGTTTCTGTGCGCTCGCCGCACACGTCAAATCGCCACATGCGGACGCATCCGCATACAATGCATGTCCCTGCGTACCCAATGTTAAAGATAGGTAAGCAGGGAAACGAGGACGCTTACAGAAGTAGGCGGAGCTTCAGGGAGGGAGAAAGGAGGAAGTAGGCAGCCATTCGCAGTCTTTCTGAATGCAAATATGAAACCAACCTTAGTCGTTGTCCGCGCTCCTGCACCAATGCAATCCTGAATCAGGAAGATTAATGTCAGGATAGGAGACCAATCAAACCTGTTAAGGGACTAGTAAAGGAGGAGGTAGTGAGGGACCAGTGAAGAGCAAGGGGTTGCTTCCAAGGTGAAAAAGCAAGAAAAACACCAGGGAGGGAAAAGAGAGGGCAGTTATGTCCCAGATGGTGTATTAGACAAAGAGCTCAGGAGGTTAGCCAGAAAGGAAGATGCCGCAGCTTTTCAGTTCTCATCCAGTGAAGGTCTGTATGAGGAGGAAAATTGGCTAAAGTAAAAAGAAAAGGATGAGAAGAAATAAGAAAAAGAGTAACGGAAAAAAAAAACTGGGAGAGTGAAGGAACCCCGGAGTCAGTCCCCGAGTGCGACTCCTTGGAGGTGCCTTTCCTGGGCCAGACGTAAAAGGAAGGGTCATCTACCCTGCTTCCAGTGGACCTTACTAATGATTACCATGTTCTGGGAGGTTCTCCTATTTCTTCAGAAGGGAAGGAAGAGGTGGAGGACGTGATGTTTGTCGTGGACAAGGTGAACGGGGCTCTAGGGGACGCCTAGCTTCATGCACTGAGAGCAGAAAAGGTGCCCTCAGTTGGGGGGATGCCTCAGAGTCACCTGACATGGGCCAAAAAAATGCCTGATAAGGGTAAAAGTAAAGAGTGTGGATATGTCTGTGAGCTTGAAGCGTGTTGTCTGGCTCTGAGGGTGAGCATGTCGTACAGGGAGGTGGGAAAAAGCTTGCTGTTGATCACCCATAATGGCAGCAATCATCTCGTTGACGCTGGTGAACAGTAATGTTTCCAGGATAAAGTCTGATGTGGCTAGGTATACGGTTTTTTATTTTAACAGACGCCTTGATACCGACTTTTTGTTTTTGCAGGAGACCAGGTTGACAGATTTCACACCCTTGCAGAAAGCAAGGAGGGAGTGGATGCCAGTATGATAGGCAAACATCCTTAGCTTTTGAGAGGGATTTCGGCAAGTACCGCTCTTTCGACCACTACAGGAACGGTAGGTTGTCAGTGAATAGTAAAGTGGTGGGTCTGAAGCATGAGTAAACATAGACTGCAGAGGGCCCCTGGGCAAGAAATCTTTCCGGCCCTCCCTCCACATACCACAACAAAGTTATATAAATATATAGGTTGTAATATTTATTACCAGTTTAGAACACAACTATCAAATCTAAACAATACATTTAAGTTCCATATTTAACAACTGAACATAACACAAAGCAGTCATGCAATTGGTAAGTCATATCTTGATTTGCTTATTGTGGCCTATAACTGATCAAGCAGTACAGACTGTTATTACTTTATAAATTATAGGAAATAATACTGTAGTGAGGAGACTTGGATTGTTTTTCAAAACTTAAAGAGGTTGTCCAGGACTGTTTTATTATTTTACTATGAGCCTAACTGATAGGCAGGTAGTTGCTAACTACCTACCTGTTCTGTGGTGGCATAGAGTGGTCATGGACTGCTCCTGCCAACGATGCTGCAGCTTCCTGTCAATAGAGCAGCTCTTTATGCTCTGGGCTGCTCTGTCGACAGGCGATGACTGCCGACCTTCTGCAGTTCAACAGCTAGCTTCCTGTAGATAAGCATTGGGAAGACGGCTGTCAATAAGCATGAGGCCGGCGTCACACTAGCGAGTTTGATGCGAGTTAGTCGCACGACTTACTCGCATCAACACCCGGCACGGCCGCCCGCTCTCGGACCAGAGTGCGCGGCGGCATAGAAATACATGCAGCCGCGCACTCTGCTCCGAGAGCGGGCGGCCATGCCAGGTGTTGATGCGAGTAAGTCGTGTGACTAACTCGCATCAAACTCGCTAGTGTGACGCCAGCCTGACGCTGGCAGTCACGGCCCTTCAACGGAGCAGAGTGGAAGAGAAGCTGCTGTTCTATTGATGTGACTAAGTGTCTGTGACCGCCCTGAGCCGGCAGAGATCTAGAATGGGCAGGACAGGCAGGTAGTTAGCAACTACCTGCCTGTTAGCTCTTGGGCTTATAGTAAAAAAAAACAGAATGGTTTTGGACAATTAGTAAACAATAATGTGTACCCTTTTTCCAAAATATTAAAAAACATTTTACGAAATAAAATCAAGACAACTAGGATTTAGTCAGTCATACAAGTTTGAATTTAGAAATGTTCACTGAAAAATGTATTTCAAACAGCAAAACCCTGTTGATGTGTGAACAATTTAAACTCATTCTTCTGTTCTTCTTTTCTGCAAATTCATCAATAATTTTATTTAAGTCAATCATTCTAACATGTTCATTTTCTATGGACAACATAGCTAGTCCACTTAGCCTTTCTTGCCCTATTGTGCACCTCAGGTAGCCACTGTTACCAGCAGGGATACCAGCAGGGATAAGAAAAAAAATATATGCTGTACACACCTCTGGATAACTTGGAACTAGCACATTGATGTCAATAATCAATAGTTTGGCCGTTTCTTCCACAGTGGTCAAGTGTGCAATTGAGATTTTAAGCAACCTCTGAATGAAATGGGTTATGCATGAAGAACTGGTGAAAAGTCTTTTTTGAAATGATTCACAAGGTTCTCTCCATCCTTACAAGCTCTAAATGTATTCACTGTTGCATGAAGACTGTAAAATCATTGTTTTAATTGCATAATTGTCCAAGCAGTAGTTAAAGATGTTAACGTGGAAATACTTCTCAGCATCAAAGAGCCGCTCGTCTTTGCACAATTCATCTTCCTGTCTTTTTACACATTTATTTCTTAGGCTACTTTCACACATCCGTTTTGCGCCTGACGGCGCGTTCCGGCATAGTGCCGGAACGCCGGATCCGGCAAATATTATGTAAAACCGGATGAGACGGATCCAGTTTTTCGCCGGTTCCGTATCGCGCATCCGACCAAAAAGTTGATCCGTTTTATCCGTTTCATCCGTTTTTCGCCGGATTACGACGGATCCGGTTTGTTAAAAACGCCCCTTTGTGACATTCCAAACGTGATTGGCTACTGTAATCCTATATATACACTGTTCCTACAGCCCATCTTTGACAGGTTGTAGAGGAGCAAGTGCAGGTTGGAGAGAAGAGCAAGTGACTGGCGAAGATGGATGTTGTTATTGGAAATATTTTGAAGAATTTGGTGTATTTTACAGCGGAGGCGAATCGTTTGAAGGTGATAGTTCTGGAGAAGGAGAGAGCGAGACAGCAGTGCATTATGCGTCAGCACCAACGACGACGCCGTATGTGGATCTACCTCATTACAGCCCAGAGACTAACTCGTGGGGTGTATTCTACACTCTGCATAGAGCTTAGACAAAACCCGGAGAAATTTTTTGCATACCTTCGGATGAAGAAAGAAAATTTTGATTTCTTGGTGGAGCGTATTGGAGAACATATCTGAAGATCCGACACCTATTGCCGCTTCTCAATTTCTCCAGCGGAGCATCTGATGGTCACTATAAGGTAAGCTATATGTATTGGATCTGCTCGCTTGAGAGCACACTTGTAACTGGAATGTTGTTGCTGGTAGTTTTTAACCATTTTTTTTTTATAGTATCTCCAATTGTTATAGCTGAGTTCTGGTATGTAATGCTGTGATTGTGAACTAATTTAGTTTTTTTTACAGATTCCTTGCAAGTGGAGAATCGCTCTCCTCGCTACATTTCCAGTATCGACTAGGAATTTCAGCGATATCTGGAATTATCAAGCACACCTGCCGTGCACTGTGGGACTCTGGTCGGAGAATTTGTTCCAGAGCCAACAACTGAGATGTGGATTGAAATTGCGGACAAGTTTCTCCAGATATGCCAGTTTCCCAATTGCCTTGGAGCTGTTGACGGGAAACATATCCGCATTGTAAAGCCAGCAGGATCGGGATCGGAATTCTTCAATTATAAAAAATATTTTTCAGTCGTCCTGATGGCCATCGCTGACGCAGAATATAAATTTGAAACCTTACAGTAGCAGAGGATTGACACAAACCAAACGGATTTTCAATTACCGCCTCACAAGAGCCAGACGGATGGTGGAATGCGCTTTTGGTATTCTGACAGCCAAATGGCGTGTCCTATTGACTGCAATAAACCTAAAGACTGAAACTGTGGACGAGGTTATAAAAGCGTGCGTAGTCCTACACAATTTTGTGATCAGCAATGAACCAATTTCTATCGAGGAACAGTATGAAGAAACAACCTTGCAGGACTACCAGAACATTACCAATAGAAGTTCACTGGCTGTTTCACGAATGAGGGACAATTTTGCCCAATATTTTATGTCACTTCAAGGAAGACTGTTGTGAATGTGTTAGAGATGGTTTCTGAGCAGAGGCTCCCTCTGGTGGTTACAGACAGTACTGAACCTTTCAGCGAGGAGTGGCAATCTGGGTTCACTGACTGGTCTGATATAAGGAGGTTCCCTCCCATGATGGTTGCCGGTGATCAATTGTTCTTGTCTCAATTGTGGCTCCTGGTTCATTTGCAAGTTTGCTGGAGTCTTGCCTGCATCTCCTGCTTACAAATAAGATATTTTTTGCTTTTCTTTTTGTGCTTGCTTTTTGCATTGTTTTCTGCACTTTTGTGGAGGTCAGCCAGGTCCCCTCCTGGGGCCTGAGTTCCTCACAGTTTATCTGCAGCCACTGTTATTTGCTCATTTGCTCTTTCCTGTTTTTTCAGCGGCTGCGACTTGATTTTTGTTCACACTGAGACCTGATTTAGTGGGTGGAGAGATCGTGTGATCTCAGTATTTTTGCAATCAGAATTGTTGGATTTTTGTAGGGTTTTCTGGGTTGCAGAAAGTAATCTCTCTTGTCCTATCCTATTTAGTCAGCTTGTGGCCCCAGCGTTTGCTCAGTCTATTTTCTGCCTATGTTTGTGTTTTCATCTTGTCTAACCACCATTATATGTTTGGGGCTTCCTATTTTCTTTGGGGATCTGCTCCGGGGCAGATAGCTTTCATCTTTCTGCCTTTAGGTGTAGTTATCTCTCAGGCTGTGACGAGGCGTCTAGGATCAACGTAGGAACGCTCCACGGCTACCTCTAGTTGTGTCGTTAGTTTAGGAATCTGCAACCCATCAGTTACCAACATCTCAGGTGTTCGGCAGCCCTGCTGTTGTTCCTGTCCTCCTCAGCTACCGAAACATAAGAGAAGACTAGACTGGCAGGATGACAGAGTTTGAGAAATTGTTTTGTTACCTTAAAACTCATGCACCTTCTGTACCCACAGTATACCTTTTAAAACCAAACTTGTCTACCTTTTTGTGGGTTTTCTACTGTATTTAACCTGTTGGCCACAGTTGTGTCCCTGGTTGTGCTTTTTTACCCAAAGTATTACACCTTTTTTCCAAAATTGGGTACCTTGTTGGGGATTACCTAACAAGGTACACAATTTTGGGAAAAAGGTGAAATACTTTGGATACTACACAACCCAGGACACAACTTTGGCAAAAAGGTTAAAGTTATGTACCTTTTAACCAAAAGTTATGTATGTGTTTTTTACCTTTTACCCAAAGTTATGTTGGTGTTTTGTGTACCCAATAATTTGTACCTTTTTAACAACCTTATTTTTTACATCTTAGAATTATACGTCAGACAACAATTGTAATCCAACAATACAAGTTTTATTGTGATTTTTTTTTAATAAACTTGCAACATTTTCAAATGTTTATTAATAAATTAAAAAAAAAAAAAATTGGTATTTTATTTTTAAACTATAAATTAGTGTATTGTGGGGTGGAAATACTGGAGAGCGGACTGGGATGGTGGTGGGGAAGGAACAGTAAGAGGTGAAGGGGTGGAAAAAGTAAGAGAATGGGTGGACAAGTTGGAGGCAGAACAGGTGATGGGTGGTGGAGAGGAGGGTGGGGCAGGGACTGGAAGAGCAGGTGATATGGTTGGGAATTGGAACGGGGAAGGAGGTTGGTACGAGGCAGGAGTGTGGTACGGGGCAGGTTGCTGGTACTGGGTAGGTTGCTGGTACTGGGTAGGTGACTGGAATTGGGGAGGTGGCCGGAACTGGGAAGGTGGCTGGAACTGGGAAGGTGGCTGGTATTGAATAGGAGCGGGAGGAGGGACAGCGGCTGGAGGGGGGGCAGGTGGAGGAACGACTGGGGTGGGTGGAGGAGGTTGGGAGGTAGCCTGCAGTAGAGCAGCGTGGCAAGTATGCATTACATACATCTGCTGGTCAGTAGATAGCGTATCCATGCGCTCGGCTACAGACCTGAAAAAGCTGTGATTTGGAGAAGTTCTTGCTTCTGAATGCATGGTTTGCAGAAGTGTCTTCACCTCCAAAATGTTGGTGTTTATCTGATTCATGCCTGCGGCAATTTGTTCAGATAAGACTTTTAGACAGTTCTGGAAAGATGCATTGAGATGCAAGAACTCGGTCGCATAGCTCCTTTCCTGACCCCTCTGCCGCTGCCACCCAGTAGCCGCAGGTGTACTAGAGGTGGCAGTGGCAGAAGGGTGGGGTAAAGGAAATGCTATCTCCTCACCAGCAGATTCATGTAATGCAGGCGGCCACGATGCTCCAGTGCTGGTGGAGGGGACAGAGGGCTCACGTGTCAGGGAAGGCTGGAAAGGTGCGGATGGGTCGGGGCCGTCGAAATGTCCCTCGGTGCCGGTCTCCTGAGGGATCGCCCCAAAAGGGTTCAACTCTACGGGCGCCCGAGTGCTGGTCACCGTGCTGTGGAATAAAGAGAAAAAAATACAATTATTATAGAGATATGGAATGGCCCTGGCTGAAAAAAAAAAATGTTGTTAGACATGTTAACATTTCCTTTTGATAATTTACCTTCTGGTGACCATTGTTGCCCGCAGGAATGCCAGGGCTCTTGCATATTTGTATTTGCTCCGGCGTCCTGCAGATCCACTCGGTGCCCGCTTCTCCTTGTTGAACTCCTTCTTGAAGCGATTCCTCACAGACCGCCACCGCTTCACAATTCTCTCCCCTGAAACGGGGAAAGCACAAATTGGTTAGTATACAACATCAGTGTTTTCCAAACTACAGTCCTCATGGCCCCCACGGGTCATGTTTTCAGGATTTCCATAGTGTTGCACAAAAGAAAATCCTGAAAACATGACCCGTGGGGGCCACAAAGACTGAAGTTTGGGAAACACTGCTTTACATCCAGCAACCTGAACTGTATATACTTACGGTGTTCAGTCTGGGCCCAAACATCGAGGTCCTCCCAGTGGTCCACCAGTAGCGAACAGACTTCCTCCCAGAGCCGACGTGTCACGATAAGATCAGCATGGCGGCGGTCCCCCATGTTCCGCAGCGGCTCCCTTTCTCGGACCAGATCGATGAGGAGGTCCACATCTAACCCCTCCTCCTCACCGTCCGAGTCAGGAGCACGCTGTGAAGCCATTGTAGGGATTTGCTCTGGTAGGCCGAGGCCGGGCACGCAGTAATGAGGCAACACACAGGCATTAAGTCCAAAAATAACGGTTTTACTGTCTCTTTAAGACCAGGTAACAACAATATGACAAAACATAAACGCATTCCATCTTTGCAACTACTGGTCCCAGACTCACCCTCGGTATGGGACGGGCTTGACTAAGCGGCTGCAAGCCAGCAAGGACCGACAGGTGCCTTCCCGGGTGATCTGGACTCGCTTCCAGTGCTCATTGACACATTGTAACAGAAAGTCACATCCAGGCTAACTCCAGCCAAACTCCTCAATAGAACCACCTGGTTCTCAGTGTGGGACCGTCACAGGCTCCGCACACACGTGTCCTGTCCGGGTGCTATTCCGGACCCCAGTCCAACACCCCGACCACCAAGTTCCAAGTCTCACCACGTGCTTCCAGGAATATGATCCAACACTGACAGACCTTCCAGGAACCTTCCAGGCAGCCCTGTGCAGGACACACTCTCCACTTGTCTCAGCCAGACTACAGAGACACTTCCCAGTCTCCACCACGTTCTCAACTCCATGTGCCCAGCACTGCCTTTCATACCTGTAGCCACTCCCCAAGCCAAGGCATGAAGCACATGGTCTGGTCACGTGTTCATGACCTCATCACAGGTCCTTCACCACATACAATCACCAGTATGTACCATTCATTCTCCCACCACAGTGGGCGGTGTATGTGTGGTTAGCATGTCCCACCCAGCTCACAAGCTAACCCTGTAGGTTCACCCATAACAAGAATCAGAACTCTTATGGGACTATAAGTCCCAGAACAACTTTACTGACCTACAGCACAGAATAGCTCTGCGACACATACTTTCCGTTTAGCCCCATACCAGGGACTGGTTTCCCATCTTTCTCATGCCTCCAGGCATAATTTGAGCAACTTATACAGCGCCCCCTAGGTGCCACATTAGTCATTATACCACACCTGTTAAAGAAAAAGAGAAAAAAAAAGTACATTAGCCTCCACACTACCAAGTTAAAAAAAAAAAATATATATATATATATATATACAGTTATATATATATACTTACACGATGGTGACCGCCACGTCTCTCACGCCGACGACTCTGGGAGGCACTGCGAGGACCTCTTGCACGAGCACAAGATTCGGGAGACTAAAAAAAAAAAAATAGGATGTAGGCATATGTGTTGTGTGCTGTGTGATGTCTGTACTAAATGGTTTTCTATGTGTTGTGTGTAGTGTGATGTTGTGTTTCTGCGATTGATGCAGGATACTTACGAATTGTGAGCCCACTCCAGGTATCTGTCCACCCCGTCCTTCTTCTGGGAGCTCCTCTTCAGCTTGTGATTCCTGTTATGAAAAAAAAAATTAATCGATATATCCCACAGATGGATTGTGAAAACAAAATATATAATAATTTTTTACCGCTAAATGCTGACGATGAGAGGGAGGGCTCCCAGAAGAAGACGTGTCATCCTGAAGACGCTGCATGTCCCCGGACTCCAGGATTGCTGGTTCTGGTGTCGCTGCTGCTTCTTCAGTTTGGCGTCGTCTGCTGTGGAATAAAGACACAGAAAGGGCCAGTGAATATATGGATATTCCATGGCCCTGGCTGAAAAAGAAAAAATTGGTTACATTTTTTGGGAATGGCGGATGTGATATTTACCATCTGGTGTCGGATGACCTCTCCTCCCCTTGGTGCTGCTGCTGCTCCCTTGCTGCTGCTTCAGTTGCCGTCGTCTGCTGTGGAATAAAGACACAAAAAGGGCCAGTGAATATATGGATATTACATCGCCCTGGCTGAAAAAGAAAAAATTGGTTAAATTTTTTGGGAATGGGGGATGTGATATTTACCGTCTGCTGTCGGATGACCTCTCCTCCCCTTGGTGCTCCATTTCTTCTGTAGCTGGTGGTGCTGTTGTCCTGGCTCCTCTGCTCCTGGCTGGCTGCATGTTTATAGCTGAGGGTCCCACTGACCTGCTTTATATACAGTTAGGTCCATATATATTTGGACAGAGACAACATTTATGTAATTTTGGTTCTAGACATTACCACAATGAATTTTAAACAGAACAATTCAGATGCAGTTGAAGTTCAGACTTTCAGCTTTTATTTGAGGGTTTCCACATTCAAATTGGATGAAGGGATTAGGAGTTTCAGCTCCTTAACATGTGCCACCCTGTTTTTAAAGGGACCAAAAGTAATTGGACAGATTAAATAATTGTAAATAAAATAATCATTTCTAGTACTTGGTTGAAAACCCTTTGTTGGCAATGACTGCCTGAAGTCTTGAACTCATGGACATCACCAGACGCTGTGTTTCCTCCTTTTTGATGCTCTGCCAGGCCTGACTGGTTTTCAGTTGCTGTTTATTTGTGGGCCTTTCTGTCTGAAGTTTAGTCTTTAACAAGTGAAATGCATGCTCAATTGGGTTGAGATCAGGTAACTGACTTGGCCATTCAAGAATATTCCACTTCTTTGCTTTAATAAACTCCTGGGTTGCTTTGGCTTTATGTTTTGGGTCATTGTCCATCTATAGTATGAAACGACGACCAATCAGTTTGGCTGCATTTGGCTGGATCTGAGCACACAGTATGGCTCTGAATACCTCAGAATTCATTCGGCTGCTTCTGTCCTGTGTCACATCATCAATAAACACTAGTGACCCAGTGTCACTGGCAGCCATGCATGCCCAAGCCATCATACTGCCTCCGCCATGTTTTACAAATGATGTGGTATGCTTTGGTTCATGAG
This sequence comes from Oophaga sylvatica, assembly GCA_033576555.1. Taxonomy (NCBI): domain Eukaryota; kingdom Metazoa; phylum Chordata; class Amphibia; order Anura; family Dendrobatidae; genus Oophaga; species Oophaga sylvatica. The sequence continues at coordinate 1,841,060 of JARQOD010000009.1, forward strand.
CTGTACCACGCCTTCACCATACTTTTCTCTTTCCATCATTCTGGTAGAGGTTGATCTTGGTTTCATTTGTCCAAAGAATGTTCTTCTAGAACTGTGCTGGCTTTTTTAGATGTTTTTTAGCAAAGTCCAGTCTAGCCTTTTTATTCTTGATGCTTATGAGTGGCTTGCACCGTGCAGTGAACCCTCCGTATTTACTTTCATGCAGTCTTCTCTTTATGGTAGATTTGGATATTGATACGCCTACCTCCTGGAGAGTGTTGTTCACTTGGTTGGCTGTTGTGAAGGGGTTTCTCTTCACCATGGAGAGTATTCTGCGATCATCCACCACTGTTGTCTTCTGTGGGCGCCCAGGTCTTTTTGCATTGATGAGTTCACCAGTGTTTTATTTCTTTCTCAGGATGTACCAAACTATAGATTTTGCCACTCCTAATGTTGTAGCAATTTCTCGGATGGGTTTTTTCTGTTTTTGCAGCTTAAGGATGGCTTGTTTCACCTGCATGGAGAGCTCCTTTGACCGCATGTTTCCTTCATAGCAAAACCTTCCAAATGCAAACACCACACCTCAAATCAACTCCAGCCCTTTTATCTGCTTAATTGAGAATGACATAACGAAGGGATTGCCCACACCTGTCCATGAAATAGCCTTGGAGTCAATTGTCCAATTACTTTTGGTCCCTTTAAAAACAGGGTGGCACATGTTAAGGAGCTGAAACTCCTAAACCCTTCATCCAATTTTAATGTGGATACCCTCAAATGAAAGCTGAAAGTCTGAACTTCAACTGCATCTGAATTGTTTTGTTTACAATTCATTGTGGTAATGTCTAGAACCAAAATTAGATAAATGTTGCCTCTGTCCAAATATATATGGACCTAACTGTATGTTGGGTGTGGGCTGTGCTACAAAAACAAAAAACCGATCCGACTTTTGCAGGATCCGGTGCATTCCGGCGCTCATAGACTTTCATTGTGACAAAAAACCGATCCGGCGCTTCCGGCTTTTTCGCCGGAGACAAAAAACGTTACAGTTGCCGTTTTTTCCAGACGCCGGAATGAGACCAGACACCGGATCCGGCAAAAACCGGACGAACCGCAATGCCATGCGGCGCGATCCGGTGTTAATACAAGTCAATGGGAAAAAACGGATCCGGCATTACATTTCGCCGGATCCGGTTTTACAAAAAAAGGCCGGATCGCGCCGTCAGGTGCAAAACGGATGTGTGAAAGAGGCCTAATTCTTCTCTTTCAAATGCAACATCTATGTCCCACTTCTGTGACACTTATATGGCACTGTTTTCTGCTCCCTGATAGTCTTTTCTGAACTCTTGAAGAACTTCAGCAGCATTTTGAAGTAATAGTGTTGCTTTTTCCAGATTTGCGTCTTTAGCTTGCAGACACTTTGAAATTGGTCCAAGAACATCTAGAATTCTAGACTGCATGACAACTGACATCACAAACTCAGACGCTGATGTTTTTCTTTAACCCCTTAACGACCGCCGATACACCTTTTAACGGCGGTCATTAAGGGTACTTAAACACTGTGGAAAAAGTGAATAGCGCCCCAAGCAGTCAGATTTTCTCCGGGGTCTCATCTGCTGGAGGTAGCTGAGACCCCAGAGAACATGAATCGGGTTGGTTTTTACCGACCCCGGTGTTGCGATCGCCGTTATAGGGTTATCGTAACAACAAAAAAATGATGTGCCATTTAATTTCTCTCTCCTCTGATGTGATCGGACATCAGGAGAGAGAAAAAGGGTCCCCGATCCCCCTTGTGGCCCCCGGTGGTCCTAGGGCCCTCCTGCCTCCTCCGGTGGGCGCCATCTTTAATGGTGAGAAAATGGCGGGCGCATGCGTAGTGCGCCCGCCGCGATGTGCCGGGGGGTTGGGCAATTTCCTCCTGGGTCTCAGCTGCCAGGGGTAGCCGAGACCCCAGAGAACATGATCCGGGTCGGTATTTACCGACCCTGGTGTTGCGATCGCTGTTATAACAGCGATCGCACATCAGAGGGTGAGAATTAGGGTCCCCAGTATCCCCGATCCCCCCCACTGTACCTTCCGGTGTCCCATCTGTGTCCTGCAGGTCCCAGGCTCCCGGCCTCTTCATCCTGGCGGCAGATTCAAAAACTGAATGAATGAAAGTACATTTTGATCACTGTGATAAACTATCACAGTGATCAAAATAAAAAAAAAACAGTACATAAACCCCCCCTTTATCACCCCCTTAGTTAGGGACATATAATAAAATATAGAAATTGTATTTATTTTCATTTTTCCGTTAGGGTTATAATTAGGGTTAGGGTTAGCATTAGGGTGAAGGTTAGGCTGGGTTCATACTGCGTTATGGCAGTCCATTAGACGGACTGAGTTACACCGCGGTATAGCGCGGTGTAACGCAATCTGTTAACGCTGCCATTCACCCCATTTGAGGGCGCATCGCGACGTATGCCGTAAAGCATCATGCATTCGCGACATGCCGTCATTCAGTGACGTAGCCTCGGACGCGGCCTGCAGCGTCTGGGATCAGTCACCGCTAGCGCATATGAATCATCTGCTGATTCCTCTGAGCTAGCGGATATAGCATAACGCGATCGCGTTATGCTATACCGTTACCAGCCCTTCAACGCTATGTGTTAAACGGGCTGGTAAAACGCAAAATGAACCTAGCCTTAGGGTTAGGGTTATAATTAGGGTTAGGGTTGGAATTAGGGTTAGGGTTACAATTAGGGTTAGGATTACAATTAGGGTTAGGGTTACAATTAGGGTTAGGTTTACAATTAGGGTTGGAATTAGGGTTGGGATTAGGGTTAGGATTAGGGGTGTGTTGGGGTTAGGGTTGGAGCTAGAATTGAGGGGTTTCCACTATTTAGGCACATCAGGGGGTCTCCAAACACGACATGGCGTTCAAAAAGTCAAATGGCGCTCCCTCCCTTCCGAGCCCTGCCGTGCGCCCAAACAGTGGTTTACCCCAACATATGGGGTATCAGCGTACTCAGGACAAGTTGCACACCAATTTTGGCATTCTAATTTTTCCTGTTACCCTTGGGAAAATAAAAAATAGCTGGCTAAAAAAAATCATTTTTGAGGAAAAAAATGATTTTTTATTTTCACGGCTCTGCGTTTATAAATTTCTGTGAAGCACTTGGGGGTTCAAAGTGCTCACCACACATCTAGATAAGCTCCTTGGGGGGTCTAGTTTCCAAAATGGTGTCACTTACAGGGGTTTCTACTGTTTAGGCACATCGAGGGCTCTGCAAACACAACATGACGCCCGCAGAACATTCCATCAAAGTCTGCATTACAAAATGGCGCTCCTTCCCTTCCAAGCTCTCCCATGCGCCCAAACAGTGGTTCCACCCCACATATGGGGTATCAGCATACTCAGGAAAAATTGCACAACAACTTTTTGGGTCCAATTTCTCCTGTTACCCTTGGGAAAATAAAAAAATAGCGGGCTAAAGAATCATTTTTGAGGAAAAAAATTATTTATTTTCGCGGCTCTACGTTATAAACTTCTGTGAAGCACTTGGGGGTTCAAAGTGCGCACCACACATCTAGATAAGTTCCTTAAGGGGTCTAGTTTCCAAAATGGTGTCATTTGTGGGGGGTTTCCACTGTTTAGGCGCATCAGGGGCTCTCCAAATGCGACATGGCGTCCAATTTCAATTCCAGCCAATTTTGGTTTGAAAAAGTCAAACGGCGCTCCTTCCCTTACGAGCTCTGCCGTGTGCCCAAACAGTGGTTTCCCCCCACATACGGGGTATCAGCGTACTCAGGACAAATTGGACAACAACTTTTGTGGTCTAATTTCTCCTGTTAGCCTTGGGAAAAAAATATTGGGGACTAAACGATCAGGTTTGTGGAAAAAATATGATTTTTTATTTTCACGCCCGGGCGTTATAAACTTCTGTGAAGCACTTGGGGGTTCAATGTGCCCACCCCACATCTAGATAAGTTCCTTAGGGGTCTAGTTTCCAAAATGGGGTCACTTGTGGGGGTTTCCACTGTTTAGACACATCAGGGCCTCTAAAAACGCGACACAGCGTCCAGCCAATTCTGTGTTGAAAAAGTCAAACGGCGCTCCTTCCCTTCCAAGCTCTGCCATGCACCCAAACAGGGGTTTACCCCCACATATGGGGTATCAGCATGCCCAGGACAAATTGCACAAAAACTTTTGGGGTCTTGTTACCCTTGGGAAAATAAAAATTGGGGTGAAAAGATTGTTTTTGTGGAAAAAATATGATTTTTTATTTTCACGGCTCTACACTATAAACTTCTGTGAAGCACTTGGAGGTTCAAAGTGCTCACCACACATATAGATAAGTTCCTTAAGGGGTCTAGTTTCCAAAATGGGGTCACTTGTGGGGGGTTTCCACTGTTTAGGCACATCAGGGGCTCTCTAAACGCGACATGGCGTCCAGCCAATTCTGCGTTGAAAAAGTAAAACGGCGCTCCTTCCCTTGCGACCTCTGCCGTGCACCCAAAAAGTGGTTTACCCCCACATATGGGGTATCGGCGTATTCAGGAGAAATTGCACAACAAATTTTGTGGTTCATTTTTTCTTTTAACACTTGTGAAAATAAAAAAAATTGGTTCCGAAGTAAAGTTTTTGCAAAAAAAGTTAAATGTTAATTTTTTCCTTCCACATTGCTTTAGTTCCTGTGAAGCACGTAAAAGGTTAATAAACTTCTTGAATGTGGTTTTCAGCACCTTGAAGGGTGCAGTTTTTAGAATGGTGTCACTTTTGGGTATTTTCTACCATATAGACCCCTCAAAGTGACTTCAAATGTGATGTGGTCCCTAAAAAAAATGGTGTTGTAAAAATGAGAAATCGCTGGTCAACTTTTAACCCTCATAACTTTGTAACAAAAAAAATGTTGTTCCCAAAATTGTGCTGATGTAAAGTAGACATGTGGGAAATGTTATTTATTAAGAAAATTGTGTGACATATCTGTTGGAGAATAAGCAAAAACGGCAATACACCAGAGAGGCTGGAACCTATTGGATTGCAGTAACCTGAACTAACCACACAACTAGAGGTACTCGTGGAGCGTTCCTACGTTGATCCTAGACGCCTCGTCACAGCCTGAGAGATAACTACACCTAAAGGCAGAAAGATGAAAGCTGTCTGCCCCAGAGCAGATCCCCAAAGAAAATAGGAAGCCCCCAAACATGTAATGGCGGTTAGACAAGAAGAAGCACGGACACAGACAGAAAATAGAATGAGCAAACGCTGGGGCCCAATCTGTCTAGACAGAAAAGTACAGGAAAGGATACTCACTGCAATCCAAAAAAAACCCTAAAAATACCAACTCTTCTGATTGCAAAAACACCTGAGATCTGTAATGTAAGTAGTACAGTTCATATAGCGTCTTGTGCTTGGGTGCGATGAAAATACATGAGACACAGGTTTGATATAGAAAGTCTTGTATTACTTCATACAAGTTGGCAAAAATAGTCACACAGTTTGCAGACACAGAAGCAGGAGACACAGCAGGCCAGAGTAATCTAAGCTCAGCAATCACTCTCCACAACAGGTTCAGGATCTTCTTCTCTGTTACCGTAAGTCCATGCAAACGTGGGTCTTTCAAAGAGCAGGGTTCAGAGTCCACAAGTGCTTCAGAGTTCCTCAGTAGGAATAGCTGGAGTACAAGGTCCAAGGCTTTAGGAGTCAGGTCACAGGTTCACTGCAGGCTAGATTCTGAAGCACTGATTGCTCAGCTGTGGCTGCTTAAGAAGCAAAAGGAGAGAATCAGGGCGGGAACATGCAAGCTGGAAACTCCATTTTGACTGAGGGCAAGATAGCTGCAGCAAGACAGAAAGTAAAATGGCTGACGAACAAACTGAGTTTCAGGAACATGTACACAGAACCTTACAAGATCACACGATCTCTACCACCTAAATCAGAACTCTGGTGTAACAAAACTAAGCCGCAGCCACTGAAAAAAACAGGAAAAAGCAAATGAACAAATAACAGTGGCTTCAGATAAACTGAGAGGAGCACAAGCCCCCCGGAGGGGACCTGGCTCACCTCCACAGAAGTGCAGGGAACAATGCAAAAAGCAAGCACAAAAATAAAAGCAGAAAATATATTATCTGATAGCAGATGCAGGCAGGACTCAGCAAACTTCCAAATGAACCAGGAACTTGAGACAAATTGAGACAAGAACAATTGATCACCGGCAACCATCATGGGAGGGAACCTCCCTTATATCAGACCAGTCAGCGATCCCAGATTGCCATTCCTCGCTGAAAGGTTCAGTACTGTCTGAACCATCTCTAGCACATTCATAACACATATCTCTCTGATTTAAGGGCATAAAAATTTAAAAGTTGAAAATTGCTAAATTTATAACCTCATAAAGTGACAGTGGTCAGAATTGTAAAAATTGGCCCGGTCATTAAGCTGCAAATTGGCTCTGTCACTAAGGGTTTAAGCTAGCGGCATCATTGCTGTCACTGGAATTTTTGTCTGACTTCAGCATCATTTTTGTCAGTGCTTTCAGGATAGCAGTGTAGCGATACCTCAGTGCCATGATGGAATCATTTCTGGAAGGTCATCTATGAGTAGTTGGACACAATCTCTTCAGAGCAATGTTATCAGTTTTAGACTCTGACAATATCTCTGATAATAAAGCCCGTCGCTTGATACTGTTGGGAAAAAATTTGTACAATTTTTCAATGATATAAAATTTGCTTAATTCTGGGCTGAATCTTACAGAATTGTTTACAGCAAGGTCTAAGTTGTGAGCTACACAATGTGTATACTGTGCACTAGGTTCCCTTTTTGAGATTCCTGCTTGATCTCCTGTATATATGCCGCTCATGCTTACTGCCCCATCATACCCTTTTGAACAACAACATGTACTTATGTCAAGACCCTTATTTTCAATACTTAGAACAATTTGTTTCTCAAGATTTGCAGCTCTTTGATCTGTTATGGCATGAAATCCCAGGAAAACTTCATTTACCTTTAACGCATGAACAGTATTCTGTTCATTAATTTCTACGGTTACATAACGAAAAATCTGACTTAGGACCCCGTCACACTAAGCGAGATCGCTAACGAGATCGCTGAAAATTCACCGATTTTTGTGACGCAACAGCGACCTAGCCAGCGATCTCGCTAAGTGTGACACGCAGCGTCGACCAGCCCCCCTGCTGGGTATCGCTGATCGTCGCTGAATGTCCTGGACATTTTTTTGATCGTTGGTCTCCCGCTGGCAAGCGCGCATCGCTGCGTGTGGCAGGCAGGAGACCAGCGAGCTGGTAACCAAGGTAAACATCTGGTTTCTAGGCGCTATGCGGCGCTCAGAAACCCGATGTGTACGTTAGATACCAGCGCGCTGGTGCAGGGGAGCTGGTAAGCAAGGTAAACATCGGGTTTCTAAGCGCCACGCAGCGCTTAGAAACCCGCTGATTACCTTGGTTACCAGCTTCCTGCACCAGCGCGCTGGTATCTCACATACAATACGGGTAACTAAGCGATGTGCATCGCTTGTTACCCGGTGTCGCTGTCCTGATCGCTGCCTGTTTGGCAGCTCACCAGCGATTATGTAGCGACACACCAGCGATCCTGACAAGTTCATATCGTTGTCGGGATCGCTGGTGAGTCGCTATGTGAGACAGGGCCCTAAGTTGGTCAGTTTTAGAGGTCTTGTATCTGTGATGATTGAAAAAAATGTAGCGCTCTTGATCTCGTTAACAATTTCTTGCTCTATCTTCATTGACAGTAAAGCAATTATCTCATACTGTATTCTGTGGCTCAGATAATGAACAGAACCCCTTGGCATTTCCAATAATTGCTGCAGAGTCATACTATGCTAGCCACTGTATCAAGGACAAAAAACTCCAGTTTGATTGGCCTATTACTTCTGTGTGACCTTTAAAATGAAGATTACACATTGCCAGTGTTAAGTTGATCTTAACCCCTTTATCCCCAAGTTGTTTTGCATGTTAATGACCAGAACAATTTTTACAATTCTGATCACTGTCACTTTATGAGGTTATAGCTCTGAAACGCTTCAACAGATGCCACTGATTCTGAGATTGCTTTTTCGTGACATACTGTATTTCATGATAGGGGTAAAACTTCTTCGACACAACTTGCGTTTATTTGTGGAAAAAAAAATTTGGAAAAAAAAAAAATTTGGAAAAAATGTTTGCAATTTTCAAACTCTTAATTCTTATGCCTTGAAATCAGAGAGAAATGTCACACAAAATAGTTAATAAATAACATTTCCTACATGTCTACTTTACATCAGCACAATTTTTTAAACATTTTTTTTGTTAGGAAGTTATAAGGGTTAAAAGTTGACCAGCGATTTCTCCTTTTTCCAACAAAATAAACAAAACCATTTTTTTTAGTTACCACCTCACATTGGAAATTACTTGGAAGGGTCTATATGATAGAAAATATCCAAAAGTGACATTTCAAAAAGTGCACCCCTCAAGGTGCTCAAAACCACTTTCAACAAGTTTATTACCTCTTCAGGTGCTTCACAGGAATTTTTGGAATGTGGGAAAAAAAATGAACATTTAACTTTTTTTCACAAAAATTTTACTTTGGACTCAATTTTTTAATTTTCACAAGGGTAACAGGAAAAAGTGGATCCCAAAATTTGTTGTGCAATTTCTCCTGAGAATGCCGATACCCCATATGTGGGGGAAGACCACTGTTTGGGCGCACGGCAGGGCTCGGAAGGGAAGGAGCGCCATTTGACTTTTCGAAATGGACAATTTGCTACAAACGGCGGATGACATGTTGCGTTTGGAGAGACACTTGTGCACAGTGAAAATCCCCCAGAAGTGACACCATTTTGGAAGATGACCCCTCCATCTGCCAAGAACCAACTTTATTTTTTTATTGATTTAGCCCTATGAAGAATTATTTATTTGCAAGACTAATTTTGAATGACACCTTTTTTTACCATAAAATGTACTGTAAAATGGGGAAAAAATTCCAAGTGCCATGAAAATTTTGAAAAATATGCAAATTTGACATGGTTTCTGGGGTGTTATTTTTATTGCTTTCATTGTGCGGTAAAATGACCTTGTATCATGATTCTCCACATCAGTATGATTTGGGCAATACCAAACTAGTCCAGTTTTATTTTTATTAATTTATTGATGAAAACATTTTTGGAAACTTGTAAAAAAAATTTAGTTTTGTCACCAATTTTCGAGACACTTGGGCTTGTTTATTGATGCCATTTCCAGATAGATATGTTTTGATTGAATTTTATTGCATTTTTGCGTACCATCGTCTGATAGCTTTTAATACATACTGTGATAAAACTGTTTTGCAGTTTTGTTTAAAACTAACCTTAGATATAATTGAACAGCACCCCCCAACAGGTGAAAATGCAGCAGATGTCAGCTGTACACTATAGCTGACACTCTGCTGCATCAGTCATGATTGGTGGCTGTTTAACCCCTTCAATGCTGCTGTGAATAGTAAAGGCACTGCCACACTTAGCGATCGCACTAGCGATCACAACGACTTAACCTGGTGAGATCGCTGGTGCGATCGCTAGTTAGATTCCAACACAACTCATCAGCGATCTGTATAACGACCTCTGCGGTTGTTGGGAAAACCTAGTCCCATCTAGACGCTGGTGAAGTCGTTCATAAAGGGTGTCACACTCAGCGATTCAGGCTCACCAGCGGGACACCAACGACCAAAAAACGGCTCAGAACGTTCATGAACGATCAGCGACATCTCAGCAGGGGCCACATCGCTGCTACATGTCACACACAGCTAAGTCGTTAACGAGATCGCTACTGCGTCATAAATGGTGACGCAGTAACGATCTCGTTAGCGATCTCGCTTAGTGTGGCATACCCTTAACTGCGGCATCTACATAATCAACAGAGTATGGGGGCTTCCATGATTGTGTGATCTTGATGGTTGACATGGCAATTCATGGTCAAATAGCGGCGTTAGAGTCTGTCGGCTATAGTGACCTGTTCAGAACTTAGCAACATTTAGGGTGGGAAAAATAACATTTTCCTTTCATGCCACTTTGCATTAATTCCTGAAAAGTACATGAAAAACCTTAACTACCGGACAGCAGCTTAGAATATGTTGAGGTGTGCTGTTTTTAAAATGGTATTACTTTGGGGGATTTTCCTTCAAAACTCAATAGGTCCTTAAAAAAATAGGTTCTTGAAAAAATAAAAAATTACTGCTACAATTTTAAAACTTCTAACATCCTAATATCAAAATAAAAGAACGTTTTATAGATGGTGCTGCTGTAAAGCCGACATGAGTTACATGCTATTTATGAACTGTTTTGTGTGGTGTAGCTATCTGGATTAAAGGGAATCTGTCACCACATTTGTCCTATATAAACTATTACTATGGCCATACAGGATATAGACTGCTGAGGAGAGTGATCACTGTGTCTCATGTCAGAGGTCTTGTTCTGGATAAATCATCTTATCACTTTATGTAAGTGATCTCTTCCAGGCTCCGGGGCGGACGCTGTCTGCAGATAACTCTGCCTCCAGAGATGATTTTACATCAAGAGGCATTACCAGGCCTTCAAATTGAAAGGACAGGTAGGATCCAGTTCTAATTAAAATGAATATGTCAGTAGGTATTTTTCCTTAACTGAGAGCAGCATCATGTAGGGGCAGAAGACTTTTTCCATTCAGTTACTATTTATTGCTTTGGTTCAATACAATCAGTGTTTTATCAGCAGGAGATCATTGTTAGGGGATTAGGCATTACCTAGCAGGCCAGTCAGGCTAATCTGTGTAACCCCGCCCCCACCACTGATTGGCAGCTTGCTGAAAACATACCGTGTACACAAGAATCTGCCAATCACGGGGATGGGAGGGGTTATAAAGGGCTTAGCACTGCTACATCTACAGCAGAAAAAACAGGGATCCCATCAAGACTGCACCAAACAGCCAGGAAGTGATACATCACTGGAAACAGGCTCTCTGCCTCTACATCAAGTTGATCTCCAATTACATATAGAAAAACATGCTGACAGATTCCCTTTATAAACAGCATGGGACTGATCGGAAAGAAAAAGCAATTTAGAGGCACTAAATTACACTAGAAAAGAATAAATCTGGCAAGCATCAGCTAGCATGCCCCCAGTGTATAATGGCTGTTTCTGGGTACTGCAGCTCAGCTCCTACTCACCTCATTAGAAGCGGAATTGCAGAACCCGGATATGGCCACTGTGCAATGATAGGAGCCGTGCGGTTCTAGCTTTGTTCGCTTTTTATACCCTGCCACCCCCAGAGATAAAAAGATAATATCTCCCACACCTGCTAGATTTCTATAAAATCCAAGGCCGAGGATTCATACAGCATCAACAAGAAACCTTCCTCGCGATATCTTTACCAGTCAGTACACAGAACATATGGCAAAATGTGCATCAAGCCTCATGCAGATGTCCGTGTTGCACATACATGATCTAACATGGATACAACACAAACCATTAGTCTATTGGGCTTTTTACGTGTCCGTGTTTTTTCAAGAACTGCGTATACGTGCAAAAATCAACATTAACGGAAATACACTTGAAATAGATCACTCTGTCTGTAATGACTCTATATGTGAGTTTCACTTTTTGTATTGAACTGGAATAAATTAACTTCTTGATGATAGTCTAATTTTGTGAGAAGCACTTGTAGCTCTCGGTCCTCCTGAGGTCCGCTGTATGGCTAAGCAGTACTGTAGAGCAACATATGGGGTATTTCCCCATTCTGCACAAATTATGTGACACATTTTGGTGCCATTTTTACCCATTTCCCCTTGTGAAAATGTAAAATCTAAAACAAATTTTTTTGGTAAAAATATAATACGTTTTCCTTCACTGGCCAATGGTTTGAAATTCTGTGACACACCTGTGGTGTCAATAATATGATCACTGCACTCATTGAGAGGTGAAGTTTGTAAAATCGGGTCACTTACGGGGGGTTCTTTTCTGCCACCTCAGGGGCTCTCCCAGTGGGTCATGGCACCCGCAAACCATAACAGTAAAATCTGCACTAAATTATGGCGCTCCTTCCCTTCTGAGTTTTGTACTGTGCCTCAAAAGTAGTTCCCAATTACCTCTAGGGTATTGGCATATGCAGGAGAAATTGCACAACAAACTGAGAGGCCCATTATTTCCTATTAGCCAATAGAAAAATTAAAAAATTTGGGGCTAAAACAAAATTTTAACAGTTTCCAAAATTGGGTCACTTGTTTTTTTTTTCACTGTTTAAGCAAATCAGGGGCTCTCCAAACAAAAAATGACGTCCATTATTTATTCCAGCCATTTTTACGTTAAAAAAGTCAAATGGTGCTCCTTTCCCTTCCAAGCCCTGCCATGCGTTCATACAGTAGTTTTCCCCCACATATGGGTATTGCCGTACTCCTGAAAACTGCACAACAAATTTTGGACTTTATTTTCATGTTACCCTTGTGAAAATAAAAAAAAAATTTGGGCTAAAGTAATGCTTGGGTGAAAAAAAAAACTGTAAAATGTTCACTTTTTCCTTCCACATCGCATTAATTCCTGTAAAGCGCCTGAAGTGTTAATAAACTTCATGAATGTAATTTTGAGGACTTTGAGGGGTGCAGTATTTAGAATGTTGTCACTTTTTGGCATTTTCTGTCATATAGGCCCTCCCCAGAGTCTCTTCAAATGTGATGTAGTATCTACAAAAAATAAATTTTGTTTGAAAAAATGAGAAATTGCTGATCAACTTTTAACCCTAACTTCCTAATTTTTTTCTTGCTATGTTTTAAAAAATGTGCTCATGTAAAGCAGACATGTTGGAAATGTTAAACTATTTTGTGTGACATAACTCTCTGGTTTAAGGGCATAAGAATTCAAAAAATTGCAAAAAGTCCTATCGAACAAATTTTACCACTATCATGAATAACAATGTCACGAAAAAAAAAAAAAATTTCAATCAGTGGGATCCGTTGAAGCGTTCCAAAGTGATTACCTCATAAAATGACACTGGCCAGAACTGCAAACTGTGGCCTGGTCGTGAAGGAGAACACTGTCTTGGCAGGAGAAGGGGTTCAAGAAACAGGGTTTATTTAATTGAATGTGTGCTAAAAAGCATCTGTATTGAGGTAAACGCCTGTGTGTTGTGACTGTGGTATATGGAACTGCTGATTAAAAAGACCTGTCAGGCAATGCCCAAACCATGTGCAGAATAAATCAGAGCCTGACTGCATGATTGCAGCTAGTTTTGTTTGTTTTCCCTGCCCATTCTTCTCTTTCCGCTTTAGTTGATTGACAGGTCTCTTCCACATATGTTCATAGGTAGAGACTTGTCAATCACCTGGAGCTGAACAGGTTCTTCAAACTATGCTTTTTCTAAATTGCCAAAGCGTTTCCAAGAAATACACTGTGTGACGCTAGTCACCGCTCACGGACAAGCCGTGAGGCAGGATAATCAAACGTTCCGGGATCTGATACCAAGATAGCATGGTGTGAACTGTGAACTACAGGGGAAATCAAAGTCGGGTCACTGTCTGAAGTCAGAATACCAGGAAGATAGCAGATCAGAGGAAAGGGGCTGGTCCAACGGATGGTCAGTGAGGTCTAAGGTCAGGCAGAAATAGATCTAACAGAGCACAAGAATATAAAGCAAACATGCTCCACTTAGCAAATGCTACCACTGGCAGAGATGTGGGGCTGACAACTAAGCTAAGTAGATGGGTAACCACATAGAACAGAGAATACCTGAAAGAAGCTCAGCACCTTCCACTCAGATTGGACGGATGACCTCTCTATCAAAATACCAACAGTTCAGCACATCTCGGCACTAGACTGGACGACTGAGCTGTCACTCACTGCGTCCAAGACATATCGAGCGGAAAAATCATGACATACCTGCCTGAAATAATTCAGCACAGACCTGATTCATGTTGTCCATGGTTTGCGTACATTGTCACATAAAAAAAATTTAAAAAAAGCTTTCATGCAGAAACAGTGTGCCTATACTTTATAAAGATCCTATTTCAAAGCGTGTTTTTGCTGCCCTTATCACTCACAAGTTAAAATTGCTGTTAGTGCATGTACAAGTTTAATATGTCCAGGAGCTGTCCCATTTCTCATAAGCTATAGCATCATACACTTTGAGTAGGTAGTTCCTCTTCTTCAGCATACTGACAGCACAATATATACTAGAACTTCCTTACTTTTGTTTCACAATATGTATTGATCCTATCAGTGTTCAGAGGCTTGCAGACCCAGAACTGAAAGTCTGTCTCTCTTAAATGCCGGAATATTGTTTTGCAGGCATGAGAATGTAGCGGAAGTGTCCCTGCACGCTGCCCCCTCACTACCACAGGAATGCCAACTTACTGCTGCAGCTCTACACTCCATCCTCCTGCTGCCCAAGGTCTGCGCACAGCTCGCAGATCCCCGTGCATTGTGCTTAGGGCATGCACACGGTCCCACCTTCTTAAAAGGGGCAGCATGCACCGTCCTAAAGTGTCCCCAGTGAATGGCTGGGAGACACTATTTAAGGTACCTCCACTTGATGAGAGGTGTTTGTGCAACGTTGTTAATCTATTTCTAAAACAAGCTTGCTAGTTCTCAGGTCCCAATGCTCGTATAGCAGTATAACAGGTTGCCACAAGAGGTGGTGAGTTCTCCTTCAATGGAAGTCTTCACACAGAGGCTGGACAGACATCTGTCTTGAGATGGTTAAGTGAATCCTGCATTGAGGGGGGGGTTGGACACGATGACTCTGGAGGCCCCTTACAACTCTACCATTCTATGATTCTAACTGTCCTGAACTTCAGCTGTGCCCACCGGCCTGCCAAGATACCAGCAGTGCCCGCATTCAACTGCCTGTGTCTGTTGTGCCAGTTACCAGCCAGTACTTGCCAAGCCTAACATAACTGGCCGTTCCTGCCTCCTGTTCCTTGGGGTCAGCTTCCATCCTGGTGTAGCACCTGGTCTCACCTCCCTCGGATCACAGTATCATCAGCAGCCGTGCACACAAGGTCGGACTTGGTGAGCCACCTAGTCATGCCCCTCCAGTCTCTCCTCGGATCACGGCACAGTGGTTCCACCACCCAGCCCGTTGTTAGAGCATGGACTAATCCACACTTTCTGTATCCATCTGTGTCTTTGTTGCTAGAGATGGATTACACTTGACAACAGGTAGACAGAAAGTAGATACTTAAGGACAGCACCTTGGAATGATTTTTCTGGACAGGACAACATAATTTATAGAAAGTGACTTGCAGATTGCACATTTAATGCATTATCTATGAAAAAATCAAACTGAAATTCCAGGGACCACTTAAAAATTCTTAAGTGAATTGTCTCTTGTAAATGGTACAGAAATCTGTACCTTAAAAGCACTGCATGAACTGTTATGTACTGAGGACAATTATTGGCTATATACGGTACTTATTGTTGATAATTATAAAAATAAAGTCAGCTTTACAACATTTTACAACAATATTTGTACATAAAACACATATATAATCTAATACAGTTTACATCTCAAAGTTAAGATGAAAATCTAAAAGGTGAAAGTCCTTTTCCAATGGTATGCTATTTTCATCCAGCATAAACTGGCTTCTAATGGTGAACACAAAAGATTCTCCCGTCTGTGCAACCAGAGATTGGCACAGATCTGCCACAATCGCCGCATATGTTACATCTGAACAGCTGGGAAAACATTTGGGCAATAGGTCAGGAGCAATATTCAAAAACACAACCTCAAGAATATCTGGAGGCACCTGGACGCATACACAACAGTTGTCACTTATAATATTCATTTCCGCTGACCTATAAAATATTCTTACTTGGTTAAAGGGTAGACACACATAACATTGCTCATACACATTGTTGTCATCAATAGTTAGATCTCTTTTGCACTTTCCACAACCTGGGTATACAATATCAGGTAGAAACTTTAGAATTTCAGAAATTGAAGTTTCATGGCCTATTAATATTTTGCTCTTGCCTGGAATATGAAACCCTATCTGCGATATACTACCTTTAACTTGGATTTCACCTGAATACCTATCTTCAAACAAGGCCAACAGACTCATCTGCTTTGCTAAAGACATATTATATCTTCTTCGAAAATCTACAGCCCTTTGGTCATCATCAAATAAGCATTCACAGGATGACCATGGAGTAGTGTGTAACTCCAGGTCTATCGACAAGATGTTCTTCTTACAAAATAAGTATTTAAAGACCCAGACATGATCTCTTTTAAGTCGGATCTGATCACACCATGAAACACAGGTTCCCCACAACACTAATGTTCTTGTTTGTCCTTTCATTTGTTCAACAGTCAGAATGATTTTATTTTGCTTCATTCCCTTAAAATGGTATGTGCATTCCTTAAGAACGGCAATGGTATTCACCTTCAGATATGAATGCACCAATAATTCTGGTCGGAGTTCTGCAAGGGTTACGTACTGGATGTGGTCTAACAGCTGGGGCTGTCGTGGCGAAAGTTCCCTTAAATAATGATGATTTTTCTGAATGTAGTCCAGCAACTCCTTTAAGGAAGCATTCTCTACCAATGGAGATCGTTCACCCGATAGGAAAGTAGAACAGCTTCCAATATTAACAAGTTTACTCCTAAAGCTGGACTGAAGCAAAACGTCTTCCCTCCACCGATCCTCACAAATGGACAAGTGTGTCAGCACAATTATTTCACCAGGAAGTAAAGCTAGACTCCAAAATGCAGCTGTCCTCCACATCAACACTTTATGTTTAACTCCTGATTGGTCCATAACAACAATAGTCGCTAAGGGAAGAGCTGACCCAATATTTGGCCCACTTTTCGCCTTTATTTCTTTGATATGACAGGGTTGTAACACAACTACCATAATATTATACTCTGTGTTTTTGTCTGAGCAATGCTTCAGGAGAGTCAATGTCTTTGCAGGTATGTGCTGATGGGGCTTTATAGTACGCTGTACTGGGGATACGGATGGTTTAGATTTTTTACATTGCTCAGAAGATGGGGAGGAAGCGGACATTTGCTTCCTTTTGCTGCTTGCACTCCTAAAATAATCCATATGAATTAGTTCTACAGCTGATTCCTCTTTGATACCTGAGAAATCCTTTTCAATTTTGGTGGAATTTATTGACTTTTCTTCAAGCTCTTCATCAGATGTGTCTGTGAAAAGCTCAGAAGAGCAGCTGATGCCCTGCTGGGAGGCAGATTGGGCGGTGAGGTTTTCGACTAGAATATCCTGTATTGTGAATTTGGATTTTTCAGCCGCAGAATGACTAACGTTTTCAGTTTCAGCATTTTCTGGACTCTTTACTGCCAGCTGACTAGATGCCAGAATGGTAAGGAACTCCATCTCAGCGGACACCATAGAGCAGTCATCACTTCCAAGGACCTCTCCTGTGTGGTCATTATGTCCATTCTGCTCCTGGACTGGGGGTCTCTGAAGATCCTGCGTTGTATGAGACAGTTCTATGCTTGGCACAGATCCAGAAACGACCCCCATGGTATGAGAGGCTATCATCTGCCCAGGACTATCCCCATGAGAGGCCATCATCTGCCCAGGACTATGTGCATGAGAGGCCATCATCTGTCCAGGACTATGTGCATGAGAAGCCATCATCTGTCCAGGACTATCTCCATGAGAAGACATAATCTGCCCCAAACCATCTCCATGAGAGGCCATCATCTGCCCAGGACTATGTGCATGAGAGGCCATCATCTGCCCAGGACTATCTCCATGAGAGGCCATCATCTGCCCAGGACTATCTCCATGAGAGGCCATCATCTGCCCAGGACTATCTCCATGAGAGGCCATCATCTGCCCAGGACTATCTCCATGAGAGGCCATCATCTGCCCAGCACTATCTCCATGAGAGGCCATCATCTGCCCAGCACTATCTCCACGAGAGGCCATCATCTGCCCCGAACCATCTGGCAGGTCACAAGCTCCTCGATGACCAGCACATACTGATTCTCCAGGCTTGGTCTTCCCTTCCAGCTCCTCACTCGCAGGTATCCGAACGTTTCTACCACCTTGTAATGATGCAGCCTGTGTGGTAGATGGAAACTGGCTGTGTTCCCACACTGCTGTGCGCCATTCTGAGCCTGCTCTGGCCGGAGCATAGGGCACAGGTGGGGTTATAATGGGAGCCCCGATAAACACGTGAATGACACCTCTATCGCACATAGTTTTTGCAGAACTTCCAAACACAACTTCCGGCGTCTGTGCGTGCCAAGCCTCGCTATAAAGCCGAACCGGAATTACTAAAAAAAACAGGAAGTGGTCCTTTGCTATAGTTACTGAGGGAAAGGTTCTGCCGTAAGTGCTATCGGCGGTCATGTTAATTGAGGTATGGTTAAAACTGAAGTTCAGACCCCCTAACCAGTCATCTCAGTGTTAATGTTGTAAGCCGCTTCCTTAGGCGCCAGTCAAGCGTAATGAACACGCCGGGCGCATGCGCAGCTGGTCGTTGACTGTTGCCAGGGTAACAGAGTCGTTTCTGGTGTCCAACGCGTTGTCTGAAGCACAAGCAGGCGATCCGCAGCGGCTTCTCTCCGGGAGCGGCGAAGATGGTGAGGACTGGCGGTGGCCATGGTGTGAGCAGCATTAACAAGTGGAACCTTGTGGGGAGCAGCCAGGCTGTTATGGGGCGCAGTCTCCCAGCTTTCTCCTGGAGCCTGATGACACTGGAGGGTTTACATTATGGGCTGTCCTCGTCCACAGTGGAGCTTTTCACTACAACATTATAACTACCCAGGTCTCGTTCATTGTAAGGATGTGTAAGGGGAGAGCGGCAGTCGGCGTAGAGAGACTTACAGGCCGTGCGGCTAAAGGGAGCCTGTCCCATGAAAATGCCAAATCTGCAGCCCCATGTAATAGAGCCGGGGCAGCAGAGCAGATAAAGGGAGCCTGTCACCATGAAAATGCCAAACCTGCAGGCCCATGTAATAGAGCCGGGGCAGCAGAGCAGATAAAGGCAGCCTGTCCCATGAAAATGCCAAACCTGCAGGCCCATGTAATAGAGCCGGGGCAGCGGAGCAGATAAAGGGAGCCTGTCCCATGAAAATGCTAAACCTGCTGCCCCATGTAATAGTGCCGGGGCAGCGGAGCAGATAAAGGGAGCCTGTCACCATGAAAATGCCAAACCTGCAGGCCCATGTAATAGAACCGGGGCAGCGGAGCAGATAAAGGGAGCCTGTCCCATGAAAATGCCAAACCTGCAGCCCCATGTAATAGAGCCGGGGCAGCAGAGCAGATAAAGGGAGCCTGTCACCATGAAAATGCTAAACCTGCTGCCCCATGT
Source organism: Oophaga sylvatica (assembly GCA_033576555.1). Taxonomy (NCBI): domain Eukaryota; kingdom Metazoa; phylum Chordata; class Amphibia; order Anura; family Dendrobatidae; genus Oophaga; species Oophaga sylvatica. Next base: position 1,860,322 of record JARQOD010000009.1, read on the forward strand.
AATAGTGCCGGGGCAGCGGAGCAGATAAAGGGAGCCTGTCACCATGAAAATGCTAAACCTGCTGCCCCATGTAATAGTGCCGGGGCAGCGGAGCAGATAAAGGGAGCCTGTCACCATGAAAATGCCAAACCTGCAGGCCCATGTAATAGAGCCGGGGCAGCAGAGCAGATAAAGGGAGCCTGTCACCATGAAAATGCTAAACCTGCTGCCCCATGTAATAGTGCCGGGGCAGCGAGCAGATAAAGGGAGCCTGTCCCATGAAAATGCCAAACCTGCAGGCCCCATGTAATAGAGCCGGGGCAGCGGAGCAGATAAAGGGAGCCTGTCCCATGAAAATGCCAAACCTGCAGGCCCCATGTAATAGAGCCGGGGCAGCGGAGCAGATAAAGGGAGCCTGTCCCATGAAAATGCCAAACCTGCAGCCCCATGTAATAGAGCCGGGGCAGCGGAGCAGATAAAGGGAGCCTGTCACCATGAAAATGCCAAACCTGCAGGCCCATGTAATAGAGCCGGGGCAGCAGAGCAGATAAAGGGAGCCTGTCACCATGAAAATGCCAAACCTGCAGGCCCATGTAATAGAGCCGGGGCAGCAGAGCAGATAAAGGGAGCCTGTCACCATGAAAATGCCAAACCTGCAGCCCCATGTAATAGAGCCGGGGCAGCGGAGCAGATAAAGGGAGCCTGTCACCATGAAAATGCCAAACCTGCAGCCCATGTAATAGAACCGGGGCAGCGGAGCAGAATAAAGGGAGCCTGTCACCATGAAAATGCCAAACCTGCAGCCCCATGTAATAGAGCCGGGGCAGCGGAGCAATAAAGGGAGCCTGTCACCATGAAAATGCCAAACCTGCAGCCCCATGTAATAGAGCCGGGGCAGCGGAGCAGATAAAGGGAGCCTGTCACCATGAAAATGCCAAACCTGCAGGCCCATGTAATAGAGCCGGGGCAGCGGAGCAGATAAAGGGAGCCTGTCACCATGAAAATGCCAAACCTGCAGCCCATGTAATAGAGCCGGGGCAGCGGAGCAGATAAAGGGAGCCTGTCACCATGAAAATGCCAAACCTGCAGGCCCATGTAATAGAGCCAGGGCAGCGGAGCAGATAAAGGGAGCCTGTCCCATGAAAATGCCAAATCTGCAGCCCATGTAATAGAGCCGGGCAGCAAAGCAGATAAAGGGAGCCTGTCACCATGAAAATGCCAAACCTGCAGCCCCATGTAATAGAGCGGGGCAGCAGAGCAGATAAAGGGAGCCTGTCCCATGAAAATGCCAAACTGCAGCCCCATGTAATAGAGCGGGGCAGCAGAGCAGATAAAGGGAGCCTGTCCCATGAAAATGCCAAACCTGCAGCCCCATGTAATAGAGCCGGGGCAGCAGAGCAGAAAAGGGAGCCTGTCACCATGAAAATGCCAAACCTGCAGGCCCATGTAATAGAGCCGGGGCAGCGGAGCAGATAAAGGAGCCTGTCACCATGAAAATGCCAAACTTGCAGGCCCATGTAATAGAGCCGGGGCAGCGGAGCAGATAAAGGGAGCCTGTCACCATGAAAATGCCAAACCTGCAGGCCCATGTAATAGAGCCGGGGCAGCGGAATAGATAAAGGGAGCCTGTCACCATGAAAATGCCAAACCTGCAGCCCATGTAATAGAGCCGGGGCAGCGGAGCAGATAAAGGGAGCCTGTCACCATGAAAATGCCAAACCTGCAGCCCATGTAATAGAGCCGGGGCAGCGGAGCAGATAAAGGGAGCCTGTCCCATGAAAATGCCAAATCTGCAGCCCATGTAATAGAGCCGGGGCAGCGAGCAGATAAAGGGAGCCTGTCCCATGAAAATGCCAAACCTGCAGCCCCATGTAATAGAGCCGGGGCAGCAGAGCAGATAAAGGGAGCCTGTCACCATGAAAATGCCAAACCTGCAGGCCCATGTAATAGAGCCGGGGCAGCGAGCAGATAAAGGGAGCCTGTCACCATGAAAATGCTAAACCTGCTGCCCATGTAATAGAGCCGGGGCAGCGGAGCAGATAAAGGGAGCCTGTCACCATGAAAATGCCAAACCTGCAGCCCCATGTAATAGAGCCGGGGCAGCAGAGCAGATAAAGGGAGCCTGTCACCATGAAAATGCCAAACTGCAGCCCATGTAATAGAGCCGGGCAGCAGAGCAGATAAAGGAGCCTGTCACCATGAAAATGCCAAACCTGCAGGCCCATGTAATAGAGCCGGGGCAGCGAGCAGATAAAGGGAGCCTGTCACCATGAAAATGCAAACCTGCTGCCCATGTAATAGGCCGGGGCAGCAGAGCAGATAAAGGGAGCCTGTCACCATGAAAATGCCAAACCTGCAGGCCCCATGTAATAGAGCCGGGGCAGCGAGCAGATAAAGGGAGCCTGTCACCATGAAAATGCCAAACCTGCAGGCCCCATGTAATAGAGCCAGGGCAGCGGAGCAGATAAAGGGAGCCTGTCACCATGAAAATGCCAAACCTGCAGCCCCATGTAATAGAGCCGGGCAGCGGAGCAGATAAAGGGAGCCTGTCACCTTGAAAATGCCAAACCTGCAGCCCCATGTAATAGAGCCGGGGCAGCGGAGCAGATAAAGGGAGCCTGTCCCATGAAAATGCCAAACCTGCAGGCCCCATGTAATAGAGCCAGGGCAGATAAAGGGAGCCTGTCCCATGAAAATGCCAAACCTGCAGCCCCATGTAATAGAGCCGGGGCAGCGGAGCAGATAAAGGGAGCCTGTCACCATGTAAATGCCAACCTGCAGCCCCATGTAATAGAGCCGGGGCAGCGGAGCAATAAAGGGAGCCTGTCACCATGAAAATGCCAAACTGCAGGCCCATGTAATAGAGCCGGGGCAGCGGAGCAGATAAAGGGAGCCTGTCACCATGAAAATGCCAAACCTGCAGCCCATGTAATAGAGCCGGGCAGCAGAGCAGATAAAGGGAGCCTGTCCCATGAAAATGCCAAACCTGCAGCCCATGTAATAGAGCCGGGCAGCAGAGCAGATAAAGGGAGCCTGTCACCATGAAAATGCCAAACCTGCAGGCCCATGTAATAGAGCCGGGCAGCGGAGCAGATAAAGGGAGCCTGTCACCATGAAAATGCTAAACTGCTGCCCCATGTAATAGTGCCAGGGCAGCAGAGCAGATAAATGGAGCCTGTCACCATGAAAATGCCAAACCTGCAGGCCCATGTAATAGAGCCGGGGCAGCAGAGCAGATAAGGGAGCCTGTCACCATGAAAATGCCAAACCTGCAGGCCCCATGTAATAGAGCCGGGGCGCGGAGCAGATAAAGGGAGCCTGTCCCATGAAAATGCCAAACCTGCAGGCCCCATGTAATAGAGCCGGGCAGCGGAGCAGTAAAGGGAGCCTGTCACCTGAAAATGCCAAACCTGCAGCCCCATGTAATAGAGCCGGGCAGCGGAGCAGATAAAGGGAGCCTGTCCCATGAAAATGCCAAACCTGCAGCCCATGTAATAGAGCCGGGGCAGCGGAGCAATAAAGGGAGCCTGTCACCATGAAAATGCCAAACTGCAGGCCCATGTAATAGAGCCGGGCAGCGGAGCAGATAAAGGGAGCCTGTCCATGAAAATGCCAAATCTGCAGCCCCATGTAATAGAGCGGGGCAGCGGAGCAGATAAAGGGAGCCTGTCACCATGAAAATGCTAAACCTGCTGCCCCATGTAATAGTGCCAGGGCAGCAGAGCAGATAAATGGAGCCTGTCACCATGAAAATGCCAAACCTGCAGGCCCATGTAATAGAGCCGGGGCAGCAGAGCAGATAAAGGGAGCCTGTCACCATGAAAATGCCAAACCTGCAGGCCCCATGTAATAGAGCCGGGGCAGCGGAGCAGATAAAGGGAGCCTGTCACCATGAAAATGCCAAACCTGCAGGCCCCATGTAATAGAGCCAGGGCAGCGGAGCAGATAAAGGGAGCCTGTCACCATGAAAATGCCAAACCTGCAGCCCCATGTAATAGAGCCGGGGCAGCGGAGCAGATAAAGGGAGCCTGTCACCTTGAAAATGCCAAACCTGCAGCCCCATGTAATAGAGCCGGGGCAGCGGAGCAGATAAAGGGAGCCTGTCTCCATGAAAATGCCAAACCTGCAGCCCATGTAATAGAGCCGGGGCAGCGGAGCAAATAAAGGGAGCCTGTCTCCATGAAAATGCCAAATCTGCAGGCCCCATGTAATAGAGCCGGGCAGCGGAGCAGATAAAGGGAGCCTGTCTCCATGAAAATGCCAAATCTGCAGCCCCATGTAATAGAGCCGGGGCAGCAGAGCAGATAAAGGGAGCCTGTCACCATGAAAATGCCAAACCTGCAGCCCCATGTAATAGAGCCGGGGCAGCAGAGCAGATAAAGGGAGCCTGTCACCATGAAAATGCCAAACCTGCAGGCCCATGTAATAGAGCCGGGGCAGCGGAGCAGATAAAGGGAGCCTGTCACCATGAAAATGCTAAACCTGCTGCCCCATGTAATAGTGCCGGGGCAGCAGAGCAGATAAAGGGAGCCTGTCACCATGAAAATGCTAAACCTGCTGCCCCATGTAATAGAGCCGGGGCAGCAGAGCAGATAAAGGGAGCCTGTCACCATGAAAATGCCAAACCTGCAGGCCCCATGTAATAGAGCCGGGGCAGCGGAGCCTGTCACCATGAAAATGCCAAACCTGCAAGCCCATGTAATAGAGCCCGGGCAGCGGAGCAGATAAAGGGAGCCTGTCACCATGAAAATGCCAAACCTGCAGCCCCATGTAATAGAGCCGGGGCAGCGGAGCAGATAAAGGGAGCCTGTCACCATGAAAATGCCAAACCTGCAGGCCCATGTAATAGAGCCGGGGCAGCGGAGCAGATAAAGGGAGCCTGTCACCATGAAAATGCCAAACCTGCAGCCCCATGTAATAGAGCCGGGGCAGCAGAGCAGATAAAGGGAGCCTGTCCCATGAAAATGCCAAATCTGCAGCCCCATGTAATAGAGCCGGGGAAGCAGAGCAGATAAAGGGAGCCTGTCACCATGAAAATGCCAAACCTTCAGCCCCATGTAATAGAGCCGGGGCAGCAGAGCAGATAAAGGGAGCCTGTCACCATGAAAATGCCAAATCTGCAGGCCCATGTAATAGAGCCGGGGCAGCGGAGCAGATAAAGGGAGCCTGTCACCATGAAAATGCCAAACCTGCAGCCCCATGTAATAGAGCCGGGGCAGCGAAGCAGATAAAGGGAGCCTGTCACCATGAAAATGCCAAACCTGCAGCCCCATGTAATAGAGCCGGGGCAGCGGAGCAGATAAAGGGAGCCTGTCCTATGAAAATGCCAAATCTGCAGCCCCATGTAATAGAGCCGGGGCAGCAGAGCAGATAAAGGGAGCCTGTCACCATGAAAATGCCAAACCTGCAGCCCCATGTAATAGAGCTGGGGCAGCAGAGCAGATAAAGGGAGCCTGTCCCATGAAAATGCCAAATCTGCAGCCCCATGTAATAGAGCCGGGGCAGCAGAGCAGATAAAGGGAGCCTGTCGCCATGAAAATGCCAAACCTGCAGCCCCATGTAATAGAGCCGGGGAAGCAGAGCAGATAAAGGGAGCCTGTCACCATGAAAATGCCAAACCTGCAGGCCCATGTAATAGAGCCGGGGCAGCGGAGCAGATAAAGGGAGCCTGTCACCATGAAAATGCTAAACCTGCTGCCCCATGTAATAGTGCCGGGGCAGCAGAGCAGATAAAGGGAGCCTGTCACCATGAAAATGCTAAACCTGCTGCCCCATGTAATAGAGCCGGGGCAGCAGAGCAGATAAAGGGAGCCTGTCACCATGAAAATGCCAAACCTGCAGGCCCCATGTACAGTCATGGCCAAAAGTTTTGAGAATGACACAAATATTATATTTTCACTTGATCTGCTGCCCTCTGGTTTTTATGTGTGTTTGACAGATGTTTTTATCACAGACAGAAATATAATATTTGCAAATATATGAGTAACAAAAGCTTATATTGACAGAATGAGTTAATGCAGCAAGTCAATATTTGCAGTGTTGACCCCTCTTCTTCAGGACCTCTGCAATTCTCCCTGGCATGCTCTCAATCAACTTCTGGACCAAATCCTGACTGATAGCAGTCCATTCTTGCACAATCAATACTTTCATTTTGTCAGAATTTTTAGGTTTTTATTTGTCCACCCGTCTCTTGATGATTGACCACAAGTTCTCAATGGGATTAAGATCTGGGGAGTTTCCAGGCCATGGACCCAAAATCTCTATGTTTTGTTCCCTGAGCCATTTAGTTATCACCTTTGCTTTATGGCAAGGTGCTCCATCATGCTGGAAAAGGCATTGTTGATCACCAAACTGCTCTTGGAGGGTCGGGAGAAGTTGCTCTTGGAGGACATTCTGGTACCATTCTTTATTCATGGCTGTGTTTTTAGGCAAGACTGTGAGAGAGCCGATTCCCTTGGCTGAGAAGCAACCCCACACATGAATGGTTTCAGGATGCTTAACAGTTGGCATGAGACAAGACTGGTGGTAGCGCTCACCTTGTCTTCTCCGAATGAGGCGTTTTCCTGGTGTCCCAAACAATCGAAAAGGGGATTCATCAGAGAGAATAACTTTACCCCAGTCCTCAGCAGTCCACTGCCTGTACCTTTTGCAGAATATCAGTCTGTCCATGATGTTTTTTCTGGAGAGAAGTGGCTTCTTTGCTGCCCTCCTTGAGAGCAGGCCTTGCTCCAAGAGTCTCCGCCTCACAGTGCGTGCAGATGCACTCACACCTGCCTGCTGCCATTCCTGAGCAAGCTCTGCACTGCTGGTAGCCCGATCCCGCAGCTGAAACACTTTTAAGAGACGGTCCTGGCGCTTGCTGGCCTTTCTTGGGCGCCCTGAAGCCTTTTTGGCAACAATGGAACCTCTCTCCTTGAAGTTCTTGATGATGCGATAGATTGTTGACTGAGGTGCAATCTTTCTAGCTGCGATACTCTTCCCTGTTAGGCCATTTTTGTGCATTGCAATGATGACTGCACGTGTTTCTTTAGAGATAACCATGGTTAACAGAAGACAAAACAATGATGCCAAGCACCAGCCTCCTTTTAAAGTGTCCAGTGGTGTCATTCTTACTTAATCATGACAGATTGATCTCCAGACATGTCCTCATCAACACCCACACCTGTGTTAATGGAGCAATCACTGAAAAGAGGTTAGCTGGTCCTTTTAAGGCAGGGCTGCAATGATGTTGAAATGTGTTTTGGGGGATAAAGTTCATTTTCTAGCCAAATATTGACTTTGCAAGTAATTGCTGTTAAGCTGATCACTCTTTATAACATTCTGGAGTATATGCAAATTGCCATTAGAAAAAGTGAAGCAGTAGACTTTGTAAAAATTAATATTTGTGTCATTCTCAAAACTTTTGGCCATGACTGTAATAGAGCCGGGGCAGCGGAGCCTGTCACCATGAAAATGCCAAACCTGCAGGCCCATGTAATAGAGCCGGGGCAGCGGAGCAGATAAAGGGAGCCTGTCACCATGAAAATGCCAAACCTGCAGCCCCATGTAATAGAGCCGGGGCAGCGGAGCAGATAAAGGGAGCCTGTCACCATGAAAATGCCAAACATGCAGGCCCATGTAATAGAGCCGGGGCAGCGGAGCAGATAAAGGGAGCCTGTCACCATGAAAATGCCAAACCTGCAGCCCCATGTAATAGAGCCGGGGCAGCAGAGCAGATAAAGGGAGCCTGTCCCATGAAAATGCCAAATCTGCAGCCCCATGTAATAGAGCCGGGGCAGCAGAGCAGATAAAGGGAGCCTGTCACCATGAAAATGCCAAACCTGCAGCCCCATGTAATAGAGCCGGGGCAGCAGAGCAGATAAAGGGAGCCTGTCACCATGAAAATGCCAAACCTGCAGGCCCATGTAATAGAGCCGGGGCAGCGGAGCAGATAAAGGGAGCCTGTCACCATGAAAATGCTAAACCTGCTGCCCTATGTAATAGTGCCGGGGCAGCAGAGCAGATAAAGGGAGCCTGTCACCATGAAAATGCCAAACCTGCAGGCCCATGTAATAGAGCCGGGGCAGCAGAGCAGATAAAGGGAGCCTGTCACCATGAAAATGCCAAACCTGCAGGCCCCATGTAATAGAGCCGGGGCAGCGGAGCAGATAAAGGGAGCCTGTCACCATGAAAATGCCAAACCTGCAGGCCCCATGTAATAGAGCCAGGGCAGCGGAGCAGATAAAGGGAGCCTGTCACCATGAAAATGCCAAACTGCAGCCCCATGTAATAGAGCCGGGGGCAGCGGAGCAGATAAAGGGAGCCTGTCACCTTGAAAATGCCAAACCTGCAGCCCCATGTAATAGAGCCGGGGCAGCGGAGCAGATAAAGGGAGCCTGTCTCCATGAAAATGCCAAACTGCAGGCCCCATGTAATAGAGCCAGGGCAGATAAAGGGAGCCTGTCTCCATGAAAATGCCAAACTGCAGCCCCATGTAATAGAGCGGGGCAGCGGAGCAGATAAAGGGAGCCTGTCACCATGTAAATGCCAAACCTGCAGGCCCGTGTAATAGAGTCGGGCAGCGGAGCAGATAAAGGGAGCCTGTCACCATGAAAATGCCAAACTGCAGCCCCATGTAATAGAGCCGGGGCAGCGGAGCAGATAAAGGGAGCCTGTCACCATGAAAATGCCAAACCTGCAGGCCCATGTAATAGAGCCGGGCAGTGGAGCAGATAAAGGGAGCCTGTCACCATGAAAATGCCAAACCTGCAGCCCCATGTAATAGAGCCAGGGCAGCAGAGCAGATAAAGGGAGCCTGTCCCATGAAAATGCCAAACCTGCAGCCCCATGTAATAGAGCCGGGGCAGCAGAGCAGATAAAGGGAGCCTGTCACCATGAAAATGCCAAACCTGCAGGCCCATGTAATAGAGCCGGGGCAGCGGAGCAGATAAAGGGAGCCTGTCACCATGAAAATGCTAAACCTGCTGCCCCATGTAATAGTGCCAGGGCAGCAGAGCAGATAAATGGAGCCTGTCACCATGAAAATGCCAAACCTGCAGCTCCATGTAATAGAGCCGGGGCAGCGGAGCAGATAAAGGGAGCCTGTCACCTTGAAAATGCCAAACCTGCAGCCCCATGTAATAGAGTCGGGGCAGCGGAGCAGATAAAGGGAGCCTGTCTCCATGAAAATGCCAAACCTGCAGGCCCCATGTAATAGAGCCAGGGCAGATAAAGGGAGCCTGTCTCCATGAAAATGCCAAACCTGCAGCCCCATGTAATAGAGCCGGGGCAGCGGAGCAGATAAAGGGAGCCTGTCACCTTGAAAATGCCAAACCTGCAGCCCCATGTAATAGAGCCGGGGCAGCGGAGCAGATAAAGGGAGCCTGTCTCCATGAAAATGCCAAACCTGCAGGCCCCATGTAATAGAGCCAGGGCAGATAAAGGGAGCCTGTCTCCATGAAAATGCCAAACCTGCAGCCCCATGTAATAGAGCCGGGGCAGCGGAGCAGATAAAGGGAGCCTGTCACCATGTAAATGCCAAACCTGCAGGCCCGTGTAGTAGAGCCGGGGCAGCGGAGCAGATAAAGGGAGCCTGTCACCATGAAAATGCCAAACCTGCAGCCCCATGTAATAGAGCCGGGGCAGCGGAGCAGATAAAGGGAGCCTGTCACCATGAAAATGCCAAACCTGCAGGCCCATGTAATAGAGCCGGGGCAGCGGAGCAGATAAAGGGAGCCTGTCACCATGAAAATGCCAAGCCTGCAGCCCCATGTAATAGAGCCAGGGCAGCAGAGCAGATAAAGGGAGCCTGTCCCATGAAAATGCCAAACCTGCAGCCCATGTAATAGAGCCGGGGCAGCAGAGCAGATAAAGGGAGCCTGTCACCATGAAAATGCCAAACCTGCAGGCCCATGTAATAGAGCCGGGGCAGCGGAGCAGATAAAGGGAGCCTGTCACCATGAAAATGCTAAACCTGCTGCCCCATGTAATAGTGCCAGGGCAGCAGAGCAGATAAAGGGAGCCTGTCACCATGAAAATGCCAAACCTGCAGGCCCATGTAATAGAGCCGGGGCAGCAGAGCAGATAAAGGGAGCCTGTCACCATGAAAATGCCAAACCTGCAGGCCCCATGTAATAGAGCCGGGGCAGCGGAGCAGATAAAGGGAGCCTGTCACCATGAAAATGCCAAACCTGCAGGCCCCATGTAATAGAGCCAGGGCAGCGGAGCAGATAAAGGGAGCCTGTCACCATGAAAATGCCAAACCTGCAGCCCCATGTAATAGAGCCGGGGCAGCGGAGCAGATAAAGGGAGCCTGTCACCTTGAAAATGCCAAACCTGCAGCCCCATGTAATAGAGCCGGGGCAGCGGAGCAAATAAAGGGAGCCTGTCTCCATGAAAATGCCAAACCTGCAGCCCCATGTAATAGAGCCGGGGCAGCGGAGCAAATAAAGGGAGCCTGTCTCCATGAAAATGCCAAATCTGCAGGCCCCATGTAATAGAGCCGGGCAGCGGAGCAGATAAAGGGAGCCTGTCTCCATGAAAATGCCAAATCTGCAGCCCCATGTAATAGAGCCGGGGCAGCGGGGCAGATAAAGGGAGCCTGTCACCATGAAAATGCCAAATCTGCAGCCCCATGTAATAGAGCTGGGGCAGCGGAGCAGATAAAGGGAGCCTGTCTCCATGAAAATGCCAAATCTGCAGGCCCCATGTAATAGAGCCGGGGCAGATAAAGGGAGCCTGTCTCCATGAAAATGCCAAATCTGCAGCCCCATGTAATAGAGCCGGGCAGCGGAGCAGATAAAGGGAGCCTGTCTCCATGAAAATGCCAAATCTGCAGGCCCCATGTAATAGAGCCGGGGCAGCTGAGCAGATAAAGGGAGCCTGTCACCATGAAAATGCTAAATCTGCAGGCCCCATGTAATAAAGCCGAGCAGCGGAGCAGATAAAGGGAGCCTGTCTCCATGAAAATGCCAAATCTGCAGGCCCCATGTAATAGAGCCGGGCAGCGGAGCAGATAAAGGGAGCCTGTCTCCATGAAAATGCCAAATCTGCAGGCCCCATGTAATAGAGCCGGGGCAGCGGAGCAGATAAAGGGAGCCTGTCACCATGAAAATGCTAAACCTGCAGCCCCATGTAATAGAGCCGGGCAGCGGAGCAGATAAAGGGAGCCTGTCACCATGAAAATGCTAAACCTGCAGCCCCATGTAATAGTGCCGGGGCAGTGGGGCAGATAAAGAGAGCCTGTCACCATGAAAATGCCAAACCTGCAGGCCCCATGTAATAGAGCCAGGGCAGATAAAGGGAGCCTGTCACCATGAAAATGCCAAATCTGCAGCCCCATGTAGTAGAGTCGGGGCAGCGGGGCAGACTGATATAGACTTTGTGAGGAAGGACTCGGGGTAACCTGTGTTTTACACATCTAATCCTCTGCTCTGATTGTTTTGGTCCAGTGGGCGGTCCTATCGGTGACTGACAGCTTTCTATATATTCCTGCACACAGGCAGAGCTGTCAGTCACTGATAGGACCAGTCACTGATAGGACCGCCCACTGGACCAAAACAATCAGAGCAGAGGATTAGATGTGTAAAACACAGGTTACCCCGAGTCCTTCCCCACAAAGACTATATTAGTCTGCCCCGCTGCCCCGGCTCTATTACATGGCGGGCCTGCAGATTCGATTGTATTTTCATGGTGACAGGCTCCTTTTAAGCACCTAATATTGACTTTTAGGATTGCAGTAGGTGGCATTAGAGGTTGAGTTCTCTTCCTCTCTGGAAACGCTACTTTGCATATTTAAATGCCAAGGAAACTACTGCATGGACTTTAAAGGGAACCTGTCAGCAGGATTGTGCATAGTAACCTACAGACAGTGTCAGGTCGGCGCCGTTATACTGATTACAATGATCCCTTGGTTGATGAAATCCGTCTTGTGGTTGTTGTTTAATCTTAATTTGCAGTTTTGAGTTAATGATATACTCGTGCCCTGGGGCGGCCTGGGGGTTCTTCATGTGGTGCTCTGATTAAGTATTCTTCCTTCTGACTAGTGACGTTCGGGTGCTGTCCGAGTATTTGGAGTGCTCGGAGATTTACTTTCTGTTGCCGCAGCTGCATGATTTATGGCTGCTGGACAGCTTGAATACATGTGGGGAATGCCTGTTAAGGAATCCCCACATGTATTCAGCCTGTCAAATAGCCGCAAATCATACAGCTGCGGCAACAGAAACTAAATCTCCGAGCACTTCCAAATACTCGGAGATCACCCGAGCATGCTCGGGAAAACCCAAGCAACGAGTATACTCGCTCATCACTACTTTTGACAGGTCACTGATCCCTCACTGACCTGCCCCTAGTTTATATAATGAAATATTATATATAGTGAAAAAAAACAATCACCTTCAGCAGGCAGGCGCCTGCGCTAACGCATGATTGCATGTATAATGTGCATTTAATTCTTTGATTTGCTTGTATAAATAAATTTGTAAATAAATAAATGTCTCAAAATGGTATCTCCTGCACTGTAGCAGCTATCGGCGATCCGATAGATGCTACTGCACATGCGGCGCCATCTTGCTAGAGAAAAAAAAATGCCTCCTCCAAGATGGAGCAGTAGCATATATCGGATCAACAATATCTGCTACTGCGCATGCACGGCCGGCGCCATGTTGAGACTTTTACGAGAAAAAAAACGATTCGATTTCCGGACTGAAAAAACGGCCGAGTGCTATGCGAGTGTAATGCAATTTCCATGCGATTTTGCAACGAAACATCCGTATGACATGCGATTTTAACATGAACTTTTACGTACAACAGTTCTCTCTCAGCTCATGTTAAAATCGCATTTTAAAATAAAACTGTACACATCATTTCAAAACCAAATAATCTTCAAAACAGACATATATACACATATATATATATATATATATATGTGTGTGTGTTATATATATATATATATATATATATATATATAATATATATATATATATATATATATATATATATTAAAAGCCGGCAAATGCCGCATACAGTATAGAATAGGTTAGAATAGAATAGATATATACACATAGAATAGGTGTCTATATAAATAAATATTTATATCATTGACACATATATATATATTTATATTTCATAGAGATATATATAGCAGAATAGCCGATAATTCAATTGTCTTCTTCTGTAAAATCATTGCAGAACCCGACAGGATATGACACATGGTTTACATACAGTAAACCATTGCATATCTTTTTGATATATATATATGTCCCTGACTACTAATGTTATTAGTGTGTGTGTGTGTGTGTGTAAAAATTTGGGGATGTAGGTGTTAAATTAAAGTAGTTATTCATGGAAAAAAATTGCTTCGGCTCTCGCGCAATTTTCTCTGCCAGAGAGGGAAAGCCATTGACTAAGGGCAGATATTAAGAGCCTAGAAAGGGACCATGGTTCTTACCCCCCGGCTCAAATCATCTGCCCCCAGCCATCCCAGAAAAGGCGCATCCGTTAGATGTGCCAATTCCGGTACTTAACCTCTCTCTTCCCACTGCTGTGTATTGGTGGTATATGGGGTAATAAGGGGTAATAATAATGTCACCTTTGTATTGTAAGGAGACATTAAGCCTGGTTAATAATGGAGAGGTGTCAATATATATATATCTCAATAGACACCTATTCTATGTCTATATATCTATTCGATCTTTTATATTATAACATGTCAGTGTGATTTTACTGTTAAGCAACATATGAATTGCCGTCTTTTCAAAAGACACCGTTGCATATAAATCGGACAGCACTTGCATGGTGCCAGTGCTGTGCGTTTTTTTTCTCGCACCCATTGACTTGCATTGGCAAGTCTTGTCAGAGATACGCAGCATGCTGCAATTTTTTTCTCAGTCCGATTTCAGCTGAGAAAAAAATCACAAATGAGATGTCACCTATTGAATAACATTGGTCTGAGTGCAATCTGATTTCTCGCAAGTGGGTATGAGCCCTTAAATGCACAATATGCATGCAATCATGCTGTAGCGCAGGCACCAGTGCCTGCCTGCTGATGGTTTTTTTTTAATTTTTTTTTTCAATATACTGTATATATTCATTATGTAAGCTAGGGGGCAGGTCTCTGAGGGATCAGTGACCTGTCAGAAGCCAATCAGTATAACAGCGCTGACCTGACACTGTCTGTAGGTTACTGTGCACAATCCTGCTAACAGGTTCCCTTTAATGAGATTCTCGTGGTCCGGGACGGCCTGTGGGGAGGTCTTCATGTGGTGCTCTACGTACATATTTATCTATATGGGCTTGTGACAGGTCACTGATCCCTCAGTGACCACCTCCTATTTTACATACTGTATATCTTTTTGTTTTGAAAAATAAAATAAAATTGCGTTCATCGCTGTAGCAAGATCGGATCTATAATATCCATATATTCATTTTATTTAGTGATATACATTTCTTGGTAAAGAAAATTTCTTCCTCAAAATGGCACCGGCCACGCCTGTGCAGTAGCATAATTCAGAACGCGATAGATGCTATTGCACAGGCACTGCTGGCGCCATCTTGGTGGAGATAATATTTTTTGCTCTAGTAAAATTGTCTGTAAATGGAGTGTTTGGTTTGGCTTCAAGGCTCGATATTGACTTTTAGGATTGCTACATCCCAGAGGTGGCACTAGCGTTCCAAAACTCTTCCACTCTGAGGATGTTTGCTCAATGTAAGGATGCAATGTTTTTTTTTCTCACTGGACTATCCATGGGAATCCTTCTGGAACCATCAGTCCAAATGTTTCGGATTCACCTTATTTGTTATGCATTGCTTATATAGCGCTATCTAATTCCGCAGCGTTTTTCATAAATCACCATACCCAATGGGGCTTACAATCTAAATTCCCATTCAGTATGTCTTTGGATCGTGGGAGGAAACCCACGCAAACACGTGGAGAACATACAAACTCTTTGCAGCTGTTGTCCTAGGTGGGATTTGAACCCAGGACCCCCAGCACTGCAAGGCTGCAGTGCTAACCACTGAGCCACCATGCTTGCTTAATATGGCAGGCATATCAGTAGTTAGTCCATTTTCACATCCCATTCTTAAGATACAATCTTTCTTGCATTCTTTTTCATTAAAGTGAACATGTCAGCAGGATTTTGCTAAGTAAATTACAAGCATTGTCAGGTTGCCGCTGTTACACTGATTAAAATGACACCTGGGGTGAAGAAATCCGTCATGTGGTTCTTGTGTAATCAGTGTTAGAAGTTTTCAGTTAATGAGATGCCCGTGCTTTGGGGCGGGCTTTGTCCAGTTCTTTCCTTGGTTTCTCTGGCTTGGAGCAGGAAGATAAGACTCTGCCTACAGTCCGGCCCTGGAGCATGAGCATATCAATAACTGAAAACTTCTAACACTGATTACACAAGTACCACAAGATGGACTTCTTCACCCCAGGTATCATTTTTATCAGTGTAACAGTGGCAACCTGACAATGTCTGTAGATTACGTAGCAAAATCCTGCTGACCGGTTCACTTTAAATGGATGATCAGGTCCCTGCAGAAAGAAGCAGAAATGTTGTGCCTCTCCTAGGTTTCCAAATCTGATCCTCCTTTCTATAATAAAAAGACGTACAGGAAATCGGATCGAGGGAATGTGATGTGTAGGGACCTGAGAACAAAAGCGATGATCAGAACTATTATATACAGACAATTGCACTTTGATTTTCACATAGGGGGCTAAATGTATTGAGGATATTTACACACTGGATAGCCGAGTGTTTACCATGCCCATATACCTGCATACGTCGCTGTGTAAGCTCCGGACAGACAATTATTTCCCAGAGACCAAAGGAAATATTGCTGCCACATTCATATAAGATATTTTGTCAGATAACCCCTAATTTTGACCAACTTCAGTGTCATGTATTGCTGTCATTCATTGGGTTGTGCAGGCAGATGTGTAAAAATCTATGAACATATCTGCTTTCATTACCATAGGTTTGGCAGACGAGAGCAGCCTATGTGTTCACATAACCAGATATGTGTGTGAATGGGGCTGACTGCTCGTTTCAGTCGCCATGCCAGCCCCTTTTCTTCTCGCTTCTGAGAAGGTGGCTGGCATAGCCATTGAAATAAGCAGTCGGCCAGCCTCCTTCACACGTTACTAGTATTGCTCCAACACCGTAAACTCTCTGCTGTGTAGTACCCAAGTCAGAAGCTGAGCAGCTGGTTCCAGTGCTGACCGTAATGGAGCATTAGTAATGAAAGTATATGAGTAAGTGGAATCTAATTCTATTTTAAATACATGTGAAGATCTAGTTTTCTAACAGAATAACCCCTTTGGGTTGAGGATGCATTCTTATAAGGATCCTAGGGAGTAAGACAGTATCAAGTGAATATGGCTATAAAGTCCTGTGTACATAACACTAGTGGGAGCTGCTGAATCCCAGAGCTGTAAGGTTCATTGCTCAGGTCCTGTATGCCCACGTGTGGCAGATTTGTTGCCAATCATTATCCCATACATAAGGACATCATAAGGACGTCAGTTGTCCTTGCATGGATTTTTCCAAATCTTAGGGTCCCGTCACACTCTTCAATGTCCCAGCGATCCCACTAATGATACGACGTGGATGGGATCGCTGGGACATCGTAAGCTGATCGCTGGTGAGCTGTCACATGGGCAGACTCACCAGCGATCAGGACCAGCGAGCACGCTGGTATCCAATGTACACATCGGGTAACTAAGCACCGTGCGGCGCCTAGTTACTCGATATGTACCCTGGATACCGGCTCTCAGCACTCTACAGCAGAAACTGGGAGCCGGTATCTAGGGTACATATCGGGTAACTAGGTGCCGCGCGGTGCTTAATTACCTGATGTGTACATTGGATCCCAGCTCGCTGATCGTTGGTCTCCCGCTGTCACACGCAGCGATGCGCTGGCTAGCAGGAGACCAATTATGAAAAAATGGTCCAGGACATTCAGCGACGATCAGCGATACCCAGCAGGGGGGCTGATCGTCGCTGCGTCTCACTAAGCGAGATCGCTGGCTAGGTCGCTGTTGCGCCACATAATCGGTGACGCTTCAGCGATCTCGCTTAGTGTGACGGGGGCTTTAAACTGTGAGGAGGGAAGTTACTGTCAGACATCAAGCAGGGATAAATAGGCCATGCGTTACATGGATGGTTAACGTCTTACAGGGTGAGAGATATTACACTCAGGCACAGTGGGACTCTGTTAGAAGCTCTCTGTGGACCGGGATTGTCTTCTTGAGAATACTATTTGTGTGATTGTACAAGATGTTATTGCATCAACATGTTATCTTGTGTACAAGGACCAAATACAGTCATTTTTCTTTGTTTTCAGATGCTATCAAGAGCCAAGCCTGCTGTAGGCAGTGATGTACAACAGGCTGATAAAAGCAAAAAAAAGGAAACAAAGTTCCCAAACTGGATGAGTTACTCTCCCAAAGGGACTTCACTGGATCAATAACGCTGTTGGAGGTAGGACCTTGTTAACTCTCTAGCTTAGGGATATTTTAATATGATTTAACTCTGGAATTACCTTTAAAGTTGTATGGCCAATTAACTTCTTGCATAACGCCCAACAACATAAATTGCCTGTCCGGTTTTGAATATTACTCTACAATAATGGTTTACAACGTCATTGCTATTTAAGCAGCTGCAGGGAGATTGTACAGCTGCAGGAACAGGGAGCAGGCTGTCAGGCACATCCGGACTTCCTATAGAGAAGGCAGGGATGGTTTTTCAGCATCTCTGCCTTCCTGATCGCTTTATGCACAGCGATGAATATGCAGTTTAGGAAGCACTGACATCGTTTCCGCCTCCCATTCTGTGGATCATGTGATCACAGGTTCCTGGAGGGAAACGGGGTCCTAAGCGATCAAGCTTAGCAATGCAGGCAGGAAGCTGAATTATGCCCAGTAACTCGAGCTATTATGCCTGCCTTAGTTACAGGGAATTTAAGCAATATAAAAAATGTATTTAAGGCTAAGTGCCAGGGTGGATTTGATTTAAATCAAACTGATTTAAATCACGATTTAAATCACTAGTCAGTAAGGCTTGATTTAAATCAGTGATTTAAATCAAAGTTTCTACCTAAACTAGTTCTTGCTACTTTAACATGCAAGTAGATGAAGATTTTTAGAATCACTTTTTATATTACTTTTTTCTCCCCAGTTTAATGGGTTAATCATTCATATTTGGACACCACTGTTCTGTTGTACTTAGGAAGGAGAAAAATAATCCTGACCTTAATAACAATTTAAATAGATTTATTCAACTGAAACAATAACAACATTACAGCATAAGTTATTTGCTTAAACAAACATGCATGTTTGTTAACTAATTTGGCTAAACAAAATATATATATATTTTAAGAAACTTAGACTGTCAGCCCAGCCGACACATGAAAAACTTAAATACTACTGTCCCTGCTGTCCTCTGTAGCTCACTCATCGTCATCTTCATCATCAGCTTCTTCTTTGTTCCTATTCATAATCTGGAAAAGAAAAACAAGCTTTCATGCTTTATTGGGTCACAACCGATTTCTCAATTTAGAATGAATGAGTCCAACTCCAAAGGAAGAGAATATTCTTTCAACGCCTGCAGAAGAAGCTACTGCTGTTAAAAGTGAAATCATTACTTGAACAGTCTCTAAATCCAAGCGCTTAAGTGA
The DNA here is from genome assembly GCA_033576555.1 of Oophaga sylvatica. Lineage (NCBI taxonomy): Eukaryota > Metazoa > Chordata > Amphibia > Anura > Dendrobatidae > Oophaga > Oophaga sylvatica. The sequence goes on from JARQOD010000009.1 coordinate 1,878,955, forward strand.
CTTCCACCAGTTTACTGGTGTGACCTTCCTTAAAATATCTTCAGCAAACATATATTTCTTGAATGGTTCCCCCTTAGCTCTGAAGTTTATTATAGTTGGCATTAAAGATGGATGATTGCTGGATACCCATGTCATAGCTAACTCCTCTTCCTCAGCACTTAGGTTTTGACCCTGATATTGGATATTGACAATATTTGCCAAAAAATGAGCTGGAGTCAGTGCTTGTCCCATTTGTTTGTTTACTGCTTGTAATTTAATTCTGTCCATGTGTAGTTCTGTTTTTAAGTGTTCACTCAGTTCCTTCCAAATTTCAACAGCATCCGCAATAAAACAGCTATTTTTCTGTATTTTGTTTAAAGCTTGAGAGATGGGTTTCAGGAAGCTCAGCATATGTTCAACATTTCTCTTAGCCCAATGTTGAGGATTTTGGCCGTGATAGTGCCATCTATTTTATCTCGATTTTCTTCACAAAGTGTCATCAGAATAGGCCAGTTTTTGATATACTGCTCAAAACAGTCCACCACAGAGTTCCATCTAACATCTTGTGGGAGCGTTAGCTTGGTTCCACCCATCCTTTTCAGAGCTGCTGCAGCAAAATGATTATTACGGAAGTATTTAGCAATTTTAACAACATTAGCCTTTATTTCTGGAACACTTAAGTCTTGGGCTAAGAGGTGCAGCAAATGAGCACTGCAACCATATGTTATTAGCTTTGTATTCCCTCCCTGCTCTTCTAAATTTCTTCTCATCTTGGATACGTTTGCAGCATTGTCAGTGACCAAACTGCGTACTAGACATTTGAATTTTTGTTCACATGTTGTTATAGCTTTTACTGCCACTTCTTGTAAGTATTCTGCTGTGTGTGCATTTCCTGATGTATCAGTTGTTTGTGCAAGGAAGACTTTACCTTCTTCTGTTGTTATACAAGCACATACAATAGGATCATTGTGGACATTACTCCACCCATCAATACTTAGGTTAACAATTTTACCCTCCAGAGCTGTTGCACATTGCTCCATTTCTCTGTCATACACTTGATCCAGCAGTTTCCCTGCAACATCAGCTCTGTTGGGTGGACTGTATCCTGGTCTCAGTGACTGAACCATATTAATGAAATGTGGGTTCTCAGTCAGACGGAAAGAAGAGTTCGTTGCATAAATAAACTGGGCAATTTTTTCATCAATCAACTCTTTTTCTAATCTGCTAGTTCTTATCACAAACCTATCTATGGTGGTTCCAGGAGGTAAAGGTTTTTTCTTCCTTTTGGGTGATGGTGATATGTGGCTGTGGGTGTCTGATGATGATGATGATGCTGCTGCTAATGAAGCACTATCCTGGATGGATAACTCTGAAACTGTAGAACAGGATGATGGTGATCTTGGAGATGGATAGTTTCCAGAATCCATGAATTCCCCTAAACAAAAAAAGTCAATGCTGTTATTTTATTGTTTATACAATTTCTGCTTATTGTACACAACACAGCACTGCCCCAAAAGGAATATTTGTTTTTCTTCATAACTGTACCAAATGACAGTAACATGCAGTAATAATAAGAAATATAATTTTTCTCACACATGACAGTTCAGTCTTTAGAAATAGGATTCAATAAAAATGTTTACCAACCTGAAGATCCTGCCTGTTCAGAAGTGTTTCTTTGGTCATCTTCATCACCGCACTTCTCATGATGTTGCCTCATTCGCGCCACCAGGCCTTGCATCTCTTTGTTGCATCGTTTGCATTTTGCACGCATGCCTGCCTTACCGATAGGCGAAGGAGCTTCATTAAAATATTCCCAAACTGGGTCTCTTTTACGGCCTGCTGCCATTATAAGGAAAGAATGTAATAAACCTCAGATCGTACACACAAACAGATCCAGACTTGTCTGTCTGTGGCTATGCTGCAGTATTGTGCTCAAAGTTTCACTTTCATTTTCTTGTCTGCTTGCTCTTCCTCCTCCTCACACTTAGATTCACATTCTTCTTGTGTTGTGCAGATCTATTCCACTCCAAACAATCAGAAACATATTGTCTAACTTCTTGGACTTGGCACTGAAGGGGTTGATTCTGTATTCATATAGGTTTGTAGAACAATAGGATTAAGGCCTTTTTCTCAACTCTGTTCATGTTGTAACATTTTTGCCGTGAAGAAGAGGCTGGGACCTCTGCGGAGTCAAATTCAGTTTTGAGAACTGCGTAAGTAAAGCGAGCGTCTGTGATAATATAGGAGAGAAACTGTCCACTAATCCTACAGAAACCTCTGGAAGAGCATGGCATTGTGAATGTTACACATATACAGCCTTTATTCTACTGAGTTAAACAACTCAGCTTTATCTCATGATGGAAGAACCTTTGGATGATAAAATATTTTCCTCAAAAAGAAGTTTATTGAAAAAAATCCGATTTAAATAAAAAAAATCTGATTTAAATCAAAAAAATCCGAATTTTTTGATTTTTTTTTAAAAAAATCATTGATTTTTATCCACCCTGCTAAGTGCACACGTTCAGGAATGTTTCCTGAGCAAAACCGGACTTTTTTCACGGCAAAAACGCACGGTTGTTTGCGCGGATTTTGCGCGTTTTTGGTGCGGTTTTTGCGCGGATTTGACGCGTTTTTACCGCAATTTTTTCCTGAACTTTCTAGGTCAATAATATAGCGGGAAAAACGCTAGAAATCCGCAAAATTAATGGACATGTTGCTAGATTTTCCGTGATGCGTTTTTTTCGCGGAAAAAAAACGCACCATGTGCACAAAAATTGCTTAATTCATGCGTTTTTGACGCGTTTTTTCCCGCGAAAAAAACGCGAAAAAAAACGCAAATAATCCTGAACGTGTGCACTTAGCCTAAATATTGGACTGCAACTCCTTCTCAGTCCTTATGTTTCCAACCAGTAAAATAATAACACCTATCTATACTCACTTCCAGTGCCAATGCTGTCTCACTGGCTCTCACGAGGCTCGCTTGACATTATGTTACGCGATCCCTCTGACCAATCAGTGCTGGCTTCACCCCCCTCTCCTTCGGACATTTGAGACATCCGGAAGAAGCGAGATATATGGCTGCGTTCTCTTTTCCTCCGTATGTCAATTACATCTGAAGCAGAAAAGAGTAAAGCCAACGTTGATTGGCCTCAGGGATAGCGTGACATAACAATGTCACACAAGCCAGGTGAGAGCCAGAGGTGAGCATAGGGGGATTCTGGTGATTGAGAAGGGGGCTGCACCAGTACTGGATAACCCCTTTAAGAAAGCTGTTGCCAGTACAAACTGCTGTTTCTGATGGAAAACATGTGTTTGATGTATAAAAATAATTGTTTTGAGAGTGAATATAATATAAAATGCATTTCAGTGTCTTTTATGGTATTTATAAAATAAAGCAGAAGCATAAACATTTATTTTTAAACTTTTTCAAATTTCAGATGTTTTTATAAATAAACTCAAATTGTGTTGAGCTAAATTTACCCTTAATATGAAATGCTGTCCTAAAAAACATTTTCAGAATCTCTATGATATGTAGGAGTGTTCCCGAGCTATTATCACATAAAGTTACACTGTTTAGAATTGAAAAATGTGACCTGGTAAGGAAGATGAAAAATGCAAAGGCTGGCCACGTTTGGATCCACTTGTACGTTGTACGTGTTAATACAGCGACATTTTAGTATTCCTGCGGGTAAACTATTGTGTATAATACCTGAATATGTTGTATATCTTTATTATATAGCTGGTCACTTTGTCCTGCTCTACATTTCTGAAATGACGTTATGATCTTTTATTTATAGTTTAAACGTCAAGTTGGAGAGAGTGATGATGACTCTGATTTGTGGATCGGGTACTGTTCATTTCATCTTGGTGACTACAAAAAAGCTCTGGAGGTAATGCACATACATTAAAGAAGCACTCCTCCCATCAGAAGTTTTATCCTCTTAATATATTGCAGTCATCATATTATATAGCACTGTGAACTTACAATTGCTCATTTTTCCCTTCTATCCAGCTAATTCTTCTGTTCTCCATTAGGTCAATGACAACAAGTGATTAAAAACTGACTAGCTGAATCCTTCTAAGCTCTAGATAGAAACAGGAGGTCAATTTTCTCTGCAGGAATCACCAGTCTATCAAAAGTCCCTGGCAGAGGGAGGAGGGAGCAGCTGGGTCAGGATGTGAAGAGGGAGATAACTCATGCAGGGAAAAGAGACTTTCTGTTTTTACATACAGCAGAAAAAATAGAGGAATTAACTGGGTAGAAAGGCGAAATGAGCAATTGTAAGTACACAATGCTTTATAATAAAAGTGCAATATAGTAAAAGGATAAAAACATTGATGGAAGTGTGTCTTTAAATAGGTTATCCATTATTTTATTTTCCATGTCACAATCTGAGAGAACACTTTTCAAAAGAGACTCTCTTTTAAGTCAAGTTAAAATCTAAATTATTGTCCCCTTCACAACATCAGATGTATTTTTGCATCCCAGTTTGTTACTGCAAATACACATCTCGTAGGTCTAATCAGCAGCGGGCCATATTTCCTCATCACCCAGGGGACTCGTTTGACCCTCCATCCCGCTGCATCGGCAGTCGCTGCTATTGTGCAATCAAATATGTCCAGTTGAAGCATTTTTAAAGCAAAGTCCAAAAAATGGCACCATACATTGGTGGTTAGCGCTGATTAGGTCTTTCTAGAACAGGACCTAGTGAGCTGGAACAATCACCCAGCCTTCGCTTTGATTGGTCAGTCTGACTAGATTGACTAATTTATGCAATAGAGAATACACAGTCATATAGTCTATTTAAAATACCATATCTTTATTAAATATACATACACACCGTATATACTCGTGTATAAGCCGACCCGTGTATAAGCCGACCCCCCTAATTTTGCCACAAAAAACTGGGAAAACTTATTGACTCGTGTATAAGCCGGGTGTATAAACTGCCGTCCTGCTCTGTGCTGCCCCCGTCCTGCTGCTTGCTCCCCCATCCAGCTCTGTGCTCCCCCATTCTCCTCTGTACTCCCCCCACCCTCCTGCTCCGTCCTCCGCTGTGCTCCCCCATTCCTTCTCCGTCCTCCTGTGCCCCCCCGTCCTCCTCTGTGCCCTCCATCCTCTTCCCCGTCCTGCTCCGTGCTCCTCTGTGCCCTCCATCCTCCCCCTGTCCTGCTCCGTGCTCATTGTCCTCCTCCATGCTTCCCCCGTCCTCCGTTCTCCCCCCCGTCCTGCTCTGTGCTCATTGTCCTCCTCCATGCTTCCACCGTTCTTCCCCCCCGTCCTGCTCCGTGCTCCTTGTCCTCTACTCCATGCTCCCCCCATCCTCATTGGGAGTGGCATCGCGTCCATATTACATGACCTTAATGAGCGGGTATTACGTCACCGCTCAGCGCTGGAGAGCTGCAGGAAGCCGGGTACAACGCAGGATTGCAGGGACGTTCAGCGATGGGACGGGGAGGGGTGAGTATGATGTCCCAGCCACCGGCTCCTGCTGCGGCACCCCCTCCCCCGCTGGTTTCTGCCCAATGACTCGTGTATAAGCCGAGGGGGCATTTTCAGCACGAAAAAAGTGCTGAAAATCTCGGCTTATACACGAGTATAGACGGTAATATAATAAACACAGACAAAGAGACATATGGGGCTAAAAGATGGTAAAATGGTACCATATCAGGGAAAAATGTGTCAAACCTGTAAATGAAAAAAGCTAAAAACCACTTCAATACAGTGCAGAAACCTGCATCATTTAATAATGTAGAGAAGAATACTGACAGTGATATTTGGTCCTTTATTAGGTGTTCAAGCATGCAAGTGAACAGGGCGGATGTAATCCCGATGTTTGGGTGAACTTGGCTTGTACATACTTTTTTTTGGGGATGTATAAAGAAGCTGAAGAGGCTGCTAATAAAGGTAAGGTTGCCAAGAACGTCATGAATATTGGTAGAAGGCTATAACAGTTACCAGATAAGGTGCAGTGTAAGAAGGTGCAGAGGTAGTAAGAATAAAAGCGAAAGTCTTTCACATCTGTATTTTCAGTTTTCTTAGATGAGAAATGCTCCCAGTGCCAAATTTTGTCATTGTACTACTCTTAAAAGCCATATAAAATTTGAAGAGGTGTTCTGATACGAAGTATATATGTAACGGGTCTGGTGGGTGGAACTACTGACGAGACAGGTCAGGTTGGTGGAACCACATAGCTTTATTATACAAGAGATTTTACTTGTAAGAGAGCGGGTGGCACCTGGGAAAAGGGCAGGGATTCACGGCAGAGGATATAGGTAGTTTCTGGACAGGCAGGTTTGTCACAGCAAGTGACCAAGGAAGTCTCTGGGCAGGCAGGTTGTAACGGTAAGTAACCGAGGCAGTCTCTGGACAGGCAGGTTGTCACGGCAAGTGACCAAGGCAGTCTCTGGGACAGGCAGGTTGTCACGGCAAGTGACCAGGCAGTCTCTGGGCAGGCAGGTTGTCACGGCAGGTGACCAGGCAGTCTCTGGGCAGGCAGGTTGTCACGGCAAGTGACCAGGAAGTCTCTAGACAGGCAGGTTGTCACAGCAAGTGACCAGGCAGACTCTGGGCAGGCAGGTTGTCACGGCAAGTGACCAGGCAGTCTCTGGGCAGGCAGGTTGTCACAGCAAGTGACCAGGCAGTCTCTGGGCAGGCAGGTTGTCACGGCAAGTGACCAGGCAGACTCTGGGCAGGCAGGTTGTCATGGCAAGTGACCAGGCAGTCTCTAGACAGGCAGGTTGTCACAGCAAGTGACCAGGCAGTCTCTAGACAGGCAGGTATATACGACCTGATATGGTGGAGCCTCCAGGTAGGCTGCAGTCGGATGGCAGATGATCGCTCCCAGGTGAGCAGGCAAGAGCCGGGGATCTCTGCAGATGATGTCCGAACTTCAGGATGGAGCTGCAGTCGGATGGCAGATGATCGCTCCCAGGTGAGCAGGCAAGAGCCGGGGATCTCTGCAGATGATGTCCGAACTTCAGGATGGAGCTGCAGTCGGATGGCAGATGATCGCTCCCAGGTGAGCAGGCAAGAGCGGGGATCTCTGCAGATGATGTCCGAACTTCCGGATGGAGCTGCAGTCGGATGGCAGATGATCGCTCCTAGGTGAGCAGGCAAGAGCCGGGGATCTCTGCAGATGACGTCCGAACCTCTGGATGGAACTGCAGACGGATGGCAGACAGGCAAGCCGACAGGTAACAGGCAGGTAACTGGAATCAGGAGCTGAAGGCTGAAACAGAGTTAGACTGCACAGGAACAACATTGCTCGGGCACCTACATTAAGGAGGAAGCCCTTAATATAGGGTGGAGTCCTCCAGCATTGGCTGGAGACTGATTTGGAAAATGCGCGCGGCTCCTTTAAGAGCGGGGGAGGGTGCGGGCGCGCGCCCTAAGGCCAGTAGCAGGGAAGGAGCGCGCGGGACCAGCAGGGCGGAAGGAGGACGTCATAGGCGCAGAGGGGGCTGGGAGCACTGAGGACGCTAAGCGCAGGTGAGGAGAGCGACGTCCCTGTCTGGCAGCAGGCAGGGACGCGGGCGCTACAGTACCCCCCCCCCTCTAGGCCCCCCCTTCTTTAGGCCAGAAAGAAATTTAGTTAGGATAAGAGGGGCATGGATGTTCTCCCGAGGCTCCCAGGTTCTCTCCTCAGGACCAAACCCCTTCCAATCCACCAAAAAATAAGTCTTTCTTCCTACCCTTTTTGTGGCCAGAATGTTCTCTACCTCAAATTCATCATCAGCAGACACTGGAGCAGGAGGTGTACCTGTAGACTTAAAAAAAGAGTTAAGAACCACAGGTTTGAGGAGAGATACATGAAAAGAATTAGGAATTCTCAAATTGGCCGGGAGTTTCAATTTATAGGACACCGGATTGATCTGACTGATGATCTCAAAAGGACCGATGAACCGAGGACCTAACTTGTAGGACGGAATTTTGAGTCGAACATATTTGGACGAAAGCCAGACTTTGTCCCCAGGACGGAATTGAGGAGGATCCAGACGTTTTTTGTCAGCATGTCTTTTCATGCGCTCGGATGACTGAATGAGTGCGGACCGGGTACTCTCCCAGATGGAGGAGAATTCTCTAACCAGAGATTCCGCAGCTGGATTGTCCACAGAGATGGAAACAGGGACAGGGATCCGAGGGTGCTGACCGAAGACTACAAAAAACGGAGACTTGGTGGAAGATTCGCTCTCATGATTATTGTAGGAGAATTCGGCCCAAGGCAGGAGCTCCACCCAGTCAGAATGGTGGGCATTAACGAAGTGTCGAAGATAACTGGTCAAATTCTGATTTATTCGTTCAACTTGTCCATTGGACTGTGGGTGGTAAGCGGAGGAAAAATCCAGGGTGACGTCTAGCAACTTACCAGTGGATCTCCAGAAACGTGAGGTGAACTGAACCCCACGATCCGACACAATGTGACGAGGCAGACATGAAGACGGAAGATGTGGCGGATAAAGTCTTTAGCCAACTCGGGTGCAGACGGAAGACCTGGCAGAGGAATGAAGTGAGCCATCTTGGAAAAGCGGTCAGCGACCACCCAAATGACCGTACAACCGGCAGAGACGGGCAGATCTGTTATGAAGTCCATGGCTATATGCTGCCAGGGGGCAGCGGGTACAGGAAGCGGAAGAAGACGGCCGGTAGGCAGGTGTCTCGGAACTTTGTTGCGGGCACAGGAAACACAGGCAGAAACAAAGTCTATTACGTCTTTGTGCAGGGTAGGCCACCAATAATGCCGAGTAATGAGTTGGAGGGTCTTTTTTGACCAGCGTGGCCAGCGAGTTTAGACGAGTGACCCCAATGTAGGATTCTCTTCCGATCGGTTTCTGATACGAACGTCTTACCAGGAGGGAGACGATTTAGACTCACGGGAGCCACCTGCATCACTCTGGCGGGATCGATGATATGTTTAGGCTCATCTTCGAGATCCGACACAGGAAAGACCGAGACAAGGCATCCGCCTTGACGTTTTTGTCAGCTGGGCGAAAATGCAAAAGAAAATCGAAGCGGGCAAAAAACAAGGACCACCGTGCTTGGCGAGGATTAAGTCTCTGTGCCTGCTGGAGGTATGCCAGATTTTTGTGATCCGTGTAGATGATTACCGGATGAAGAGCCCCTTCGAGTAGGTAACGCCACTCCTCCAATGCCAACTTAATGGCCAATAACTCTCGATCTCCTATGGAGTAGTTGCGCTCGGAGGAGGAGAAGAGTTTGGAGAAGAAACCGCAGGACACCATCCTCCCGGATGGCGATTTTTGGGTAAGAACCGCTCCGGCTCCAGCAGAGGAAGCGTCCACCTCCAGGAAGAACTGCTTGTTGCCATCCGGGCGATGCAGCACTGGAGCGGAAGAGAAGGCCTGTTTCAGAGAAAGGAAGGCCTCCTCTGCTTCGGTCGTCCACTGTTTGGGGTTAGCATCCTTGCGAGTGAGCGCTGAGATTGGAGCAGTCCTGGAAGAGAAGTGCGGTATGAAGAGACGGTAATAGTTGGCGAATCCCAGGAACCGCTGAATGGCCTTCAACCCTCCGGTCGGGCCACTTCTCGATGGCAGACAATTTCTCCGGATCCATTCGTAGGCCTGTCTGAGAAATGATGTAGCCAGAAAACGGAAAGCGATGTCTGCTCAAAGAGGCACTTCTCATATTTGGCGAAGAGGTGATTCTGCCTGAGCCTGAGCAGTACCTGACGAACATCCCTCCCGGTGAGACTGAAGATCCGGAGAGAAGACCAAGATGTCGTCAAGGTACACCACAACGCAGGAATAGAGGAGGGTCCCGGAAGATGTCGTTGACCAACTCCTGAAAGACTGCTGGAGCATTACAGAGACCAAAGGGCATCACCAAGTACTCGTAGTGGCCCGTCCCGGGTTGTTGAATGCCGTCTTCCATTCATCTCCTCGACGGATACGAACCAGGTTGTATGCTCCACGAAGATCTAGTTTGGTGAAGACTCTAGCCCCTCTAAGACGATCAAACAGTTCTGGAATGAGCGGAAGAGGGTACTTATTCTTCACCGTGTATCGAATTTAGGCCTCTGTAGTCAATACAGGGACGGAGAGATCCGTCTTTCTTTTTAACGAAGAAAAAAACCTGCTCCCGCTGGGGAGGTAGATTTCCGGATAAATCCCTTTGCTAAGTTATCCTCGATATATTCGGACATCGACCTGGTCTCAGCAGCAGACAACGGGTAAATACGCCCACGGGGAGGCGTTAGTACCGGGGTAACAGGTCAATCGGGCAATCATTATGGTCTATGCGGGGGTAATGTCTCTGCTTCCTTTTTATTGAAAACATCAGCAAATGACCAATATGGAATCGGGAGTCCAGGTAGATTTAGCAGGTGTAGGAGAAGAATAGACAGGATGAACAGGCACCAGACACGTTTTATGACAGTCCTGTCCCCAGCGAAGAACCTCTCCATTCTGCCAGTCGAGCACAGGTGCATGTTTTTGGAGCCAAGGCAGACCTAGTAAGAAAGCATGAGAGAGTCCAGGCAGAACATGAAATGAGATGCTCTCAGAATGCAACATTCCCACCTGCAGGGTTATGACTTCGGTGATAAGTCGGATGGGACGGTAGGAGACCCCCATCCACAGCAGCAACAGATACAGGTTCAACAAGAGGTTTGGTGGGAATGTGATACTTCTCTACTAGAGCCTGTGACACGAGATTCCCAGCTGCTCCAGAATCAAGTTGGGCCATTTCGAAGTGGCGGTTCTTACCGATCAGAATTGAAACCGACAGCAGCAGGGATGAAGAGGATTTATTTTTGTCTAGATTGACCCTCTCCGAGCGAACCTAGACACAGGCGTTTCTCCGACTTCTCCGGACAGGTTTGGATCCAGTGCTCCTTACTGCCGCAGTAGAAGCAACTTTTCTCGGCACGGCGTGAGTCCTGACGGGCTTTGACCTCTTGGTCTGGTCGACCTGTATAGGCTCAGCAGTGTGCACCTGAGGAGAAACGGAAGAGGTTTTTAGATCTCTGACACGAGGGTGCAAGATGGGAAAATTCTTTTTTACGGGTGATCTCTTTGGCTCGTTCCTGGAACCGAAGATCAATTCGATTGCAAGATTTATTAAATCATCTAGAGAGCTTGGAACGTCCCGACCGGCAAGTTCGTCTTTAATACGGCCGGACAGACCCTCCCAGAAGACCGAAATAGAGCTTCATTGTCCCAGGCTAGTTCTGAGGCTAAAGTCCGGAACCGTATGGCATATTGACCAACGGTGAGACTCTCCTGACGGAGACGCAGCAGAGATGATGCAGAGGAAGTCTTCCGTCAGGTTCGTCGAATACCTTCCGGAAGGTCGAGAGAAAAGCAGGCAGGTCAGATACCAGATGATCCTCTCTCTCCCAGAGAGGATTAAGCCAGCCAGGGCTTCTCCGTGAGATGGGACATGATGAAGGCAATTTTGGCCGGTCAGAGTTAAACTGGTGGTGCCAGGAGTTAAAAAAGCAGGGTGCACAGATTAATAAAACCCCCCGGCCGAGCAGGATCGCCTAAAAAATAGGGGAGGGACGTCGGGGTCGGGGAAGGAAACCAGGGAATTGGGGAACGGGGGGGTGAGGGATTTTAGTCTGCTCCGCGAGGGTTTTGGCAAGTGTGATTTCAGGTGTCCAGACGGGGTTTTTACGTTCCCAGGTGACCCGGATGGTTCCGTTGGACCCTGGCGAAACCATGCACATTCCCCGGGAGTGAAGGGGTTTGGGTCCCCGGGTTCCCATGGCCCGAAAATGAACGGGTTTTGGGGGGGAACACAGGGGAGTTGGGGAACCACTAGTTATTTCAAGGTTTTACTTGAAAGAGGGGTGGCCCGGGAAAAGGGCAGGGATTCACGGAGGGATATAGGAGTTTCGGACGGCGGTTTGTCACACAAGTACCAAGGAAGTCTCGGCGGCGGTTTAAGGGGTAAAGAACCCAGGCAGTCTCGGGAAACCGTTTCAGGAAAAGTGCCCAAAGGGCAGTCTCTGGGACAGGCAGGTTGTCAGGGAAAAATGACCGGGCAGTCTCGGGCGGCAGGTTGTCACGGCGGTACCGGCAGTCTCTGGGCGGCGGTTTCAGGCAAGGACCGGGAAGTCTTAGACGGGGGGGGGTTTACAAAAAAACACAGATCTGGGGGGGGATTGTCCGGAAGTGACCGGGGCAGCCTTTTGGGCGGCGGGTTCCCCGGGAATCCCCGGCATCCTGGGGGGGCATTGTCCGGCAAGTCCCCAGGCAGACCGGGGGCGGCGGTTGTCATGGCAAGGCCCGGCATCTCTAAGGGGCGGTTGTCACAAAGTGCCACATTCTAGACGGCGGTAATACGACCTGTAGGTGGGCCCCGGGTGGCTGCAGTGGATGGCAAGATCGCTCCCAGGTAGCGGGCAAGACCGGGGTTTTTGCAGATGAGTCCAAAACTTCAGGGGAGCGCATCGGAGGCAGATGACGCCCCCCAGGTAGGGAACCGGGGATCTTGCAGGATGCCAATTCCCCGGATGGGCTGCAGGGAGGCAGATGATCGCCCTGGTGAGCAGGAAGACCGGGGATCTCTGCAGATAGGAACCTCGGGTAAAAAATGCAGACGGATGGGACGGAACCCCCAGGGTAAGGGGCGGAAACTGGAAAAGGACTGAAGGTGAAACGAGTTAGATGCACAGGAAAAATTTGCTGGGCCCCCACAAAAGGGGAACCCTTTTTTTGGGGTGGACCCCTCCACGGCTGAAAGTTTGGAAAATGCCCCGGGCCCTTTTTAAGAGCGGGGGGGGTGGGGGGGGCGCCCCCTAAGGCCATTGCGGGAAGGAGCGCGGGGGACCAAGGGGGGGAAGGAGGACTCATGGGAAGGGGGCTGGGACCCGAGGAGAAGCGCAGGTGAGGGGGACGCCTGTTGGGGGCGGGGGAGGGGCGCTACAATATATATATGACAGTACAAAAAACCCAATTATAAGTGGGGTTTCCATTTCTGGGTTGCACTTTTTAGACATAGGGGCCTTCTGCCCCTCTATTAAGCATTTCCGGGGAAAAGGATTTATAATTGAGGGCCCATCATATTTATAAAGGTATAAAAACTGAGAATCTTTGATGGCGGCGACCCCCTAGGCACCCTTTTCATGTGGTCCCCGGGGCTCAAGTTTCCCCCCGACTAAAATCTGTTTCGCTACTATATTAACCATGTCATTAAATTCGAAAAGAAGGCATCATGTTGTTTTCATCATGAACTTTTCCTGAAAGGAATTGGGCCTCCCAATGGGGCCCCCGGGTAATTTGGTTCGTGCACGTTTTTTCCCCTCCCAAGCCATGAGGCTAAGAAAAACATTTTTTTATCCCTTTACTAAACACATAAAGATTGCTCCATTTAATTTCAAAATTTTTTTTTTTTAGGAAATTATAAAAGGGTTAAAAGTTGACCCTGATTTCCATTTTTACAACAGAAAGAGGAATCTTTTCCGGTTTTCCAGTAGATAGAAAAAAATTTTTTGAGTTGGATTCAGTGGTTTATACCTTTTAAGGCTAACTGAAAAGATGGTAACAAATTGCAACTGTTCAGCCGAAAGAGACCTGAGTGTCTCGAAAGCTTGCAATTTTTTACCTTTTTCAGTTACCCTTAAAAGGAAACAACACTGAGGACTTAACTCAAAAAATTTTTATTTTAAACAAAATTTTTCAAACCATTTTTTTAGGGCCACCCATATTTAAGTCACTTTGGGGGTTTTATATCAAAAATACCCAAAAGTGACACCATTCTAAAAAAATGAACCCCCCAAGGTACTCAAAACCTTCAAGAAGTTTTAAAAACCCTTCAGGTGCCACGGGGAAGAACGTGGAAGGAAAAAAAAATTTAATTTTAAATTTTTTGCTACAAAAATGATCTTTTAAACTTTTTTTTTTTTTCCAAGGGGTTTTAAAAAGGGGAAAATGGGCAATAAAATTGTTGTCCCAAATTTTTCTATACCCAAACCCCATAGTGGGGGGGGAACCACTGTTTGGGGCATGGCGAGTGGAATGGAAGGGCACCTTTTGATTTTTCCAACCAAAATTGGGTGGAATTGAGATTGACGCGTTGCATTTGGGGGTCCCTGATGGCCCAAACAGGGAAACCCCCCACAATGACCCCCTTTGGGAAACAAACCCTAAAAATTATTAATTTTTTGGGGAATTTGAACCCCCCAAAGGTTACCAAATTTTTAACGTAGGCCGTAAAAAAAAAAAATCTATTTTTTTTACAAAATTTATCTTTTCCCCCAATTTTATTTTCCCAAGGGGAAAAAGACCCAAAAAATTATTGTGCAATTTTTTGAGTCGTGAACCCCCTTGTGGGGGTAAACCACTGTTTGGGGGGATGGAGAGTTTGGAAGGGAGGAGGCCGTTGATTTTTCAACGAAAAATTGGCTGGATCCTGTCGGTTTGGGGAGCTCCGATCTCCAAATGGAAAGCCCCACAAGACACCTTTTGGAAAAATAACCCCCCAAGGGGAAATTATTTAAATTTTGGTGAGCACTTTAACCCAATGCTTACAGAAGTTTTTAAGTACACCCTAAAAAAAAAACTTTTTTTTTTTTTACAAAAAAGTTTTTTCGCCCCCCAAAATTTTTTTCACAAGGGGAAAAAGGGAGAAAAATTTGGGCCCCCAAAAAATTGTTTTTCCCCAAATTTTTCCTGGTACGCTGAAAACCCAAAATTTGGGGAAAATACACTACTTATGGGGGCACGTGGGGGTCGGAAGGGAAAAAATTTTACGTTTTGGATTGCAACTTTGTGGAAAGGTCGGGGGAAAGTGCATTTTGGGGAGCCCCTGAGCGCCAAAAAAGTGGGAAAACCCCCCCCCAATGACCCCCTTTTGGGAAAAAAGGGCCCCCCAAGGAACTTATTAGATGTTGGGGCCTTTGAACCCCCAAGTCTTCACAGAAATTTAACGTTTCACCGAAAAAAAAAAAATCCTTTTTTTTTTTTTTTTTTTTTTTTTCAAAATGATTTTTTCCCCCCCCAAATTTATTTTCAAAAGGGGGTAACGGAAAAAAAGGGGACCCCAAAATTTTGTTTTCCAATTTGTCCTGAGTACGTGTTCCCAATATGGGGAGAAAACCTGTATGGGCGCATTTCGGGCCGGAAAGGGGAAGTAGGACGTTTTGGTTGCAGACTTTGATGAATGGTCTGGGGGCGTCATGTGCTTTTGGGAAACCCCTGATGCCCCTAACAGTAAAACCCCACAAAATGCCCCCTTTTTGGGAAAAATAGACCCCACAAGGAACTTATTAAAGTGTGTTGACCCTTTTAAAACCGAAGGCTTCAAGAAGTTTATAACGACACTGTAAAAAAAAAATCTTTTTTTTTTTTTACAAAAATGTTTTTTTTCGCCCCCAATTTTTATTTTCAAAGGGGTAACGGAAAAATTTGGACCCCAAATTTTTGCCAATTTGTCCTGAGTACGTGTCCCAAAACTGGTGAAAAAACATGTAGGGGGTGCACGCGGGTGGGAAGGGAAGTAGTAGTTTTGGATTGCAGACTTTGTGGAATGGTCTGGGGGGCTTTCGCTTTTGGGGGCCCCGATGCGCCTAAACGGGGGGAAACCCCCCCCACAAGTGCCCCCTTTTTGGAAAATAACCCACAAGGAATTTTAGAAGTGTGGTGAGCGATAAACCCCCAATGCTTACAGAAAATTTTTAAAATTACAGCCGTAAAAAAAAAAAAAATCATTTTTTTTTTTACAAAAATGATTTTTGTCCCCAGTTTTTTATTTTCCCAATTCAGAAGAAATAGGACAAATTGCACAAAAATCTTGTGGTCCAAGTACTGATCCCCCTAGCGGGGGGTAAATTCGTTTGGGGCGGCAGAGCCAAATGAAACACCGTTTTATTTTTAAACGCAGAATTGGGGGGAATTTGAGACAGACCCCGTCACATTTGGGGGAGCCCTGATGTGCCAAACAGCAGAAACCCCCCTTCTACTCCAACCCAAACCCCCAAACACACCCAACCCCTAGCCCCAACCCCTAACCAAAAAAAACCCTAAAAACCCCCCTCCCAACCCCAACCCTAACCCTAATCTAACTTAGCCCCCCCCTAACCCTAATTTTAGCCCAAACCCCAAACCCCCTAAGGGGAAAATGGAAAAAAATACTTTTTTTAATTTTATTTTTTCCCTAACTAAGGTGGTGAAAAAAGGGGGGTTTGATTTATTTTATAGCGGGTTTTTTGGGGTTTGGCAGGTCCCCAAAAAGCGCTTTTTATTGAAAAAAGGGGTTTTTTGCATCACCACTTTTTTGAAGCTTTTTTTTTGCTATTTTGGGCCCAAGAGTTGTGGGGTCTTTTTTTTCGGGGCGAGGGGGCGTTTTTTTTTTGGGACCATTTTGACCCGTGAAAATTTTTGATCGCTTTTTATTTCGATTTTTTTGAGGGTTAGAATGAAAAAAATCACAATTCTGAATTTCTTTTGGGGGGGGCTTTATCCGTTCCCCGGGGGTAAATTGATAAAGCTTTTTATTCTTCGGGTCAGTAGATTACGGTGAACCCCATTTATATCATTTTTTTAGTTTTGGAGTTTATAGAAAAAAAAAAATTTTTTATAAAAAATTATTATTTTTTTACGCTTTTTCTGCGAGCTTTTAACTTTTTTATTTTTTCGTGAGATGCTGCATGACGGCCGTTTTTTTCGGGACAAAATGCGTTTTCAGCGGTACCATGTTTTTTTATATCGGCTTTTTTACGCGTGTTATTCCCTTTTTGTTCAGGGTTTTTGATAAAGATATTTTTTGCTTCGTTTTTTTTTTTTTTAAAAGGGGGTTACTAAAGGGGGTTTAATTTTTGGGACTTTTTTAAAGGGGGGGGCGTTACGGACGGCGATACCAAATTTGCCCTTTTTTTTGTTTTTTGTTTTTTTTTTTTTTACGGAAAAAATGAAAATTTTTTGGGGGAAAATTTTTTTTTTTTTTAAAAGATTTTTTTTTACCATTTTTTTTTTTTTTTTTTTTTTACTTTGTCCCCCGGGGGGGGGACATCCATATTTTAGCAGATCGTGGTGGGAAGGGGGCACGCCTCTGTAACCACTCCCCCTTTGGGCCCCTGGGTTTTTCCCC
>JARQOD010000009.1:1896086-2046757 GCA_033576555.1 Oophaga sylvatica
CGCAGCAGAGATGATGCAGAGGAAGTCTTCCGTCCAGGTTCGTCGAATACCTTCCGGAAGGTCGAGAGAAAAGCAGGCAGGTCAGATACCAGATGATCCTCTCTCTCCCAGAGAGGATTAAGCCAGGCCAGGGCTTCTCCGGTGAGATGGGACATGATGAAGGCAATTTTGGCCCGGTCAGAGTTAAACTGGTGTGCCAGGAGTTCAAAATGCAGGGTGCACAGATTAATGAAACCCCGAGCCAGAGCAGGATCGCCTCCAAACCTAGGAGGAGCTGACAGTCGGGGTCCGGGAATGGAAACCACGGAATTGGGAATCAGCGGGACTGACGGATTATGAGTCATGGCTCCAGCGATGGTTGCAAGTGATGATTTCAGAGTGTCCAGACGGGATTTGACGTTCCGCAGGTGACCCAGGATGGTCTCCTGTTGAGACCTCTGGCGAGACAGCTCATGACACAGTTCCGGGAGTGAAGGGGTTTGGGTGCCACCGGGTTCCATGGCCCGAGCAAACTGTAACGGGTCTGGTGGGTGGAACTACTGACGAGACAGGTCAGGTTGGTGGAACCACATAGCTTTATTATACAAGAGATTTTACTTGTAAGAGAGCGGGTGGCACCTGGGAAAAGGGCAGGGATTCACGGCAGAGGATATAGGTAGTTTCTGGACAGGCAGGTTTGTCACAGCAAGTGACCAAGGAAGTCTCTGGGCAGGCAGGTTGTAACGGTAAGTAACCGAGGCAGTCTCTGGACAGGCAGGTTGTCACGGCAAGTGACCAAGGCAGTCTCTGGGACAGGCAGGTTGTCACGGCAAGTGACCAGGCAGTCTCTGGGCAGGCAGGTTGTCACGGCAGGTGACCAGGCAGTCTCTGGGCAGGCAGGTTGTCACGGCAAGTGACCAGGAAGTCTCTAGACAGGCAGGTTGTCACAGCAAGTGACCAGGCAGACTCTGGGCAGGCAGGTTGTCACGGCAAGTGACCAGGCAGTCTCTGGGCAGGCAGGTTGTCACGGCAAGTGACCAGGCAGTCTCTGGGCAGGCAGGTTGTCACGGCAAGTGACCAGGCAGACTCTGGGCAGGCAGGTTGTCATGGCAAGTGACCAGGCAGTCTCTAGACAGGCAGGTTGTCACAGCAAGTGACCAGGCAGTCTCTAGACAGGCAGGTATATACGACCTGATATGGTGGAGCCTCCAGGTAGGCTGCAGTCGGATGGCAGATGATCGCTCCCAGGTGAGCAGGCAAGAGCCGGGGATCTCTGCAGATGATGTCCGAACTTCAGGATGGAGCTGCAGTCGGATGGCAGATGATCGCTCCCAGGTGAGCAGGCAAGAGCCGGGGATCTCTGCAGATGATGTCCGAACTTCCGGATGGAGCTGCAGTCGGATGGCAGATGATCGCTCCTAGGTGAGCAGGCAAGAGCCGGGGATCTCTGCAGATGACGTCCGAACCTCTGGATGGAACTGCAGACGGATGGCAGACAGGCAAGCCGACAGGTAACAGGCAGGTAACTGGAATCAGGAGCTGAAGGCTGAAACAGAGTTAGACTGCACAGGAACAACATTGCTCGGGCACCTACATTAAGGAGGAAGCCCTTAATATAGGGTGGAGTCCTCCAGCATTGGCTGGAGACTGATTTGGAAAATGCGCGCGGCTCCTTTAAGAGCGGGGGAGGGTGCGGGCGCGCGCCCTAAGGCCAGTAGCAGGGAAGGAGCGCGCGGGACCAGCAGGGCGGAAGGAGGACGTCATAGGCGCAGAGGGGGCTGGGAGCACTGAGGACGCTAAGCGCAGGTGAGGAGAGCGACGTCCCTGTCTGGCAGCAGGCAGGGACGCGGGCGCTACAATATATATATCGACAGTACTAAATATGCCGTAATCTCATAAGTGGGGTTTCCATTTCTGGAACTTGCACTAGTGTAGACATAGAGGGTCCTTCTGCTCCTCTATTAAGCATTCCAGGAATAGGATTTATACATTGAGGGCAGCTATCATAATAGTGTATGAAAGGTACTGAACTCTGAGAAGTCATCGATGGCTGGCGACCACCCAGTATGGCACCACGTCTTGCATGTGGTCCCCGGGTCTCAAGTTGTCCACCCTGACGTACATGATCTGTTTCGCTACTATATCTAACCATGTCATTAAATCTCTGAAAGAGAAGGACATCATGTTGTTTTCATCATGTAACTTGTCCTGAAAGGAATTGGAGCCATGACCAAGTGGTGCCTCCCGGCTAATTGGCATTCAGTGCACGTTTTTGCCCAGTGCCCAGGACAGCCATGAGGCATAATGAAAAAAGCATCTCTTTATTATCCTGTGACATAATCACTATAAAGTATTGCTCCAGGATTCAATTTACAACAGCCCATTTTCTTCAGGATATGTGCAGGTACGTGTGTGTGTGTGTGTGTGTGTGTGTGTGTGTATGTATGTGTATTATATATATATATATATATATATATATATATGTATAGTGAAATCAAACAAACCATTGCATGTTTCCAATTTTATATGTATACATTGTAAAGATTTAATTGTTAGGGTATTTTAACAAAATAAGCAAGGAAATAACTTGTCATTAAAAGCAATTTGTATATACTCAGTTTATACAACATTTAGGTTACCATAAACTAAATTACCTGAAATAAACATTGTTAAAAAAAGAGGAAAGAGGACAAACCTAGAAAATGGAAGTTATTCTGGTCAGAGTATTGGGTCATATTCTGTAAGAATACATCCACTGTTACACAAAGTCCTGTTGGTCAATCGTCAGTCATTTAAAGCACTACTCCAGTATTGTTGGTTTTTTGTTTTTTTTCAGCACTGGAGTGGCTCTTTAACCTCTTCATCCCCAAGGGTGGTTTGCACCTTAATGACCGGGCCAATTTTTACAATTCTGACCACTGTCTCTTTATGAGGTTATAACTCTGGAACGCTTCAATGGATCTTCGCGATTCTGAGAATGTTTTCTCGTGACATATTGTACTTCATGATAGTGGTAAAATTTCTTCGATATACCTTGCGTTTATTTTTGAAAAAAAACGCAAATATGGCGAAAATTTTGAAAATTTTGCAATTTTCAAACTTTGAATTTTTTTTCCCTTAAAACAGAGAAATATGTCACACAAAATAGTTAAGAAATAACTTTTCCCACATGTCTACTTTACATCAGCACAATTTTGGAACCAAAATTTTTTTTTGTTAGGAAATTATAAGGGTTAAAAGTTGACCAGTGATTTCTCATTTTTACAACAGTAAAGATGTATATCTTTGTACCGTGTTAGCCAGTAGATAGAAAAATATTTAGAGTTGAGAGTCCTCAGTGGTTGATACCTTTTAATGGCTAACTGAAAAGATGGTAACAAATTGCAAGCTAGTTCAGCCTGATGAAGAGACCTGAGTAGTCTCGAAAGCTTGCAATTTGTTACCATCTTTTCAGTTAGCCATTAAAAGGTATCAACCACTGAGGACTCTCAACTCTAAATATTTTTCATTTTTACAACAAAATTTGCAAAGCCATTTTTTTAGGGACCACCTCATATTTGAAGTCACTTTGAGGGTCTATATAGCAGAAAATACCCAAAAGTGACACCATTCTAAAAACTGCACCCCTCAAGGTACTCAAAACCACATTCAAGAAGTTTAATAACCCTTCAGGTGCTTCACAGGAGCTGAAGCAACGTGGAAGGAAAAAATTAATATTTAACTTTTTAGCTACAAAAATGATCTTTTACAAACTTTTTTTTATTTTCACAAGGGTAAAAGGAGAAAATGGGCAGATAAAGTTGTTGTCCAATTTGTCCTGAGTACGCTGATACCCCATATGTGGGGGGGAACCACTGTTTGGGCGCATGGCAGAGCTCGGAATGGAAGGAGCACCATTTGACTTTTTCCAACCAAAATTGGCTGGAATTGAGATTGGACGCCATGTTGCATTTGGAGAGTCCCTGATGTGCCTAAACAGTGGAAACCCCCCACAAGTGACCCCATTTGGGAAACTAGACCCCCTAAGGAACTTATCTAGATCTTTGGTGAGCAATTTGAACCCCCAAGTGCTTCACACAAGTTTATAACGTAGAGCCGTAAAATTAAAAAATCATATTTTTTCCACAAAATTGATCTTTTCACCCCAATTTTTATTTTCCCAAGGGTAACAAGACTCCAAAAGTTATTGTGCAATTTGTCCTGAGTACGCTGATACCCCATATGTGGGGGTAAACCACTGTTTGGGTGCATGGCAGAGTTTGGAAGGGAAGGAGCGCCGTTTGACTTTTTCAACGCAGAATTGGCTGGATGCCATGTCGTGTTTGGAGAGCTCCTGATCTGCCTAAACAGTGGAAAGCCCCCACAAATGACACCATTTTGGAAACTAGACCCCTCAAGGAACTTATCTAGATGTGTGGTGAGCACTTTGAACCCCAAAGTGCTTCACAGAAGTTTATAACGTACAGCCGTAAAATAAAAAATCTTTTTTTTTTTTTTACAAAAATGATTTTTTCGCCCCCAATATTTTATTTTCACAAGGGTAACAGGAGAAATTGGACCCCAAAAGTTGTTGTCCAATTTGTCCTGAGTACGCTGATACCCAATATGTGGGAGTACACTACTGTATGGGCGCACGTCGGGGCTCGGAAGGGAAGTAGTGACGTTTTGGATTGCAGACTTTGATGGATTGGTCTAGGGGCGTCATGTCGCATTTGGAGAGCCCCTGATGCGCCTAAACAGTGGAAACCCCCCACAAGTGACCCCATTTTGGAAAATAGACCCCACAAGGAACTTATCTAGATGTGTGGTGAGCACTTTGAACCCGAAGTGCTTCACAGAAGTTTATAACGTACAGCCGTAAAAATAAAAAAATCCTTTTTTTTTTTTTTTTTTTTTTTTACAAAAATGATTTTTTCGCCCCCAATATTTTATTTTCACAAGGGTAACAGGAGAAATTGGACCCCAAAAGTTGTTTTCCAATTTGTCCTGAGTACGCTGATACCCAATATGTGGGAGAAAACTACTGTATGGGCGCACGTCGGGGCTCGGAAGGGAAGTAGTGACGTTTTGGATTGCAGACTTTGATGGAATGGTCTGGGGCGTCATGTCGCATTTGGAGAGCCCCTGATGCGCCTAAACAGTGAAACCCCACACAAGTGACCCCATTTTGGAAAATAGACCCCACAAGGAACTTATCTAGAAGTGTGTTGAGCACTTTGAACCCCCGAAGTGCTTCACAGAAGTTTATAACGTACAGCTGTAAAAATAAAAAATCTTTGTTTTTTTTTACAAAAATGATTTTTTCGCCCCCAATATTTTATTTTCACAAGGGTAACAGGAGAAATTGGACCCCAAAAGTTGTTGTCCAATTTGTCCTGAGTACGCTGATACCCAACATGTGTGAGAAAACGAGTGTATGGGTGCACGTCTGGGCTCGGAAGGGAAGTAGTGACGTTTTGGATTGCAGACTTTGATGGAATGGTCTGGGGGCGTCATGTCGCATTTGGAGAGCCCCTGATGCGCCTAAACAGTGGAAACCCCCCACAAGTGACCCCATTTTGGAAAATAAACCCCACAAGGAACTTATCTAGAAGTGTGGTGAGCGCTATGAAGCCCCAAGTGCTTCACAGAAAATGTATAACATACAGCCGTAAAAACAAAAAAATCATTTTTTTTTTACAAAAATGATTTTGTCGTCCCCAGTTTTTTATTTTCCCAAGGGTAACAGAAGAAATAGGACAAATTGCACAATAACTCTTGTGGTCCAGAGTACGCTGATACCCCATATGCGGGGGTAAACTACTGTTTGGGCGCATGGCAGAGCTCAGAAGTGAAGGAGCACCGTTTTACTTTTTCAACGCAGAATTGGCTGGAATTGAGATCAGACGCCATGTCACATTTGGAGAGCCCCTGATGTGCCTAAACAGCAGAAACCCCCCAATTCTAACTCCAACCCTAACCCCAACACACCCCTAACCCTAGTCCCAACCCTAACCACAAACCTAACCCTAACACACCCCTAACCCTAATCCCAACCCTAACCCTAATCCTAACGTTAGCCCCAACCCTAACCCTAACTTTAGCCGCAACCCTAACCCTAACGGGAAAATGGAAATAAATACATTTTTTTAATTTTATTATTTTTCCCTAACTAAGGTGGTGATAAAGGGGGTTTGATTTACTATTTATAGCGGGTTTTTGTGATTGGCAGCTGTCACGCTAAAAGACGCTTTTTATTGCAAAAAGTAGTTTTTTGCATCACCACATTTTGAGAGCTATAATTTTTGCATATTTTGGCCCACAGAGTCATGTGAGGTCTTATTTTTTGCGGGACGAGGTGACGTTTTTATTGGTACCATTTATGACCACGTGACATTTTTTGATCGCTTTTTATTTCGATTTTTGTGAGGTTAGAATGAACAAAAATCAGCAATTCATGAATTTCTTTTGGGGAGGCGTTTATACCGTTCCACGTGTGGTAAAATTGATAAAGCAGTTTTATTCTTCGGGTCAGTATGATTACGGTGATACCTCATTTATATCATTTTTTTATGTTTTGGAGCTTTTATAGAATAAAAAAATTTTTATATAAAAAATTATTATTTTTGCATCGCTTTATTCTGCGAGCTATAACTTTTTTATTTTTTCGCTGATGATGCTGCATGACGGCTCGTTTTTTGCGGGACAAGATGACGTTTTCAGCGGTACCATGTTTATTTATATCGGTCTTTTTGATCGCGTGTTATTCCACTTTTTGTTCAGCGGTATGATGATAAAGCATTGATTTTTTGCTTCGTTTTTTTTTTTTAAGGGGTTCACTAAAGGGGTTAACTAGTGGGACATTTTTATAGGGGGGGTCGTTACGGACGCGACGATACCAAATATGTGTCCTTTTATTGTTTTGTTTTTTTTATTTACAGGAAGAAATGAATTTATTGGGGAATATTTTTTTTTTTTTTATGATTTTTTTTTACCACTTTTTATTTTTTTTACTTTTTTACTTTGTCCCAGGGTGGGACATCACAGTATTTTAGCAGATCGCTGGTGTGACAGTGTGCACAGCACTCTGTCACACCAGCGATCGCTCTGGCATCGCTGCAGGTTTCCTCAGCGCCTGCTCTCAGCAGGCACTGAGGAAGCCGCCTCCCTGCAGGACCCCGGCGCCATCTTGGATCCGGGGACCTGGAGGGAGGACGGACCCTCGGAACAGCGCGACACATCGCGCTGCTCTGAGTGTCTCAGGGAGCGCGCAGGGAGCCCCCTCCCTGCGCGATCCTCCCCTGTGCCCCCGGTACACCGCGATCATGTTTGATCGCGGTGTGCCAGGGGTTAATGTGCCGGGAGCGGTCCGTGACCACTCCTGACACATAGTGCTGGGTGTCAGCTGTGATAAACAGCTGACACCCGGCCGCGATCAGCTGTGCTCCCCCCGGGAGCGCAGCTGATCGCCCATGACGTACTATTCCGTCCATGGGAATTAGGTCCAGGGTCACATGGACGGAATAGTACGTCTGCTGGAATAAAGGGGTTAAATGTAATCCCCCTGCCCCCATTCTTATACTCACCTTCCAACAGCTTTACCTTTTACTTACACCACTTCGGTCATACGGCATCATCTTGTGCCCATAACTTCTGACTGGCTGGAAGTCAGAAGTTACGTCACAAGAGCTCAATACAAGTCTATGAAAACCAGAACGAGGATCTCATAAATTTGGTTTGAAAAGTGACCTCCGCAGCGCTTCATGAAACACTGGAGCTTCCGGCAGGTCACTTTTCGCTGGAGACCAACAGGAGCAACGCTGGAAAAGGATTGAGGTGGTTACAGGTGAGTATGAGACGGGCAGGGGAATTACATTTAAAGCACCAATCAAGTGGTGTAATAAAAAATAAAAAACCCACTGGAGTAAAGCTGTAAGTTGGGAAAGGGGAGGACTTTCCATAGAGCCGGAATGTCAAACTCAAATACACAGAGGGTGAAAATTAAAAACTTGTACAAAGTCACAAGCCAACCTTGATATTTAAAAAAATGTCTACAATTGAGGAAATGTTTCCTTATCTTCAAATGTAACTATACACCTTTTCATATGAAAACAAACTTATAAGGGGTTGTCCCACAAGCAAAGTACATTTTAATTAATAGATCTTAAGAGTCAGATCACATGACCAGAGTATTGGGTATTTCCTCGCAGGCAAGTGGCGTACATATAAATCATGGGGCCCTGTAGCAGAAGCTCTAATGGGACCGCCCCCAATAAAAACACTTTAATATATAATGGGGTCACAGAGGAACGTATCTCACAGCTTTACAGCCCTTACATAGTAAGCTCATATATTGTCCTTTCATTGCCCCAAAAAGTATGATGCCAACAAAAGTGCCCCACAAACCCAGTATGATAACCCCACAGTGAATTCCTCCGCACTACCTTCCACATACATGGAGGGTTTGATCACCCTACTGTGCCAACCGCCCCAACAAAATATGGTGACCCCCAACACTATGATGCTCCACCTGTGATCCCAACACAGCCCCCACATAGTACAATGGGCTCCACATAGTCCTGCTTACAGAATAATGGCCCTACATAGTTCTCCAGACAGAATAATGGGCTCCACATTGCCTTCCATACAGTATAGTTGGCCCCACAGTCTTCCATAGAGTATAAGGGCCCCCACTTAGCCCTCCGTACAGTATAATGGACCAGACATAGCCCTCATAAAGAATAATGGCCCCACAAAGTTCTCCATACAGAATAATGCCCCTTATAGTTCTCCATACAGTATACTGCCCCACATAGTCTTTTGTATGGAATAATGGACCCCACATAATCCTCCATGCGTAATAATGGGCCCCACATAATCCTCCATGCAGAATAATGGGCCCCACATAATCCTCCATGCAGAATAATGTGCCCCACATAGTCCTCCATACAGAACAATGGGCCCCACATAGTCCTCCATACAGAACAATGGGCCCCACATAGTCATCCATACAGTATAATGGGCCCAATCTAATGCTACTACAGAATAATGGCCCCACATAGTCCTGCATACAGTATAATGGGCTCCACATAGTCCTTCATACAGAATAATGGTCCCCACATAGTTCTCCATACAGAATAATGGTCCCACATAGTCCTCCATGCAGAATAGTGGCCCCTCATAGTCCTCCATGCAGAATGAGGTTAATATTGCCTTCCATACAGTATAATAGGCCCCACGTAGTCCTTCATACTGAATAATGGCCTTACATAGTCCTGCATACAGTATAATGGGCCCCACGTAGTCCTCCATACAATATAATGGGCTCCACATTGCCTTCCTTCCAGCATAATGGGCCCCACATAGTCCTCCATGCAGAATAATGGAGTCCACATTGTCTTCCATACATTATAATGGCCTCTACATTGTCCTCTATACAGAATAATGGCCACACATAGTCCTTCATACAATATAATGGGCACCACATAGTACTAGAGCAATGAAAAAATTCAGTTCACCCTTGATGGAAACCAAGTAAGTTTCTGGTGTGGAGAAGGCCAGAGTCTGTCTCTGCCAGATGTTGGTATTGCTTGTAAAGGAAGTGAGTCCAGCTTCAATCCATAAAATCAAATCTTTTATTTCATGATTAAAACAGATATGGCAAAACTAAAATATGCCTTGGCATAATTGGGGATACAGGGTGCAAGGAGGTAAAGCCACATGGTCCTCCATACCGAATAATGGGCCCCACCTAGTCCTCCATACAGAATAATGGTCACACATAGTCCCCCATACAGTATAATGGGCCCCACATAAAAAAAAAAAAAAAAAAAAAAGTAAATACTAGCCTCTCCGCATTCCCCTGCTTTTCCAGTCTCGGCAGCAAAGTGCTCTAAAGCTCTTCCCAGCTGCGATGCCCGGTGGGTTGATAGGGGCGGGTTGGCCGAATATAATCTCTCCGGGCCAGAGTTTGACATGTATTTTGTATAGTACTAGCCAAGTGGGGGCTTTGCTCTGGTGTCTACAGAGCCTGAAGGCAAAGTGTGCAACTATCTTTTTCTGAAATGTAGTTGTTGCCATACTTGTAGCAATGGAAGTGGAACCAAATCCAGTATGTTGTGGAAATGCAAGTCCAGATTTTTGCAGAATTGGCATAAGTAAAGGTGGGCTCAGAGTGTGGCAGAGTGGCCATCCTTGTGGGCTGTGAGGGGAAAGGGAAAGTGCCATCTGTAAGAGACCCAGTGATCACAATGATCAAGAGTTTGACAAAGCTGGAGTCTCTTCTGGAGCATAACCCAGGAGAGGTCAAGGAACAGTTGTATTTGTGGTCCTTGGAATTCAAAGTCCCTTCTCTTGGATGGGGTATTCTCTTTTAGTTGCGTAGTTGTGGATGCTGCAGATGACATCCCTAGGTTAGCTAGAAACACACTTAGGTTTCAACGTTCTATGGGCTCTATCCAGCTTGATTTTGTAGGTTGGAGGTTCCCCAAGGATGAGGTTGAAGATAGTTTCCAGTGTGAAATGGACATCTTATTTGATGAGCTCAGGCAGACCCCTGACCTTATGTTATTCCTTTGGCTACTCTAATTGAGATTCTCTAGATGACACTGCATTTCTCACAGGTTAGAGAATTTAAGTGGCAACTGTACAGTCATGGACAAAAGTTTTGAGAATGACACAAATATTAATTTTTCAAAGTCTACTGCTTCACTTTTTCTAATGTCAATTTGCATATACTCCAGAATGTTACAAAGAGTGATCAGCTTAACAGCAATTACTTGCAAAGTCAATATTTGGCTAGAAAATGAACTTTATCCCCCAAAACACATTTCAACATCATTGCAGCCTTGCCTTAAAAGGACCAGCTAACCTCTTTTCAGTGATTGCTCCATTAACACAGGTGTGTGTGTTGATGAGGACATGGCTGGAAATTAATCTGTCATGATTAAGTAAGAATGACACCACTGGACACTTTAAAAGGATAACAACACATAAGGACACATACTCTGATATGGCCCAAAAAAGAAGAGATCCAAAATTATTCAAAAATTACAAAATTTTTTATTAATATCCATTAAGAACAATGCATAACATAAAATTCACAGTGGAATAATATCTAATCTAAACACCCAAAAGGGAAGATAACAAGAAAGCAGACCATGCTGCGCAGAATGTAACGACCACCTAAGTGCATCCCAGATAGACTAAAGGTCCATTCATTATGAAATCATTTTCAGTAAGACCTTACCCAGAGATGTAACAAAATTGTGGCGACACCCGCAGCGCTGCCCTCAGGGATCTCCCCCTCACCCCGACGCACGTTTCGCTGTCCTCTTCTTCCGGGGGCGCCCCCGGAAGAAGCGGGACAGCGAAACGTGCGTCGGGGTGAGGGGGAGATCCCTGAGGGCAGCGCTGCGGGTGTCGCCACAATTTTGTTACATCTCTGGGTAAGGTCTTACTGAAAATGATTTCATAATGAATGGACCTTTAGTGTATCTGGGATGCACTTAGGTGGTCGTTACATTCTGCGCAGCATGGTCTGCTTTCTTGTTATCTTCCCTTTTGGGTGTTTAGATTAGATATTATTCCACTGTGAATTTTATGTTATGCATTGCTCTTAATGGATATTAATAAAAAATTTTGTAATTTTTGAATAATTTTGGATCTCTTCTTTTTTGGGCCATATCAGAGTATGTGTCCTTATGTGTTGTTATTCTAATGAGAAGTGCCAATTCATTATTGGTGGGGACCCCTTTTTTGTTACACTTTAAAAGGAGGCTGGTGCTTGGCATCATTGTTTCTCTTCTGTTAACCATGGTTATCTCTAAAGAAACACGTGCAGTCATCATTGCAATGCACAAAAATGGCCTAACAGGGAAGAGTATCGCAGCTAGAAAGATTGCACCTCAGTCAACAATCTGTCGCATCATCAAGAACTTCAAGGAGAGAGGTTCCATTGTTGCCAAAAAGGCTCCTGGGCGCCCAAGAAAGACCAGCAAGCGCCAGGACTGTCTCTTAAAAGTGTTTCAGCTGCGGGATCGGGCTACCAGCAGTGCAGAGCTTGCTCAGGAATGGCAGCAGGCAGGTGTGAGTGCATCTGCACGCACTGTGAGGCAGAGACTCTTGGAGCACGGCCTGGTCTCAAGGAGGGCAGCAAAGAAGCCACTTCTCTCCAGAAAAAACATCATGGACAGACTGATATTCTGCAAAAGGTACAGGCAGTGGACTGCTGAGGACTGGGGTAAAGTTATTTTCTCTGATGAATCCCCTTTTCGATTGTTTGGGACATCAGGAAAACGCCTCATTCGGAGAAGACAAGGTGAGCGCTACCACCAGTCTTGTCTCATGCCAACTGTTAAGTATCATGAAACCATTCATGTGTGGGGTTGCTTCTCAGCCAAGGGAATCGGCTCTCTCACAGTCTTGCCTAAAAACGCAGCCATGAATAAAGAATGGTACCAGAATGTCCTCCAAGAGCAACTTCTCCCCACCCTCCAAGAGCAGTTTGGTGATCAACAATGCCTTTTCCAGCATGATGGAGCACCTTGCCATAAAGCAAAGGTGATAACTAAATGGCTCAGGGAACAAAACATAGAGATTTTTGGTCCATGGCCTGGAAACTCCCCAGAT
The DNA here is from genome assembly GCA_033576555.1 of Oophaga sylvatica. Taxonomy (NCBI): domain Eukaryota; kingdom Metazoa; phylum Chordata; class Amphibia; order Anura; family Dendrobatidae; genus Oophaga; species Oophaga sylvatica. The sequence goes on from JARQOD010000009.1 coordinate 1,908,675, forward strand.
CTTAATCCCATTGAGAACTTGTGGTCAATCATCAAGAGACGGGTGGACAAACAAAAACCTAAAAATTCTGACAAAATGAAAGCATTGATTGTGCAAGAATGGACAGCTATCAGTCAGGATTTGGTCCAGAAGTTTGATTGAGAGCATGCCAGGGAGAATTGCAGAGGTCCTGAAGAAGAAAGGTCAACACTGCAAATATTGACTTGCTGCATTAACTCATTCTAACTGTCAATATAAGCTTTTGTTACTCATATGTTTGCAATTATATTTCTGTCTGTGATAAAAACATCTGTCAAACACACATAAAAACCAGAGGGCAGCAGATCATGTAAAAATATATTTGTGTCATTCTCAAAACTTTTGGCCATGACTGTATTTTTCAACCCCACAATATATGATCTTGTAGTATCGTGGTCACTCCCCAGTGTTACCACTCTGGAAGTTATGTGTTGAATATCCCTTCTCACCACAAGACCTTTTTGACCTCTGAAATTAGTGCTTTAAAGTTATTTTTTGTCAGGAGGTGATGAATATGTTTCACCCAGTCTGACAGAGTGTGGCTATTTGGGGATTGGAGGTTCCAAATTGCAGTCTGATGAAGTAGCCCAGGGGGTATACTTTGCATATTGCGATAGCAAGAGCAAGGTAATCAAGGCATCATCCATTCCTCAGACCAGTTAGGTGTGATTAAGCAGCATAATTTGCAGATCAGCATACTTGATGTGAGAAGGCAGTTTTGTGGTAGGGTGGGACACTTGTGCGTCTCGAGGGCGTATATCGGTATTTGCGGGGTGTCCACTGGACCAAGTGTAATGCCTCAGTTCTGAGTCATTGCAGAGAGCATTGAAATCTTTGGTGCTGCAGATCGTCTGGTCCTGGCTGTTTCATTTGTAGGGGTGAAGTGGGAGCATTGAGCCAACATATCTGCTGTAAAACGAGCCTTGAAAATGTTTAGGAGCTACTTTGTTGAAGTCCAGGAAGGACTCTAACTAAGGGGAGACTGCCAGGAGAGTTATTGGGGGATATTGTAATGTAATTCTGCATGGTGCCATAAGCATTGGGGTTTGAGGGAAAAGAGTTGTCATGCATGGACCTTGTGGGTGCTTTCTTACCCATAAGAGACCCCACTGGATAGAAAAAGTGAAAAAAAACACGGAGTCTCCTAGAGCAATAGCTTCAAGATTGGTTTGTAAGCTCAGGTTAGAGGAAACCGACCGCAGAGCTGTTGTCTTTATCAGGTATCCTCAGCCAGTAACTCCCAAGGCAATGCTGTGTGACAGTCCCCATAATTATGGGCCAACCACAACCATGGATCAGTGCCTACCGATGTGGCGCAGCAGGGTGCACAGAGAGAGACCACCGATGGCACTATTCCTGACAGCCCAAAGACCCCTGAAGGTTGAAGGAAACAGTCCTGGGTAATAGGGAACAAGAAAGAGCCGAGATGTACAGGCTACTGTTGTAGAAAATGCATATTGGCAGCTAAAGGCCATGAGGTGGGAGTTCACCCAGTAAATAAAACTATGAAGCACGGTAGGGATTAAACCATGCTGCACCATGGGAAGTGTTTGTAATGTAACAAAGAGCTATGAAGCAGGGCCCAATGTGCTAAGGCATATAGAAAACTGCAGATAGGATAATACCAGTAATAAGGTAGCTTACAGTTCTGGAGGGGTGATATGCAGGTTCTAGACTGGGCCTGAATCAGATATTGAGGATCTTCCGGGCAATGCGGTCAGTGGCTGGCCACAAGTCATTATTGAGCCTGGGGATCTAAGCCTGATAAGGGCCACACCCGCAAAAGTTGGCCCTGTCTTTCTAGAAAAGCTGTGGAAGGGAAAGGCAGGTGAATGGGCCCTTCTGGAGTGGTTTGTGGCCTTGACTGTATCCTGGTATTGGGAAGTCAACAGCCACAAGCCTTTTGGCGGCCGTTACTCCATTGTGAGTTCAATAATGTAATTTATGAGTGAACTGGTTTGCAATTAAAATACTGGATGATAGAATCTATAAAAAAGGTAATCCAAACAAATCTGTTAATTTTAACAAAGGTTGAATACCTTTTGCATGGCCTTGTTTCTTGGTCTTTCATTTTTCTGTCAGGGTAGGGAAGCAACAATCATCATATTAAGGCTGAATTCACATATCCGTTCTACATGTCCGTGAGTTCTCTATTTTTTTTAAATGGACAGCATGTAACTAACTAATGGAGTTTCATGGATCCATATACACATTTGTTTTAAAAACTGATCCATGTGTCTTTTCCATGAGACCCTGATCATGTTGTACGCTCATTTGCTTTGCATATCGGACTCTGTCATTAAGGTGTAACAGTCATTTTATCTTTTATTTCATAAATCAATAATAAATGGGAAAATAAACAACTTTCTGCTTTTTTTGCCAGGACTAATCATTCATTTTCAAAATCCTCAATTCACAGGTAAAATCTGTATTCAATGAAGATAGGTTGTTACATTACTGAGATGACCACCAAAGATTCTATGTAGAGGGCAGGGCTGACGAGCTCTGCCCCTAGCTCCCAGCTATATAGAATCTTATCTCATCTCCTGTGTCAGTAATGTGAAAAGCTGTCTTTACTGAAAACAGATTTCACCTGTAAATTGAGACTTTTAAAATTGAATGATCAGTCAGGGAGGAAAAAGAAGCAGAATTCTCTAATTAGGTATATTATAAAGTTCCTTATTCCTAAAAATTAAAAATGATGATTACTTTCTTTACTCTCGAACTGAACTAAATAGACTATAAGGCTGTGTGCACACTGTGCGTTTTGGTGAGTTTTTGCTGCAGTTTTTCTGCCATGGAATTAGCCCAAAAATGCTAGGGAATCCTTACGCCAGCAAAGTCAATGAGAATCCTGAAGTGCTGTGCACATACATGATCAGTAATTTTCCTTTCCGGATTTGTGCTGCTTTTAAATCTGCAGCCTGTCAATTCTTTGTGCGTTTTTGCCTCGTTTTTCACCCATTGAATAAAATTGAGTCAGTCAAATACACAGCAAAAACGCAAGTATAAAAAAGTTTGCGGATTTGCTGCAGGTTTGCAGAGTTTTTTATTGCGTTTTTACAGGCTTCATTTTGGATATTTCCAACGCTTTCATCTGTGTGACAGCGTGAGAAACACCAGCATGGCCGTTCTGATTAGTGGTAATGTTGCCATCATTCGGAGCGCTGTGGGGTCATGCTGTGAGATGTGAGCGTGATCCCGTAGATGTGACTGTGACCCGCAGTAAAAAGCATACCACAGTTCACAGGCGTCGGCTGATGAGATACTACTACACCCATCAGTCGGTGCTTGCTGTCATTGATTACAGCGGGAGCAGGCGGCGAGTGATGGTCGTAGTTATCAGCCAGCACCTGTGTTCAAAGTAAGAAATAAAAAAATGTTGAAATAAATATTGACATAAAAATATAAAACACAGTATATACTCACCTTACATCTAATCCCTGAAGCCTTTGTCTCCTGTAAAAAATAAAAAACACCATACACTCAGCTTAACACCTAATCCCCGATGCCTATGTCACCTAGAAAAGAGAAAAAAAAATAATAAACCACCATTTCCCTCACCTATCTGCCATAATCCATACTGTTCCACAACGATTCAGATCACTTGTAGCAGTCCCATTAGAAATTAAATGAAAGAATACAAAATACGTTTTACCCAGCTCTGTTGCTACTACTCCATGTTGTGGCCAACTTTAACATGCTCAGACTGGTGAAAGGTCCTGTTTAAGTCATTATTTTCAGGTCTCTGTTTATTAGATTTACTCTACTTGTGTAATTTGTATTGTGTGTGGCTTAGTTTAGGCTGCGGGATCTAATAAAACCTGTTTTATGAATCCATAGCTGAAAAGCTTTTGAAACCTCTATAGTGTATTTCATTTAACACAATCTAGAGAAACACAAAGAACTAGTGTAATAGATCATATTTTGAATAAAAAGGTATTACCAATACTATGTCACTAGTCCATTTATGGAATATGTGTATAGACACACTGAAACTCATGAAGAGACACCAGAAACACAATACAGTGTACAAGTCTAACAAACTGATGCAAAATGACAGTTTATTAAGGAATAATGTAGAACAGTAGACAAGGGTACGGGTAAAAGACAAGGGCTACAGCTAGCATCACAGGCGCAATTAGCCCAGGCGGTAAGACTCAGTGAATTGCACAAGGTACATACAGATTCAACAATAGGTACATGGCAGTATAGAACATTGGTGCAGCGCAACGATATAATCTCCTGTACAGTGATCAAAAATGCCCCATGTAATGATAAACCACCAATGTCATTGTAAGTATACAGATCATATATACAGATAGAGCCACATGATGTACATACGAAGTGCCACAGGGTCTCCCGCCCACCCCGACGCGCGTTTCAGAAATCTTTCCTCAGGGGGCATGCCAGAATGACGACCATGTGAGATTTATAATCCGAATGCCGGAAATTAACGCCAGCCGCACCGCTCCTCCCACCGCTATGCCAACACACCGTCCGACGCTGCTCACATGGGGCCCCATGTGACCAGACGTCAGTGGTGGGTGGGAGAGGAGGAGTTTGGGCGGAAGTAGCGCCTAGGATGTGTACAAGCGTACATAGTGGCCATCTTAGTAGTGGGCAACCTGTGATGCTAACTGTAGCCCTTGTCTTTTACCCTTACCGTTGTCTACTGTTTTACATTATTCCTTAATAAACTGTCATTTTGCATCAGTTTGTTAGACTTGTACACTGTATTGTGTTTCTGGTGTCTCTGTATTTCATTTAAGAATATGTAATTAGCTGTTCCCATTTCGGCAATTCTACTACATACTGCCTCCGTAGTTGGCTGTAAAGATATAAGCCTAGCAATATTATTGACTGTTTTACTGATTTTAATGTCACATAGAGTTCACAAAACAAAAAAAAAACCATATATTGAGCAGTATTTTTTTATTTTGGCATCTGTTTGCTCCACTGTTGGTGAAGCCCAGGTACCATCTTGGTCTGACTTGGAGAAAAAGATTGAGAAGTCCTACAGTAGAACATGACATAATGGACCATTTATTTCACAGATTCTTGTTTTTGTTTTGTTTTAGTAAATATAAACCCTATCGAGAACTATGTATTATTGTCATTCCTTTCAATGTTTAATTATATCATTTGTTCAATTTATTCATTTCACTTTTGTGTTCAATGATTTTTCAGCTCCTAAAAGCCACCTGCAGAATCGCTTGCTTTTCCACCTGGCTCATAAGGTACAAAATAAACATCCTAATATTGTTTTGCTTTAAAAGGGTTTCCATTATGTTTTAACTAAAGTTTCTGGTGATGTTATATAACAAGCGCCTGGACGTACCGTGCTTTTATTTTTATCATTAACGTATTAAAAATCACTATGTATCAATATAAAAAATACACAGTATTAATCTGAAGCGTGCATGTATTCAATTTAATAATTTACCTTTGGTATGACAATCAATTTAGATTAGCAGAAAAGAGGATTACCACAGCACTCTAACAGATGAAAATTGTATTTCTTAATACGTCGCAAAAGTAACAAATTGCAACGTTTCTACTCTACATGAGTCTTTCTCAAAGACAGAAACATAATGATTAAATATCCTTCAGAAAATAAATAAACAGTATAGTGCATGAAATTCATATAGGATACTTAGTTAACATGTTTTTTGATAAAAAAAAATGCAAACGCCATTCCACCACTCCACGGTGACCCTAACTGAGACGGTCCTAAATAATATTAAAAACCTTACAAACGGTATTTTGAATTTATTTACTGCAGGGTATTTAATCATTATGTTTTTGTCTTTGTTTTTTCTGTTCAGTGGCCAGTGTAAATGTGCACTTACATGCTGCATGCACACCAGTCTGTATCCCAATTCAGACCTACAGTTTATTGTGAGTCTTTCTCAAGCTGTTTACTTCTTTCGATGGAATAAAGAAGCAATGTTTTATCTGCGAGAGTGCAGCGGTAATCTTCTGTTTTCTGGTATTCATGTTTGCAACTTTTAATCTGAAGCAACATGCAGTCAATTTGGATTACTTGCAGTCTATTCTTTTAATGCTAAAAAGGAATGCAGTGTCGCTGGATGCATTTTTATATGGCCAGCTTTGATTGCTGAATTGGTTGCAGTGAAATTATTATGTAAGATATAGGTGTAATTTGCAAAGCCTGAAATGCCAACAATAGCCCAGCTTGTATCCCTGCTGGATGAGTACATATCCCTGCTAGATGAGTACATATCCCTGCTGGATGAGTACATATCCCTGCTGGATAAGTACATATCACTGCTGGATGAGTACATATCACTGCTGGATAAATACATATCCCTGCTGCTGGATGAGTACATATCACTGCTGGATAAGTACATATCACTGCTGGATAAATACATATCCCTGCTGCTGGATGAGTACATATCACTGCTGGATGAATACATATCCCTGCTGGATGAGTGCATATCCCTGCTGCTGGATGAGTACATATCCCTGCTAGATAAATACATATCCCTGCTGGATGAGTACATATCCCTGCTGGATGAGTGTGTATCCCTGCTGGATGAGTGCATATCCCTGCTGGATGAGTGCATATCCCTGCTCGATGAGTGCATATCCCTGCTGGATAAATACATATCCCTGCTGGATGAGTGCATATCCCTGCTGGATGAGTGCATATCCCTGCTGGATGAGTGCATATCCCTGCTGGATGAATACATATCTCTGCTGGATGAATACATATCCCTGCTGGATGAGTGCATATCCCTGCTGGATGAGTACGTATCCCTGCTGGATGAGTGCATATCCCTGCTGGATGAGTGCATATCCCTTCTGGATGAATACATATCCCTGCTGGATGAGTGCATATCCCTGCTAGATGAGTGCATATCCCTGCTGGATGAATGGATGAATATATATCCCTGCTGGATGGGTACATATCCCTGCTGGATGAGTGCGTATCCCTGCTGGATGAGTGCGTATCCCTGCTGGATGAGTGCGTATCCCTGCTGGATGAGTACATATCCCTGCTGGATGAGTGCGTATCCCTGCTGGATAAGCTGGATGAGTGCGTAACCTTGCTGGATGAGTACGTATCCCTGCTGGATGAGTGCATATCTCTGCTGGATGAGTGCGTATCCCTACTGGATGAGTGCATATCCCTGCTGTATGAACTGGATGAGTGCGTATCCCTGCTGGATGAGTGTGTATCCCTGCTGGATGAATGTGTATCCCTGCTGGATGAGTCCGTATCCCTGCTGGATGAGTGCATATCCCTGCTGGATGAGCTGGATGAGTGCATATCCCTGCTGCATGAGCTGGATGAGTGCGTATCCCTGCTGGATGAGTACATATCCCTGCTGGATGAGTGCGTATCCCTGCTGGATGAGTGCGTATCCCTGCTGGATGAGTACATATCCCTGCTGGATGAGTGCGTATCCCTGCTGGATAAGCTGGATGAGTGTGTATCCCTGCTGGATGAGTGCGTATCCCTGCTGGATGAGTGTGTATCCCTGCTGGATGAGTGTGTATCCCTGGTGGATGAGTGCGTATCCCTGGTGGATGAGTGCGTATCCCTGGTGGATGAGTGCGTATCCCTGGTGGATGAGTGCGTATCCCTGGTGGATGAGTGCGTATCCCTGGTGGATGAGTGCGTATCCCTGGTGGATTAGTGCGTATCCCTGCTGGATGAGTGCGTATCCCTGCTGGATGAGTACATATCCCTGCTGGATGAGTGCGTATCCCTGCTGGATAAGCTGGATGAGTGCGTAACCTTGCTGGATGAGTGCGTATCTCTGCTGGATGAGTGCATATCTCTGCTGGATGAGTGCGTATCCCTACTGGATGAGTGCATATCCCTGCTGTATGAACTGGATGAGTACGTATCCCTGCTGGATGAGTGTGTATCCCTGCTGGATGAGTGCGTATCCCTGCTGGATGAGTGCGTATCCCTGCTGGATGAGTGCATATCCCTGCTGGATGAGTGCATATCCCTGCTGCATGAGCTGGATGAGTGCGTATCCCTGCTGAATGAGTACATATCCCTGCTGGATGAGTGCGTATCCCTGCTGGATGAGTACATATTCCTGCTGGATGAGTGCGTATCCCTGCTGGATAAGCTGGATGAGTGTGTATCCCTGCTGGATGAGTGCGTATCCCTGCTGGATGAGTGCGTATCCCTGCTGGATGAGTGTGTATCCCTGCTGGATGAGTGTGTATCCCTGCTGGATGAGTGCGTATCCCTGCTGGATGAGTGCGTATCCCTGGATGAGTGCTATCCCTGGTGGATGAGTGCGTATCCCTGGTGGATGAGTGCGTATCCCTGGTGGATGAGTGCGTATCCCTGCTGGATGAGTGCGTATCCCTGCTGGATGAGTGCGTATCCCTGCTGGATGAGTGCGTATCCCTGCTGGATGAGTACATATCCCTGCTAGATGAGTGCTTATCCCTGCTGGATGAGTATGTATCCCTGCTGGATGAGTGCATATCCCTGCTGGATGAGCTGGATGAGTGTGTATCCCTGCTGGATGAGTGCGTATACCTGCTGGATGAGTGCATATTCCTGCTGGATGAGTGCGTATCCCTGCTGGATGAGTATGTATCCCTGCTGGATGAGTATGTATCCCTGCTGGATGAGTGCGTATCCCTGCTGGATGAATACATATCCCTGCTTTGTAGCACTACTGAGGGATTTTTTGCGGTATCCGTCTGAAAAATACACTGTGTGCACATACGCTAACAAGGTTTTGCACTTGCATGATAGATAGTTTGGAATTACACCAATGTATTTATCCCAGTTTGTAGTAAGAGGTAATCAAAGCTTTCCGATTGGTAGAATATAATAATTTAGACGGAGTAAGAGTAATCAGCAAATCATTCATAGGGCTTCTGTTTTATGGACCTTTATCCTGCATTTCACAACTTTTAATCTCAGAATTTTTGTGCCCAGCGCTGTCCTTAGATCTCTGTTAGCCTCAGATGGCTGGCCCATAAAGAAATGTTATTCCCATCCAGAACATTTTCATTTAAATGTCTCCTCAATTGTCTTTGTTTTCTTAGCACAAAACAAGTTACATCACGGTGCAGAATAAAATGTTTGGCAGCTTTCCACTAACTAAACATCACAGCATCCCGAGCTATCAGGATGTAAGGTTTACGGCCTAACACCACAAAACTAACAGAGGTTGGGCTCTCTCATACGAGCGTATACACTCGGCCAAGTGCTATGAGATGTTTTATCGGATAGGACTCGGCCCAATGTTGTACTATGGCATGTGAAAACAATCCCAGCATTCAGCGAATGCTTCCAATAGTGGGATCATGCGCACCTGTACAAATCTGTCTCAAATGTCATCCACACAGAGATGCAGACAATGGAGAAGATGGAGAAATTAAGCTCTCCATCTTATCCGCACATGTGCTGCGATTCTCTTACGCGAGAGAATCAGATCACAGTAAGATGATACTTGGACAGAGTTTGATCTGAGTGTCATTCGCATAATCGTCTCGATTCTCTCCCATGTGAGAATCTACGCTAGTGTGAACAGGCCCTTTGTCTTACTCTTTATGGCAGTGCCTGACCTCCCCATATTGAGAGCAAGAAAAGATCAAAGCCTAATGGACAAGCTGTTCCCGAGTCCCTTTCTGGTTTATCTCCATGTTGTTTTTATGAAATTCCACTATAGCGCTACACCATAGAAAGTGTCTGTCGCTCCACACGTGTGTACATAGAACACAATGCTTTATTGCAGTATTGCTAAATAAAAATAGAGTTGTAATAAGTTGTTTCCATGTCTTTGAACTAAACATTTTGTCTCTTACAATAGTTCAGCGATGAGAAGAGGCTGATGGTCTTTCATCAGAACCTGCAGGATATTATTGAGGATCAGCTGAGCCTGGCATCCATACACTACATGAGATCCCATTACCAGGAAGCAATCGATATCTACAAGAGAATATTATTAGAAAACAGGTAACAACTGAAGCACAATTATGTCACACACACAAGTAATACCCATAGTTCGGTCTACCAAAATATAACGTAATTTAACCCCTTAGTGACCAACCTAATTTTGATCTTAACGGCCAGAGGTATTTTTGGTTTTGCATTTTCCTCTTTTCCTCCCCTTCTTCCAAGAGCCATAACTTTTTTATTTTTTGGTCAAAATGGCCATGTGAGGGCTTGTTTTTTGTGGGACGAGTTGTACTTTTGAACGACACCATTGGTTTTAACATATCGTGTGCTGGAAAATCGAAAAAAAAATTCCAAGTGCAGTGAAATTGGAAAAAAAGTGCAATCGCACAGTTGTTTTTTTGTGTTTTTTTTACTATGTTCACTAAATGCTAAAACTAACCTGCCATTATGATTCTCCAGGTCATTATGAGTTCATAGACCCCAAACATGTCTAGGTTCTTTTTTATTTAAGTGGTGAATAAAAATTCCAAAATTTGTAAAAAAAAAAATTGCATCATTTTCCGATACCCGTAGTGTCTCCATTTTTCGTGATCTCGAGTTGGGTGAGGGCGTACTTTTTGCGTGCTGATCTAACATTTTTAATGATATCATTTTGGTGCAGATACAATCTTTTGTTCGCCCGTTATTGCAGTTTAATGCAATGTTGCGGCAACCAAAAAAACGTAATTCTGGTGTTTTGACTTTTTTTCTTGTTACGCCGTTTAGCCATCGGGTTAATTCTAAGGCTGCTTTCACACTTGCGTTTGAGCGACCTGCGCCTCTCTGCGCACAGCCGCCGCTAAGCTCCGCCCCCGGCCGCGCCTCCTCCCGGCAGCTCCGCCTATGGGCGTTGTTGTGAATGGACTTGAAATGAGTTCTGAGCAGAGGCTCCCTCTGGTGGTTACAAGCGGTACTGGACTGTCCAGTGAAGATTGTGAGGAGTGGGAATCAGGTGTTACTGACTGGTCTTATATAAGGGAGTCGCCTTCCCATCAGGGTTGCCGGTGATCAATTGTTCTGGTCTCACTCCATGATTCCTGTTTCCCTTGTAGCCTGCTGTGTCGTGTCTGCATCTCCTGCTAACAGATAAGACATTTTCTTCTTTTTGTTTTTGTGCTTTATTTTTGCATTTTGTCCTGCACTTCCGTGGGGGCCTTCTGGGTCCCCTCCGGGGGCTTTTGCCCTCTCAGTTTAGTTCAGCCACTGATGTTTGTACTTTTGCTTTTTCCAGTTTCTTCAGTGGCTGCTGTTTTGGTTTTGTTGCACCAGAGAACTAATTTAGGTGGTGGAGGGCGTGTGATCTCAGGTGTTTTTGAAATTAGTAGAGTTGGTGCTTTGCAGGGTTTTTTGGGATTGCAGTAAGTACCCTTCCTATCCTTTTCTATTTAGATTAGCTTGGGCCCCAACGTTTGCTCATACTATTTTCTGTCTGTGTCAGTATTTCTTCTTGTCTAACAGCCATTACATGTTTGGGGGCTTTCTATGTTCTTTGGGGATCTGCTCCGGGGCAGATAGCTTTCCTATTTCTATCTTTAGGTGTAGTTAGTTTCTCAGGCTGTGACGAGGCGTCTAGGACCAACGTAGGAACGCTCCACGGCTGCCTCTAGTTGTGGTGGTTAGTCAGGGTACTGCAATCTCATAGATTCCAACTGCTCTGGTGTATTGCATTTTTTACCTGCACTCCTCAGTTACCGAAACATAACAGTATCACCGGCCCAAAATTTAAAGTTGTATGGTACTCACAGAAGGGAAAAATATTGTGAAAGAAAAAACGGTTGTCAGAGTTGTCAGAGATATTTTTCTGTTTGTTGCATTTTTTTTCCCTCTGTATCTCTGGGTGCTGGGGAGGATTTTTTCTCTCAATGGAGTTTGCACAGTTGTCTGGCCGTGTGGATCAGCTTGCCACTGAGGTTCAGAGTATTGCTGCATATCTTGCTGGGTTGCCTGTTGTGGAACCTAGGATTCCCATGCCAGATTTGTTTTTGGGGGATCGAGCTAAGTTTCAGAATTTCAAAAATAATTGTAAATTGTTTTTTGCCTTAAAATCTAAGTCCTCAGGGAACGCAGCGCAGCAGGTTCAAATTGTCATCTCTCTCCTGCGCGGCGATCCTCAGGATTGGGCTTTTTCCCTGACACCTGGGGATCCTGTTTTGAGTGATGTTGATGCATTTTTTCAGGCTTTGGGGTTATTGTACGATGAGCCTAATGTCACTGATCAAGCTGAAAAAGCCTTGTTGGCATTAAATCAGGGGCTTGATGACGCTGAGTTATACTGTCAGAGATTCCGTAGGTGGGCAGTCCTGACCAAGTGGAATGACGACGCTTTGGCGGCCCTTTTTCGGAAGGGTCTGTCAGATAATGTAAAGGATGTTATGGTGGGATTCCCTGTCCCCTCTGGTCTCAATGATTCTATGTCATTAGCGATTCAAATTGACAGACGTTTGCGTGAGCGGAGAAGTATGCGTGGAATAGTGTTGCCTTGTGAACCTGCTTCTGAATCCATGCAGTGTGATAGAGTGATGTCTGGGGCACAGCGTCATGAGTTTCGAAAGCGCAATGGGTTATGTTTCTACTGTGGTAATGCCTCTCATGCTATTTCAGTCTGCCCTAAGCGGGGAAGACGTTTTGCACGCTCAGTTGTCTTGGGTAGTGTTCAGACTAAGTTTTTATTAACTGTCACTCTGATATGCTCTCTGTCCACATTTTCTGCTCAGGCTTTCGTTGATTCTGGAGCAGCTATTAACCTGATGGATTATGATTTTGCTAAACGTTGTGGGTTTCCCTTGATACCCCTACAGAAGTCTATTCCCCTACTGGGGATCGATTCTACCCCTTTGGCTGAGAATAAACCTCAGTTCTCTACTCAGGTGATAATGAGGGTGGAACCTGATCATCAGGAGTGCTGCAAATTTTTGGTTCTGTATAATCTGCATGATATTATCGTACTGGGTTTCCCTTGGTTACAGTCTCATAATCCTGTTTTGGATTGGAAATCTGTGTCTGTAACCAGTTGGGGCTGCCAATGTGTTAATACCAACACTCCTGTTTTTTCTGCCTCCCCCCAGGCTCAGGATGTTCCTGACTTTTTGATTGATTTTTCTGATCTGTTTAGCGAAAGTAAATCTGCATCCTTGCCTCCCCATAGGAGCTATGACTGCGCTATTGAATTAGTGCCTGGTAGTAAATTCCCTAAAGGTCGCCTTTTTAACTTGTCTGTACCTGAACATGACGCTATGCGGTCTTATATCAAGGAGTCATTGGAGAAGGGTCATATCAGACCATCCTCTTCACCCTTAGGTGCCGGTTTTTTCTTTGTGGCCAAAAAGGATGGTTCATTAAGGCCGTGTATTGATTATCGTCTTTTGAACAATATTACTGTGAAATATCAATATCCGTTACCCTTGATTTCTGACCTGTTTTCCAGGGTGAAAAATGCTACTTGGTTTACCAAGCTTGACCTCAGGGGGCATATAACCTTATTCGCATTAAGCACGGGGATGAATGGAAGACGGCATTTAATACCCCTGAGGGGCATTTTGAGTACCTTGTGATGCCCTTTGGGCTCACTAATGCTCCTTCTGTCTTCCAGTCCTTCATGAATGACATTTTCAGGGATTTTGTGGATAAATTTCTGATTGTTTATTTGGATGATATCTTGATTTTTTCCAATGACTGGGACTCTCATGTGAAACATGTTCGAACTGTATTCCAGATTTTGAGAGAGAATGCTCTGTATGTGAAGGGATCAAAGTGTCTTTTTGGCGTACAGAGGATCTCATTTTTGGGATTCATTTTGTCCCCATCTGTTATTGAAATGGACCCGGTCAAGGTTCAGGCCATCTGTGATTGGGTCCAACCTACTTCATTAAAGGCTCTTCAAAGATTTTTGGGTTTTGCCAATTTTTATCGTAAATTTATTGGTAATTTCTCGGTTATTGTTAAACCTTTAACTGATTTGACCAAAAAGGGTTCTGATGTGGTGAATTGGCCTCCTGAGGCAGTCTCTGCATTTCAGAAACTTAAGCAGAGATTCACTTCTGCTCCTGTTCTATGGCAGCCTGATGTTACTCTACCATTTCAGGTGGAGGTTGATGCCTCTGAAATTGGGGCAGGTGCCGTTTTGTCCCAAAGAGATCCAGAGACCTCTAAAAGTAACCCTTGTGCCTTTTTCTCTCGAAAATTTTCTCCTACTGAACTTAATTATGACGTGGGTAATCGGGAGTTATTGGCCATGAAGTGGGCTTTTGAAGAGTGGAGACATTGGCTGGAGGGAGCCAAACATCAGGTGGTGGTCCTTACGGACCATAAGAATCTGGTTTATCTGGAATCTGCCAAACGACTTAATCCTAGACAGGCCAGGTGGGCCTTGTTTTTCACACGTTTTAATTTTGTGGTTTCATTTCTTCCTGGCACTAAGAATGTTAAGGCGGATGCCCTCTCGAGGAGTTTCCTGGCGGACTCTCCTGAGTTATCTGATCCTTCTGTTAATTTGAAAGAGGGTATAGTTCTTTCCGCCATCTCGCCCAATTTGAGACTGGCTCTGGAGGGGTGTCAGGAGGATAAGCCCGAGCGCTGCCCTGTTGGGAAATTGTTTGTCCCGGACCAGTGGAAAAAGAGTGTGATGTCTGAGATGCAATGTTCCGCGCTGGCCGGTCATCCCGGAATTTTTGGTACCAGAGACTTGGTTAGTCGGTCCTTTTGGTGGCCTACCTTGTCTCGTGATGTCAGGGAATTTGTGCAGTCCTGTGGGACTTGCTCTCGCTCCAAGCCTTGCTCTCGCTCTAGTGGTTTGTTGATGCCATTGCCTGTGCCCAAGAGACCATGGACCCATATCTCTATGGATTTCATTTCCGACCTCCCTGTTTCTCAGAGAATGACCGTCATCTGGGTGATTTGTGATAGGTTTTCCAAGATGATACATCTTGTGCCATTACCTAAGTTGCCTTCCTCCTCTGAATTGGTGCCTTTGTTCCTTCAGCACGTGGTTCGTTTACACGGCATTCCTGAGAACATTGTGTCTGACAGAGGAGTCCAGTTTGTGTCAAGATTTTGGAGGACCTTTTGTTCTAAACTTGGTGTTCAATTGTCTTTCTCCTCGGCGTTTCATCCTCAGACCAATGGTCAAACTGAGAGAACAAACCAGACATTGGAGACTTATCTAAGATGCTTTGTGTCTGCTGATCAGGATGACTGGGTCTCTTTTTTGCCTTTGGCTGAGTTTGCTCTTAATAATAGGGCTAGCTCTGCCACTTTGATGTCTCCATTTTTCTGTAATTCTGGGTTTCACCCTCGATTTTCTTCAGGACAGACGGAGGCTTCTGTCTGTCCAGGTGTTGACTCTGTTGTGGAGCGTATGCAACAGATTTGGGACCAGGTAGTGGAGAGGTTGTCCCTCTCTCAGGAGAGGGCCCAGCGGTTTGCTAACCGACATAGGACTGATGGTTCTCGGTTTAAAGTGGGGGACTTGGTCTGGTTGTCCTCAAAAAATATTCATATGAGAGTGGGATCTCCTAAATTTAAGCCTAGGTTCATTGGACCTTATAAGATCATGGAGATTCTTAATCCTGTTTCATTTCTTTTGCTTCTTCCAGGGACATTTAAGATCCATAACGTGTTCCACAAGTCCTTGTTGAAGAGGTTTGTTGAGCCAGTGGTTCCTACTACTGTGCCTCCTGACCCTGTTTTGGTTGAGGGCAATCTGGAGTATGTGGTTGAGAAAATATTGAATTCTCGTTTTTCTAGACGGAAACTCCAGTATTTGGTTAAGTGGAGAGGTTATGGTCAGGAAGACAATTCTTGGGTGTTTGCTTCGGACATCCATGCTAGGAGACTCATCCGTGCGTATCATAGAACTCATCCTGACTGACCTGGTTGCTCAAGTGAGGGTGTTGTGAATGGACTTGAAATGAGTTCTGAGCAGAGGCTCCCTCTGGTGGTTACAAGCGGTACTGGACTGTCCAGTGAAGATTGTGAGGAGTGGGAATCAGGTGTTACTGACTGGTCTTATATAAGGGAGTCGCCTTCCCATCAGGGTTGCCGGTGATCAATTGTTCTGGTCTCACTCCATGATTCCTGTTTCCCTTGTAGCCTGCTGTGTCGTGTCTGCATCTCCTGCTAACAGATAAGACATTTTCTTCTTTTTGTTTTTGTGCTTTATTTTTGCATTTTGTCCTGCACTTCCGTGGGGGCCTTCTGGGTCCCCTCCGGGGGCTTTTGCCCTCTCAGTTTAGTTCAGCCACTGATGTTTGTACTTTTGCTTTTTCCAGTTTCTTCAGTGGCTGCTGTTTTGGTTTTGTTGCACCAGAGAACTAATTTAGGTGGTGGAGGGCGTGTGATCTCAGGTGTTTTTGAAATTAGTAGAGTTGGTGCTTTGCAGGGTTTTTTGGGATTGCAGTAAGTACCCTTCCTATCCTTTTCTATTTAGATTAGCTTGGGCCCCAACGTTTGCTCATACTATTTTCTGTCTGTGTCAGTATTTCTTCTTGTCTAACAGCCATTACATGTTTGGGGGCTTTCTATGTTCTTTGGGGATCTGCTCCGGGGCAGATAGCTTTCCTATTTCTATCTTTAGGTGTAGTTAGTTTCTCAGGCTGTGACGAGGCGTCTAGGACCAACGTAGGAACGCTCCACGGCTGCCTCTAGTTGTGGTGGTTAGTCAGGGTACTGCAATCTCATAGATTCCAACTGCTCTGGTGTATTGCATTTTTTACCTGCACTCCTCAGTTACCGAAACATAACAGGGCGCATGACGCCGCATGCGACCTGCGTACCCTATCTTTATCACTGGGTACGCATGCCGGTCGCAGGTATGCGTTTGGCGGCGCGTGCGTCCTTTTGATGGTGCGCCGAGCGCACCAAAATGTTGCATGTTGCTTTTTGGTGCGCTCGCCGTGGTGCGATCGTGGTGCGATCGGTGACCTGTGATCAAGTGACGGTGTCACCGATGGGCGGGATTTCCGGTGTGCTTGCCAGAAGCGCAAGTTAAATGCCGCTGTCAAAGATTGACATCCGCATTTAACTAGTTAACACACACGGGTGGATCGCGATTCCACTTGCGACTGTTAGGCTACTTTCACACATCAGGCTTTTTGAATCAGGCGCGATCCGGCGTGTTTCTAAAAAAACG
Organism: Oophaga sylvatica; assembly: GCA_033576555.1. Lineage (NCBI taxonomy): Eukaryota > Metazoa > Chordata > Amphibia > Anura > Dendrobatidae > Oophaga > Oophaga sylvatica. The sequence goes on from JARQOD010000009.1 coordinate 1,925,768, forward strand.
GATCCGGTACCGGATGCGTTTTTTTTAGCATTGACTTACATTAGCGCCGGATCGCGCCTGATGTCCCTGCGTTGCATCCGTTTTTGGCCGGATCCGTCGGAATTGTACATTCCGGCGGCCGGAGAAGACGGCTTTTGTAACGTTTTTTTTTTTTCCCGGAGACGCCTGACAGTGCCTGAATCGGCACTTCAGGCGGCCGGATACAATGAAAGTCTATGGTGCCGGACCAGTTTCTTGACAAATCCGTCAGATAACTGATTCTCTCTCTCTCTTTCTCTTTCTCTCTCTCTCTCTCTCTCTCTCTCTTCTCTCTCTCTCTCTCTCTCTCTCTCTCTCTCTCTCTCTCTCTCTCCGATGTTGGAAAGGGGTTAATGACCAGGCCACATTTCTCCTTCGTCTCATTGGGGGACACAGGACTGTGGGTGTATGCTACTGCCGCTAGGAGGCTGACACTAAGTAAACATAAAAAAAGGTTAGCTCCTCCTCCGCCGTATACACCTCAGCACTGGCCGCAGGCAAACCCAGTTCATGCTTAGTGTCTGATGGAGGCACACGTCTGGTTTCTTCCAGACCATTTTTTTTTTTTTTCTACTTTCCCACGAAGATGTGACAGGGGCGACGGACCCTTTTGAAGGGGTCCGATCTCCCCAAACCATCAACGGGCGAGCACGTGGAGTAAAGCCTCCACGTATCCTTTCCCGCAACGTGGGACACGAGTGCCGGACTCAGCCCTGACCACCCTAGGGTATTGAAACCCTAGGCTGTACAGAGGCAGAAAATAGTCCGTGCGGCCCCCACTGCACCACCAAGGCAAGACCGCGGTGCTGCAAGGAGGCGGATGGTCCCTCTCCTCACTCCCTGAAGGGGTGATGGAGTTAGGGTGCCTGCACCGTCCTCACCTCTTTTTTTCTGTGAAGCCTCTCTCTAACTGAGACTGCGGCTGAGAGACGCTGGGACCTTTTTTCCTGCGTATGCTCCAGTGGATCACGGCCGGAAACCCAGTCGTCGGTCGTGGAGGTAGTTGGAGCAAAGGAGTTCAGGAGCATCGCGTCCAAAGCAGAAGCGGGGGATTCAGCCTGGCTTCAGCCAGGAATCAGGCAAGTCCCCCCCCCCCCCGTATCCGGCGGCCCGCTCTCCGACCCCGGGGCGGCCGCCGCCAAAAATTTACCTCCCGGCTTCAGGCCGGCGCTAGGCCGCGGGCGGAAATCTAGCCCCCGGCTTTTGCCGAGGGTCAGGCAGCGCTGGGGGTAATTCGGCGTTCCAGAGGATGGGCGCGTTCTCGGGGCTCCTCCCCCAGCAGCGGCACTTCCGGCGGGCCCGCCCCCCTGATCCCGGGCGGCCGCCGCCAAAAATTTAGGCCGCGGCTTCGGCCAGCGCTAGGCCGCGGCCTGAAATTTAGCCCCCGGCTTCGGCCGGAGACTCGGCCGCGGCTGGAAATCGGGTCCCCGGCTTCGGCCGGCGCTAGGCCGCGCCCCACGACCCCTCCCCCTAGGGCTCGGCTATTTAGGAACGCCTCCCTGAAAGGGGAGCGCGTTTTTTGGAAGTCTGGAGCTTCCGTCTTCCCTTTTACGCCACACGGTCCAGCAAGTGAGGTGGAAAATCATTAAAGGACGTTCGGGGAACAGGACTGGGGTAAGTGCTACTACCTCCAGCCTGGTTGCTCCGCTTTGCCGCGCTCCGCTCCGCTACTACCCGCACCGCCACATCCAAATTATTCGGACAGGAGGAAATCTGTGACAGATCCAGTATGTCCAGAAGGGCTAAGACCCACACGGTGCTCTATACTGCATGCATTGCCTGTAGATCCCCTTTTCCGCATGCCCAGACTAATCGGGTCTGCGAAGCCTGTGACTCCGAACGGGCTCAGGAGTCCTTACCTATAACCGAGCCTAGTGCGTCAGGTCCTCCGGAATGGGCCTTGTCTCTTTCTCAATCTGTGGCGTCATTAACCAGAGCAATCGAGTCCTTCAAGCTCCCGATAGGAGCAGGGACAGTGGTTCACCCGGCTTCACTACGCCTAAGGAACCTCCGGCCTGCAGGGGCCGCGCTGTTACCAGGCAGACGCATGGGAAGCGAACCCATACTGCGTCGCCTATGCCGTCCGGGGCCTCGGCATCCTTTAGCTCAGTTTCTCGCTCTCCCTCTCCTTTGGGGGCAAGTGATCAGTATTCAGATTCCGATTCTGAAGGGTCCCTCAATCTAGAGGCACCGAATTGTCAGGAGACAATTGACAGTCTGATTGAAGCTGTCAATCAATCCCTGGGGATAGACGATGAATCCACCTTGGCCTCCGGTCATAAGGTGTCTTTCAAACGAGCCAGACAAACTCATAAGGTTTTTGGTGCTCATCCTGAGTTTGAGGAGCTGGTGCAGCGCCACCGAGAAAAACCGGACAAGCGCTTTGCAGGACAAAAGGCCCTTAATACCAGATATCCTTTTGCTCCCGAACTTCTGAAAAAGTGGGCAGAATCTCCTACAGTCGATCCTCCTGTATCGCGTTTAGCGTCTAAAACGCTTCTCTTCCTTCCTAACGGTTCCTCGATCAAGGATCCAACGGATCGTCTGGTTGAAAGCTTGGCCCGCTCAGTGTTTGAGGCATCAGGCTCTGCACTCTCTCCTTCTTTTGCAGCGACTTGGGTTGCTAAGGCCATGATATCTTGGTCGGAGTCTCTAAATAGAGCCCTTCACGGTATAGAGGTGCCTTCTGAGGTAACGGAAATCTCCAATCAGATAGCTCTTGCAGGAGATTTTTTAATTAACGCTTCTATGGATGCGGCAAATTGCGCGGCATTAGCTGCAGCTAATGCGATTGCTATCAGGAGAGCTTTGTGGTTGAGAACTTGGCGAGCGGATTCAACCTCAAAGAAATCACTTACGTCCTTACCGTATCAGAGCGGCCGATTATTTGGCGAGAAGTTGGATCAGCTCATATCTGATGCGACGGAGGAAAGAGCAGCTTCCTTCCTCAGCAGAGGATTAGACAGCCTTTTCGCCGACAGCTTCAGCCTCGCTTTAGGGCCTTTCGTAACCCAGGTTGGGCCGCGCCAGCCACCTCCAGCGGCTCAGGTCGACCTAATCAGGCCAGAGATCGCCAGGTCTCCTACAAGACCAACCCTTTGGGAAGAATGCGATCTCAACAGCCAAGATCTAGAGGGTCTAAACCCCAAAGATATTCGGATAAATGACTGGAGGCAGAATCCGGTCAATTTATCCAGAGTAGGCGGCCGCTTACTCTTGTTTCGCCTCACTTGGCTATCAATTACTCACGACAAGTGGGTCAGGGAGTTAGTTTCCTCGGGGTACAAAATAGAATTCATCAGTCGTCCGTCAAATCGATTTTTTCCCTCGCGTCTTCCCAAAAAAGAATCCCATGTTCACGCCTTATTCAAGGCGGTCGAATCTCTTCGGCGCAGCGGGGTCATTGTTCCTGTTCCAGAGGTCGAAAGGGGTCAGGGGTTCTGTAACGGGTCTGGGAGGCGGAACCTCTGAGCTTTATTATACAAGGAGGCTTTCCTTGTAAAGGAGCGGGTGGCGCCCGGGGAGACGGATAGGAAGTCACTGCAAGTGACGGGGGCAGTCTTTGGATAGACAGGCGGGTAGTCACGGCAAGTGACCGGGGCAGTCTCTGGTTAGACAGGCAGGTAGTCACGGCAAGTGACCGGGGCAGTCTCTGGGTAGACAGGCGGGTAGTCACGGCAAGTGAACGGGGCAGTCTCTGGGTAGACAGGCGGGTAGTCACGGCAAGTGACCGGGGCAGTCTCTGGGTAGACAGGCAGGTAGTCAAGGCAAGTGACCGGGGCAGTCTCTGGGTAGACAGGCAGGAAGTCACGGCAAGTGACCGGGGCAGTCTCTGGTTAAACAGGCAAGCAAGGAGCCGGGGCAGTCTTTGACTGAACAGGTATATACGACCTGAGATGGTGGAGCCTCCCGGTAGGCTAGCAGGCAGATGACAGATGAGCGCCCCCAAGTGAGCAGGCGAGAGTCTCTGGAACATCCGATGAACACCGCAGGTGATGGCCGAACCTTCAGGTGGGATTGCAGTCAGATGGCAGATGAGTGCTCCCAAGTAAGCAGGCGAGAGTCTCTGGGATTGCCGATGGTCACCGCATGTGACGGCCGAACCTCCAGGCAGGCTTGCAGGCAGGTAGCAGACAGCAGACTGGCAGGAAACAGGCAGGTAACTGGAAACGGACCCTGAGGGCTGAAGCAGAGTAAACAGTGCAACAACAACATTGCTCGGGCACCTCCATTAAGGAGGAAGCACTTTATATAGGGTGGAGTCCTCCGGCATTGGCCGGGGACCTTTTTGAAAGATGCGCGCGGCCCCTTTAAGAGCGGGGGAGGGCGCGGGCGCGCGCCCTAAGTCCAGCAGCAGGGAAGGAGCGCGCCGCCCCAGCAGGGCGGAAGGAGGACGCTGAGCGCGGGTAAGGGGGGCGACGTCCCTGCCTGGCAGAGGACGCTGTCGCAGGGGAACAGCGTCCCTGCCTGGCAGAAGGCAGGGACGCCGATGCTACAGGTTCTACTCCAATCTGTTCATAGTGCCCAAGAAGGACGGCTCTGTCAGACCCATTTGGACCTAAAACTACTGAATCAATTTGTCAGAATTCGACGGTTTCGAATGGAGTCTCTCCGCTCGGTTATTGCAGCCATGGAAAAGGGGGAATTTCTAGCATCAATAGACATTCAGGATGCCTATCTCCACATCCCCATATTCCCTCCTCATCAGAGGTTTCTTCGGTTTGCCATCGGCAACCTTCACTTCCAGTTCACAGCCTTGCCGTTCGGACTAGCCACAGCCCCCAGGGTGTTCACAAAGGTTATGGCTGCCGTTGTGTCCATTCTGCACTCCCGGGGGATAGTCATTTTGCCATACTTGGACGATCTCCTCATCAAGGGTCCGTCCTATCAGGCTTGCGAGAAGAGTGTCAGCATTACGCTAGACACCCTTGCTCGCCTGGGGTGGCTGGTGAATCTAAAGAAATCGTCTCCCGTGCCATCTCAAAGGATCATCTTTTTAGGAATGATTTTCAACACTGCTCAAGGGTTGATAACTCTTCCTCAGGACAAGGCTCTAGTTCTCCGTCAGGAGGTACGGATCCTTCGCCAACCAATACCTCACACCATCCGGTTTTGCATGAGGGTCCTAGGAAGGATGGTGGCAGTGATCGAAGCCATTCCATTTGCCCAGTTCCATCTCCGCTCCCTTCAGCATGCTCTCTTGGCAGTATGGAACGGGAGCCCTTACTCGCTCAATTTTCAGTGCCGTCTGTCCCGGCAGGTCAGACAGACGCTTTCGTGGTGGACAAGGGACATCACTCTTCGCCAGGGGCGATATTTTCCTCCAGTCCATTGGCTGATAGTCACAACGGACGCCAGCCTTCTCGGATGGGGAGCAGTGTTTCGTCACTATACAGCTCAGGGGACTTGGTGTCGGCAGGAAGCGACCCACCCAATCAATATTTTGGAGATCCGAGCTGTTCGGCTGGCTCTGAGGCGTTTTCACCATCATTTGGCGGGCCGCCCTGTCCGAGTACAATCGGACAATGCCACGGCGGTGGCATACATAAATCATCAGGGGGGTACCCGCAGCAGGGCAGCCATGCGCGAGGTAGGACACTTTCTATCCTGGGCAGAAAGAAATCACTCTGTGATATCAGCGGTCCACATTCCAGGCGAGGAGAACTGGGCAGCGGATTTTCTCAGCCGTCAGGGGATAGCGTCAGGGGAATGGTCGCTACATCCCGAGGTATTCCAGCAGATATGCCTACGCTGGGGAACCCCAGATGTGGACCTGATGGCCTCCAGGATAAACGCCAAGGTGCCCAACTTCGTCTCCCGGTACCGAGATCCGCAGGCAATTGCAGTGGACGCCCTGGTTCTACCATGGAATCAGTTTCATCTTCTATACTTGTTTCCATCAATGGCTCTGCTCCCAAGGGTGATCAGGAAGATCAGGTTAGAGGGGGTCCCAGCGATATTGATCGCTCCGGATTGGCCGCATCGCTCATGGTACGCAGAGCTGGTACAGTTGCTCAGCGACGCACCCTGGCGTCTGCCAGAACGCGTGGATCTTCTCTCCCAGGGCCCAGTTTACCACCAGAACTCAGCGGTCCTGTGTTTGACGGCCTGGCCGTTGAATCTTGGATTCTGACTAGGGCTGGATTCTCCAAAAAGGTCGCCGCCACAATGGCTAGCGCCCGAAAACCCACCTCGGCTCGTATCTACCACGGTACTTGGAAGGTCTTTTTTACATGGTGCAGGGAACATGGTTATTCCCCTTTTCACTTTTCAATCCCCAACATTCTGTCATTTCTCCAAGCAGGCTTAGATTCAGGCCTAGCACCAAGTACTCTTAGGCGTCAAATTTCGGCCTTGTCGGTTCTTTTTCAGCGAAGGATCGCATCTAATTTACAGGTCAAGACCTTTATTCAGGGGGTTGTCCATATAGTGCCCCCCTACAAGGCTCCCTTAGATGTTTGGGATCTCAATCTTGTTCTGGGAGTTCTGCAAGAATCTCCTTTTGAGCCTCTTCAGGAGGTTTCCCTGACATACCTTTCCTGGAAGGTGGTGTTTTTAGTGGCCATAACATCCATAAGGCGGGTTTCGGAGCTGGCAGCACTATCCTGCCGAGCTCCGTACTTACTTTTCTACCGTGATAAGGTAGTGCTTAGGCCAGCACCTCCTTTTTTGCCTAAAGTCGTGTCCTCATTTCACATCAATGAGGACATTGTTTTGCCCTCATTTTGCCCAGCTCCGACGCACCGGGTAGAAAAAGCTCTCCATACGCTGGATCTGGTGAGAGCACTCAGGAGATATGTATCTCGGACGGCATCCTTTCGGCAGACGGACACGCTGTTTATCCTCCCTGAGGGTCGCAGGAAGGGACTCGCTGCCTCTAGGTCAACTTTAGCCAGATGGATACGGGTAACCATTCAAGAGGCCTACCGCATCAGAGGCGCGGTGTTTCCCGCAGGAATCAGGGCTCACTCGACCAGAGCAGTGGGTGCCTCCTGGGCTCTTCGGCATCAGGCTTCGGCGGAACAGGTTTGTAAGGCGGCAACCTGGTCCAGTTTGCATACTTTTTCAAAACATTATAATGTCCATACTCAGGCGTCAGCTGATGCTAGCCTGGGTAGAAGGATTCTTCAGGGCGCGGTAGCGCACCTATGAGCAATGCCTATGTATAATTGCACTGTGGAGTCAGTTTCCCACCCAAGGGACTGCTTTGGGACGTCCCACAGTCCTGTGTCCCCCAATGAGACGAAGGAGAAATACGGATTTTTGTGTTACTCACCGTAAAATCCTTTTCTCCGAGACGCTCATTGGGGGACACAGCTCCCTCCCTTATAGCCGGATGGCTTTGTTTTCTAAAGTTAATTTTATTTGATTGGGTCTATATCAGTAGATTTACTTCTGGATATATTGTACCTGTATTAGCACTGATTTATGTTTTAGCCTCCTACTGCTTTTTGCACTAAACTGGGTTTGCCTGCGGCCAGTGCTGAGGTGTATACGGCGGAGGAGGAGCTAACCTTTTTTTATGTTTACTTAGTGTCAACCTCCTAGCGGCAGTAGCATACACCCACAGTCCTGTGTCCCCCAATGAGCGTCTCGGAGAAAAGGATTTTACGGTGAGTAACACAAAAATCCGTATTTTTTCAAACTGACCACTGTCACTTTATGAGGTAATAACGCTGGAACGCTTCAATTGATCCCACTGATTCTGAGTTTTTTTCGTGACATATTGTACTTCACAATAGTGGTAAAATTTGTTTGTTATGACTTGTGTTTCAAACTTTTAATCTTTATACCCTTAACCCAGTTAGTCATGCTGTACAAAATAATTATTAAATCACATTTCCCATGTGTCTACTTTACATCTGCATCATTTTTCATATGTCATTTTATTTTGTTAGGATGTTACAGGGGTTAAAATTTTATCAGGAATTTCTTTTTTTTTTCAACAAATTTACAAAACCTGTTTCTTTAGGGACCTATTCATATCTCAATGGACATTGAGGGGCCTATAAAAACTCTCCAAAAAGTGATACCATTTTATAAACTGCACCCCTCATATACTTCAAAACTGTTGATAGGATTTTTTTTAACCCTTCAGGTGCTACACAGGAATTAAAGTGGTTGTCCACTACCAAGACAACCCCTTCTTAAACTAAATGTTAGGACCCGATGACATAATCCTATACTCACCTCGTGTGCTGCGCCGTTCCAGCAGTGTCAGCACTCGTGGCCCGGGGCTTTGATGTGGTGGAAGTGCACGTGACGCCCAGTGCCCAATCAGTGCTGGTGTCACTGTCTCTGCCTTCAAACAAACTGAACATGAAGAGGAAGTCCGAGATAAGCTGCAGCCCTGGCTTCCTCTTCATGTTCAGTCTGTCCGAAGGCAGTGACATTGACACCAGCGCTGATAGAGCACTGGGCGTCACGTGTCATGCCACTGCATCACAGCCCTGGAACCGCGAGTGCCGACACCACTGGAACGGCACCGACACAGGAGGTGAGTATAGCTTTATTATGTTATCAGGGCATAACATTTAGTTTAAGTATGGGTTGTCCTCATAGTGAACAACCCCTTTAATGTAAAGTGGAATGAAACAAAAATAAAAATTTACCTCTAAAATGTTGCTATAGCCCCAACTTTTTCACTTTTCCAAGAGACAGTTACCCACTTTCTTTTGAGCACAGCGATATCCCACATGTAGTCAAAACGTTCTGTTTGGACAAACAACCAGGCTCAGAACAGAAGGAGCAATATTTGAATTTTGGAACCCAAATTGGCTGAAATAGATTGTAAGCGACATGTCCCATTAGCAGGGCCCCTAAGTTGCTTAAACAGCAGAAAACCCAGAGAAATGACCCCATTTTGGAAACTACACCCCTCAAGGATTTTATCGAGGGGTATAGTTAGGATTTTGATCCCAAAGGTACAACACAGAATTTGATAACATTAGGTCGTCATACTGAATATGTTGTCATTAGTGTTGAGCGCAAGTGCTCGCTACTCGAGTTTGCATCGGGTACTCGGGTATGCCCCGAATATTCGAATCCCTGCCTGTTAAGCACCCAAACAACATGCATGGATTGCCTATGTATGGCAGGCAATCTCCACATGTTTTTTGGGTGTCAAACAGACACGAAACATGCAGGGCTGGTTTGTCCTGATGAAGAAGTTGTAAAACTTTGAAACGAGTTGACGAATAAACCGATTACATTTGGATTCTACATCTCTTCATTCTTTTTCAACGGCAGCGCAGATTAACCCATTTGTTTCCAGTTTTCCAATCTTTTTTTTACTGATGACACCCATTTATACACATCATCTCCTGACATCACCCCTGCATCATTACAAATTACCAGTGATTGTCTTTCTGCTGTGTCTAACATCATGTCCTTCCTCTGTATAAAATTGATAAAACTGAATCTATCTAAACCTGAACTCCTTTATGTTTCCTCCCTCTACTAACCTTCTCAAACCCAATATTGCCCTTTCCATGTGGTTCTACCATTACTCCCCAGCAGCATAACCTCTGTCTTGTGGTTATATTTGACTCAGATCTTTCTTTCACACCCCACATCCGATTACTCGCTCGCTCATGTCCCCTACACCCAAAAACATCTCTAGAATTCAACCTTTTCTTACCTTTGACTCTGAAAAACTCTTACTGTAGCTCTTATTTTTTTCTCATCTGGACTATTGTAACTCTCTACTAATCGGTCTCCCTCGTACTTAACTCTCCCTCTCCTATCCATCCTGAATGCAGTAGCCAGGATCATATTCCTCTCCCAACACCAATGCCTTCAAACTGTGCCAGTCATTGCACTGGTTGCCCATCCGCTAGAGTCCAATATAAACTTATCACTCTCACCCACAAATTTCTCCACTGTTCATCACCACCCAACATCTCCTACTTTATCTCTATCACCCTACCCTTGTCCTCCGTTTCACTAGTGACCTAAGACTAAAATCCTCAATAATCCGGTCCTCCCACTTCTGTCTCCAAAACTTCTTGCGAGCTGTGCCAGCTCTCTGGAATGCTCTACCCAGGACAATTCGATTTATTCCCAATAACCACAGTTTTAAGAGTGCCCTAAACGCATTTCTTTAGACTGGCCTATGGCCTCACTTCACTTACCTAACTATTGCCATTTTGCCCTTACAGAATTTTCTCCCAAATCTGGTTCCTCTTACCTGTTTACACATCCTCCTTGCACTTAATAGCCCTGTGTGTCTGTACTTATACAGCTACTGGCTGGTCACTGGCCCATGCGGCATTATGTGAATACCCGATTTATTATATTGATGGCCGGACATTCATGACAATCACTTTTTACCATTTACCTTTCGTGTCTCCCCAATTTCCTCATAGATTGTAAGCTTGCGAGCAGGGCCCTCACTCTTGGTATCTGTTGAATTATGTTTTTACTCTGCGATGTCTTTATTGTCTGTACAGTTACCCTCTGAAATGTAAAGTGCTGCGGAAGATGTTGGCGCAATAGAAATAAAAATTATTATTATTACTACACAAAAACAAGCGCTCATACAGCTGTGTTGATCGAAAAATAAAAAAAGTTTTGGCTTTTGGAAGAGAGTGAGGGAAAAACTGAACCACAAAAAAAATTGTCTGGTTCTAAAGAGTAATTAAAAAATGTTGTTATTCTTCTTAACATTTAATTATAAGGCTAAGTGCACACGATCAGGAATAATTGCGTTTTTTTCGCGGTTTTTCCGCGGTTTTCCGCGGTAAAAACGCGATAAAAACGCAAGCATTAAGCATCCTATACATGTTAATTGATTCCGCATGTTTTGGCCACATGTTGCGTTTTTTTCCGCGAAAAAAACGCTTTGCGGAAAAAATAGCAACATGTTCATTAATTTTGCGGAATGTAAGCGGTTCATGTGCGGTGGTACCCAGGGTCTGGAGGAGAGGAGACTCTCCTCCAGGCCCTGGGTACCATATCCCTGGTAAAACAATAATTAAAATAAAAAATAATGATATTCTCACCTTCCGGCGGCCCCCGCAGCCTTCCCGCGGCCCCCGCAGCCTTCCCGCCTTCAGCGACGCTCCCGGCAACTTCCGGTCCCAAGAGTCCTTTGCGAGAATCACCCAGATGGCATAGCGGTCTCGCGAGATGTACGTCATCGGTGTGATTTGTCGCAAAGCATCCTTGGGACCGGAGTTGCCGGGAGCGTCGCTGAAGGCGGGAAGGCTGCGGGGGCCGCCGGAAGGTGAGAATATCATTATTTATTATTTTTTTTATTATTTTTACATTAGATCTTTTTACTATTGATGCGACATAGGCGGCATCAATAGTAAAAAGTTGGTCACACTTGTCAAACACTATGTTTGACTCGTGTGACCAACCTGTCAATCAGTTTTCCAAGCGATGCTACAGATCGCTAGGAAAACGCTAGCATTCTGCAAGCTAATTACGCTTGCAAAACGCTATTATTCTGGCGGGAATCAGCATACAAAAAACGTGCGTATTTCCTGCAGGAGAAGTGCGGGATTGCCGCGGAAATTTCCGCGGCAATTCCGCAACGTGTGAACTTAGCCTAATAGTAAGTTTATGGGGAAAACATGTTTGGCTTTTACTGTTCAGTTTTTTTAACCTATAATACACTGGCTGATAGAGAAAAATCTGAATGTACCAGTATACGGTATTATTCCTAAAAATAAGAATATTATTGAGCATACTGACCAATGTTATTGAATGATGCGTCTGATGAGTTTTTTCACATCAGCGGAGTGTCCATGTGGAATAGAAATCACAGCATGCGCTCGTGTTTTCCATATTTTGAGTGGAACTCCCCCATTTATGTTTTGTTGGTGTGCAAAAAAAAACCCATATAGATCATCCTTAGTCATCTATTATGTACAGATACATTGCCATTAATAACAGAGGAAACTGTATTTGGTCTTGTAAATCTTATTTAATGATGATTTATAAAAATGGATGCCATACAAATGTGAAAATACGCACATACTGATGGAATACAGCTGAAAATGTAATGGGAATTTTTTGGGGGGATGAGAATTAGATGATTTTTATACAATTATCTGAACCAGGTTTGGGTTCAGGTGAGTTTATAAAAAGTAGCAAATTAGCTGAACTAGTCTTGACCATTAAGCCAGATTCATAACTGGATTTTTCAGACTTAGAAATAAGTGTATGGCACACATAGAACCTTCTTAGAATCACGTTGTAGGCTTCCATAAAGGTATTTTACGGGTTTCGGAGGAACTGGGCAGGTTCCCATTAAGCCTCCAACAGAGCTGTTTCTGTTTCAGTTTTCGACTGTGCTTCAATTCTATATATGAAAACAATGATCATTATCACTTGTTTAGTATAATTGCTTATTCATACATCTGGCTATAATACAAAATCCCTGTACCTATAAAAATTGCTGCCATTTTGAAAGCAAAGGATGGTCACACTAATTATTGATTTGGATTTTCAATTTTGTTTTCATTTTGCATTTTGACAAAAATAAACTAAAACTTTTGCACAGTACTGTATATTTTCTTGCAAATGGGTGACAAGCAAGATGGTCTTCCAAGATAGCTGAAATAGTGCACCTCATATTCATCTAGCACTCGATTATCCTTATTAAACATAGTTAAAGGGGTTATCCTGTTTGTTTTCCTATAGGGCTCACCACTTATCTGCAGGTAATTGCTATCTAACTACCTCTTCTGCCCTGTGACTATATCTCCTGGCTCAGATGGTGATTCATCTGCTTCCTTTGACTTCACGTCAAGAGACCAATTCTTTCTCTTCCAGTCTGCTCTGTTGACGGGGTGTCACTGTTGACGCCGTGCTGATTGACAGCGCTACAGTTCGGCTTTATTTACACATCACTATTTGATCAGTATCTCTATATCAAAACCAGGGGCGTCTCCAACAAACAGAACAGGTGTCAATCTTTCTAGTATAGCTTTTCTCTAAGTTCCATTCCTGATTTTGGCATCCAAATACTGAAGCCCTTAGGCAACGGTGAGCCGGCTTTCATCAGCAAGAACTGCTGTCGACATGAGGTCAAAGGAAGCAGGAGAATCGCTGGCAGGGACAATCAGGGCAGACAGCAGTTATTAGCCTTACAGGAGCATAAAACTATTAGATATTCATGGACATCTGAAAACTAGATTCTTTGCTTGCTGTAATGTACTAAGCATTTAATTGTTCTTTTATTTCCAGGGATTTCCTCGCATTGAATGTGTATGTAGCTCTTTGCTACTACAAGCTGGATTACTATGATGTGTCGCAGGAAGTCCTAGCAGTATATTTACAACAGGTTCCTGACAGCACTATCGCACTCAATCTGAAAGCATGTAACCACTTTCGCCTCTACAATGGAAAAGCAGCTGAAGTAAGGCTACATAATGATTTCGTCTACTAACGTGTACAATTACAGTGGAGTGTTCAAGCCGAAAACACTCCGCTAGATAGAAGAGAAGTGTTAGATCAGTAGAAGTCCAACCACTGGGGACCCCATCAATCCCCAGAAATGGAGACTCTGGTCTCTTACTCCATGGCGGTCTACAAATGCATCAAGGAGGAGTTGGAGTATAATGTCCTGGGCATGTCCGCTGCTGCCCTAGCCTATTGGAAACAGCCTTGTGTGCTGTGCTAGCAGCCGGCACTCCCAACAACTGAATAGTCATCACTTGTGCAGTAAAAAAGTGAATTGGAATAGTGCTTTCAGCAGCAGATGGAAGGAAGGGAGACACATTCATTACCAGTGGGTAGGCGGAGCCCACACAGGATAGAACACCTCAGATTACAAAAGAGTGTTGACCGGCCCCTCCAGCTTGGGCTCCTCCTACTCCAGCTCTCCAGTCTAAAATTTGAGGTCACAGAGGATAGTCGCTGCTGGAGCAGCTCCTCAGAAAATTTTTTTTATTTAATCGGACAGAGACTTGGACCCCCGTGGTCTAGAGGTCTCAGGGGTCTCAGCGCTGCTGGACCCCCACCTCTCCCTTGGCGGATCTGTATTACCCTTTAAGGAGGTCCCTGCAGAACCCTGCCGGCCCTGGGGGATGAGGATTGCTTCCCTGGCGGGGACGCAAACGGCGCTTCTGGGGTCACTGCGTTCCCCGCCCTGGGGGGAAGCTACGGGCACAGCGCCACAAATCCCTGGGGGTCCCTGTGGCGCTCAGCTGGGTATTTTAAGTGTTTGAGTGCTGCAGCGGCTGCTGCGGCAGCCGCTGCTACATGTATTCAGTGTGGTGATTGTGTACTTTTGTCCGCAGGTGGATGCCTGCAGGACATGGGAGCGGAGAGCGGAGTGAGTCGCGCGTTTTTTTTTTTTTTTAAACCGGCGGGGGCGTGGCTTCGCGCTTTCCCGTTTTTTCACGGGCAGGAAGCGCTCTGAGCGCGCGCTTTACCCTGTCTTTTCTCTTCCGGTTTCTCTCCTCTAGCGCGGCGGCCATTACTGACGGCCTCCTCGGGCTCCTCACTCTCCGCTCCCCCCGACCGACCGAAAGGAACAAGGACACTGCACCGCGGCCAGCTGGGTGAGTCGCTTCTACCTGTCAGGGCAGAAGCTTGACCCCCTCACCCCCACAGCGCAGGGCACTGCCAATGAACGCTTCCGCTAACGTTCTCGATAACGACGCATACTAATGCGATCGTTTTTGTGATCGTTTTAATGTCGCTAGTGGCTGCCACAGTGGGCGATCTCATTGACGACGCATAAGTGGTTAGCGATCTCCTTTACGACTTTGGCGGTCATTGCGATGTACAAATCAACGCAATATGTTAGCGATCTCGTTGGCGTTCTTGTTTAGAATACTTGAGGCACTGTCCTGGAGCTGCTACCTCATAAGAGGCACCTGGGGCTCGCACACCCTTTTCATTAAACAAGGGTTGTGGGGAGTCTGCGACATTAACCCCTTCTCAGGCGGTTAACCCTTAATTGGGGGACAGCTGGGGTGGCTCTCTCTTTAAGAGCTTTAACCCTTCAGCGTTCGTTTTGCCTTTAAGAAACCACACTGTTTCTAGTTACTGACAGGTTTAACCTGCCATATACTGTGTGAGGGCATGTCAGATCAGGGTCCAGGAGGTGCGGACCGTCACCCAGATCCGCTACAGGATCAGTCTCGCGTATCTGACACGCAGACCTCGACGGCGTCAAGCGCAGCGGTCGGAGATGTCAAAATGGAGGCCCTCACTCGTTCTATTGATGGCCTGTCTGACCTTCTAGGTTATTGGGTGTCAGCTAGATCCTCTCATGGCAGGAAGCGACACAGGCCAGTGCCTTCCTTCCCGCATAGCGACTCGGAGATCTCGGGCATGGAGGGTTCCCCTTCAAGCTCAGATGGGGAGATGTCCGATTCAGATAAGGAGGATCGGCAGGGACACTCTGCCTCTCTTTTGGGCCGTACAGAGGCTTTTATTGGAGCCATGAGGGAGGCGTTACAGTTACCGGAGGAGGTAACTAGACGTCCTGGTAAGTCGGCCCGGATGTTTCAGGAGTCGCATAGGTCGCGATCAACATTACCATCTCTGGATGAGCTTAATGGGGCAGTGGAGAAGGAACGCCTGTGTCCAGATAAACGTTTTCAGGGGACACGGTTTTTTTTGAGACGCTGTATCCGTGTACGACGGAGTTGATTGATAATTGGATTCCTTCTCCTGAAGTGGATGTCCCTTTATCCCAGCTTAGCAAATCCTCACTACTTCCTGTTAGGAAGGCGAGTCTGCAGGATCCGCTGGACAGAAAGACGGAAATGGCAGCGAAATCCATCTACGAGGCCGCGGGTCATGGATTCAGAGCAGTACTAGGGTCCATGTGTGCTTGTAAAGCTTCCCTGAGCTGGTTAGACCGTCTGCGGACGGCGTGGCAAGATGGATCCCCGCTATCCGAGGTAGATGAGCTTTTCAAGTTGTTGGAGGATGCAGCCCGATATGCCAGTGATGCAGGTTTGGATACGCCGTCACTGCTGTCCAGGGCGCAATCTTCGGCGGTCACAGTCAGAAGAGCACTGTGTAATGTATGTAGTACAGTTCATATAGCGTCTTGTGCTTGGGTGCGATGAAAATACATGAGACACAGGTTTGATATAGAAAGTCTTGTATTACTTCATACAAGTTGGCAAAAATAGTCACACAGTTTGCAGACACAGAAGCAGGAGACACAGCAGGCCAGAGTAATCTAAGCTCAGCAATCACTCTCCACAACAGGTTCAGGATCTTCTTCTCTGTTACCGTAAGTCCATGCAAACGTGGGTCTTTCAAAGAGCAGGGTTCAGAGTCCACAAGTGCTTCAGAGTTCCTCAGTAGGAATAGCTGGAGTACAAGGTCCAAGGCTTTAGGAGTCAGGTCACAGGTTCACTGCAGGCTAGATTCTGAAGCACTGATTGCTCAGCTGTGGCTGCTTAAGAAGCAAAAGGAGAGAATCAGGGCGGGAACATGCAAGCTGGAAACTCCATTTTGACTGAGGGCAAGATAGCTGCAGCAAGACAGAAAGTAAAATGGCTGACGAACAAACTGAGTTTCAGGAACATGTACACAGAACCTTACATTACTCCCCCCTTAGGGACAACCTCCGGATGACCTCAGGCCAGTCTTGATTGGGTACCTCTGATGAAACTGACGGAGCAAGCGAGGAGCATTAACGTTATTGACTGGTTCCCATGAGTTGTCCTCCACTGGGTAGCCCTGCCATTTAATCAGATATTGTAACTGATTTCTATACAACCTGGAATCTAAAATCCTTTCCACCACAAATTCTTCCTGACCATCGACTAGCACTGGGTCAGGGCAAGGAGAAGAACGTCCAGGAAACGTATTGGGTGTCGCAGCCTTTAGTAGGGATACATGAAAGACAGGGTGAATTCTCATAGTTCTGGGCAGTTGAAGACAACAAGCAACGGCACTTATAATTTTACTGATTTTATAGGGTCCAATGTACTTATGTCCCAACTTAGACGATGGAATCCTTAACTTAAGATTTCTGGTTGACAGCCAGACCAAGTCTCCTACCTTAAAAGCTGGTGCAGGTTTACGAAATTTATCTGCTGCTTTCTTGTACCTTTCCTGAGCCGATTCCAGATTCTCCTTTAGAAGATCCATATTCTTCTGTAAAGACGTGATTCTTTCAGCCACTGCTGGTAAAGGCGTTTCTATGGGAAATCGTGGTAGAATGTTAGGATGATAACCTAGATTAAAGTAAAAAGGAGACTGCTTAGTGGAGGCACTCTGAGAGTTGGTATACGAGAACTCAGCTAATGGAAGTAGATCCACCCAATCATCCTGTAGGTGGCAGATAAAGCAGCGGAGATACTGCTCCAGGGTTTGATTGGTTCGTTCGGTCTGTCCATTAGTCTGGGGATGAAAAGCAGAAGAAAGGTTTACTTTAATGTCCAATGCTGCACAGAAATTTTGCCAAAACCTAGAAGTGAATTGCACCCCTCGATCCGAAATAACCTCATCCGGTACTCCATGTAAGCGAAACACATCTTTAATCATCAAATCTGATGTCTGTTTTGCAGTGGGTAAGCCGACACAAGGGATAAAATGAGCTGCCTTTGTTAGACGGTCAACCACCACTAGAATGGTGTTCTTCCCTTGAGAGGTTGGTAACTCCACAATGAAGTCCATAGAAATGGATCCCCACGGGCGGGACGGGGTGGGAAGAGGCTGTAACAGACCAGTTGGTGAGGAGCGAGGTGTTTTGCATCTTGCACAGACTTCACATGAAGTGACATAGTTTAAAACATCCTTCCTGCAAGTGGGCCACCAAAAGAAACGAGAGAGAAATTCCTGTGTCTTTAGAATTCCTCTATGCCCAGTGTCATGGGTGTATCGCCACAAGGATCGTCGCGATTACACACTCTGACTTCTCACAGCTGAGTTGCTGTTTCTTTGTGTTTGGTAATGAGGGAGTTAATTTTACCTAGCTCTTTGCTAAGACTAGGTCCAGCCTCGCCCGGCTGCTTTTGATTGTTCTAATTAGATTCCTTCATATACCTGCCAGTCTGCTTGTTAGATGCCGGTGAAAGCCTTTATGTAGTCTAGCAGACTGGATCGGTTCTGAGAATACTTAAGCTAAGAGCTCCTTAGTTGTTTTTACTCTTATAGCTTATAGTTTATCTCTGAGACCTTAGGTGTTCCTACTGTGTGTGAGTGTTGTATGTAAGACTTTATTTACTTTATTTCTTGTCTTTTTTGTATGTCTTTCTGTTCATTAACCGTTACCTGTTCATTCCCTTTGGTGGTAATTAGGGTCCTTCTTAGGACTAGATTACAGTTGGCAGGGATTGATAGGAGACAGGGTTTACGCTGGTGGCCTGGACCTCTGTACCTTTAACAGTACCTCCAGGTAGAGGGATTAGTTAGGACCCCAGTTTAGGGTCAGCATAGACCCCGGTCACCCTCTAGCCGGAGACAGCGTATAACGGATTCCGTATTGACCCACTGGACTTTCTGTCAGGTAATTCTATGTTATCATATATCTATGCGCATGTTATATTGTATGTTGCCCTTTTGATATAGATTACTGTCATCACATATATATATATCTGCTATACAGCGTGATATTTTCACCGGCCATACTAAAGATTCTCTCCAGCTGTCATGGATCCAGTAGCCCAGCTGGCCCGGCAGTTGCAGGGGTTGTCCATGGAGTTTGCAGACATTAAGTCCAAGGTTTTGTTCCCCCCGGAGCAAACCAGATCTGAACCTAAGGTTGCTCTCCCGGACAGGTTCACTGGTGGGCGGGACAAATTTTTTACTTTCCGGGAGGCATGTAAATTGTACTTTCGGCTGCGGCCTCGGTCATCTGGGAGTGAAGAGCAGAGGGTGGGAATTGTTATCTCGCTCTTACAAGGGGACCCTCAATCTTGGGCATTCTCTATTCCTCCAGGCTCCCCAGATCTCCAGTCATTGGATCGATTTTTTTACTGCCCTGGGTCTGGTATATGATGATCCGGATCGAGTTTCCCTTGCTGAAACAAAGTTACGTAAAATACGGCAAGGAAATCGTCCAGCGGAGGAATATTCTTCTGAGTTCCGTAGATGGGCAACAGATACTCAGTGGAATGACCCAGCTCTTAGGAGCCAGTTTTGTCAAGGGTTGTCTGACAAATTAAAAGATGTGTTGGCTCAGTATGATTCTCCTCCATCACTGGAGGCTGCTATGGCCCTCGCTATTCGCATGGATAGACGAATTCGGGGAAGACGCGAGGTAACTCCGCCTCCTGTGATGACTCCACCTACTACTAAAGTCCCTTATACTGAGGTTCCCCTGGTCTGTTCTGAGGAACCCATGCAGTTGGGAGGGACATCTTTTTGTAGGAGGGAATTGGCGGTGCACCGCAAGACTAGAAGGTGTTTCTTTTGCGGGAGAGAGGGACATTTTGTTGGGGGGTGTCCATCCCGGGCCTCTTTGAGCAAAGGAGTTAACCTGGGAGTGTGTATTTCGTCCCCAAATCCCTCTCAGTTTCTCGTGCCTGCGGAGGTGGTGATTGGTACTAGAACTGAGAGGATTTCTGTTTTTCTTGATAGTGGGTCCGGGGCTAATCTGGTGGACGCTCGGTTTGCCCAGGTGCATGGTATGCAACTGAGTGTATTGGCCAAACCAGTCCCTATAGTCTCTATTGATTCTAGACCTCTCGGTCAAGGTAGCTTGGTACAAGCTGTTCATAACATAGATCTTCGAGTAGGGGCAAGACATAAAGAGCAATTGTCTTGTTATGTGTTGGAGGGTCTACCTACTCCTATTGTGTTGGGACTTCCTTGGTTGGCTAAACATAACCCAGTGATTGATTGGCAATCCGGAAAGATAAGCCAGTGGGGTGAATTTTGCAGGAATAACTGCATGAGCACGGTCATCGGTGCGGTTGTGCCTAGGACTTTGTCTCCTTTTCTGGAGGACTTTGGGGAGATGTTCTCAGAGGAGGGGTGTAAAGAGTTACCTCCTCATCGCGCATATGACTGCTCAATAAAGTTGCTTCCTGATGCCTTATCTCGTACTTTCCCAGGGGCCGGGAAGACGGATGATCCGGTTCCTATTCCTCAGGAGGGAGTTGTAGTGTCAGCTGTATGCTCTGAGCTTGAGGGGGAGGTATTGGGGGCTCAGGGGGACGCCCCGGTGGGACTTCCAGGGAGACTGATAGTTCCAGATCGGTTAAGACTGAAGGTTACGGGGAACCGTTACAAACGGATGGCTGATAGGGGGAGAGTTTCTGGTCTAGATCTGAAGGTGAACGATCTAGTTTGGTTGTCTACCAGGAATATAAAACTTAAAGTTTCCTCCTGGAGGTTGGGTCCCAGATTCATCGGGCCGTACAGGATCAGTTCCATAATCAATCCTGTGGCATTTCGTCTGGACCTCCCTCCTACGTTTAAAATTCATAATGTGTTTCACAAGTCATTACTTAAAAAGTATGTGGCACCAGTCATACCGTCACCTCTACCTCCGCCTTCAGTGGTGGTCAATGATAACGTGGAATTTCATGGGTCGAAAATCATTGACTCACGTCTCAGTCGCCGATCCCTTCAGTACTTGGTTCATTGGAGGGGGTATGGTCCTGTGGAGAGGACGTGGGTCCCTGCGTCTGATGTTAACGCAGATCGATTGGTTCGGACCTTTCACACAACTCACCCGGGCAGACCTGGCCCTGAGGGTCCGGAGTCCCCTCGTAGAGGGGGGGGTACTGTCATGGGTGTATCGCCACAAGGATTGTCGCGATTACACACTCTGACTTCTCACAGCTGAGTTGCTGTTTCTTTGTGTTTGGTAATGAGGGAGTTAATTTTACCTAGCTCTTTGCTAAGACTAGGTCCAGCCTCGCCCGGCTGCTTTTGATTATGTTCTAATTAGATTCCTTCATATACCTGCCAGTCTGCTTGTTAGATGCCGGTGAAAGCCTTTATGTAGTCTAGCAGACTGGATCGGTTCTGAGAATACTTAAGCTAAGAGCTCCTTAGTTGTTTTTACTCTTATAGCTTATAGTTTATCTCTGAGACCTTAGGTGTTCCTACTGTGTGTGAGTGTTGTATGTAAGACTTTATTTACTTTATTTCTTGTCTTTTTTGTATGTCTTTCTGTTCATTAACCGTTACCTGTTCATTCCCTTTGGTGGTAATTAGGGTCCTTCTTAGGACTAGATTACAGTTGGCAGGGATTGATAGGAGACAGGGTTTACGCTGGTGGCCTGGACCTCTGTACCTTTAACAGTACCTCCAGGTAGAGGGATTAGTTAGGACCCCAGTTTAGGGTCAGCATAGACCCCGGTCACCCTCTAGCCGGAGACAGCGTATAACGGATTCCGTATTGACCCACTGGACTTTCTGTCAGGTAATTCTATGTTATCATATATCTATGCGCATGTTATATTGTATGTTGCCCTTTTGATATAGATTACTGTCATCACATATATATATATCTGCTATACAGCGTGATACCCAGCTATCTTGGAATCGTGAATGAGTTGCAATACTCTCAATCTGACTGTTTCAGGAATATACAGGCGTTGTCCCTGAATCCACACACCATTCTTAAAGACAAGACTTACGTCCCTTGGGGGTTGTGCCAAAAAGGAATCCGCATGGTATGCTTCCTTGATGTCCTTAAGTAGGTCTTGATTATGAATTACTCCTAGGAATCTAGAGTCAGGAAGAATAGTCTTAGGAGGAGTAATTGGACGTGTCTCTGCTGAGTAAATCCTAGAGAGTGCATCAGCCTTTCCATTGCGCGATCCTGGTCTATAAGAAATGATAAAATTAAATTGGTTTAAGAAAAGATTCCAGCGAGCCTGGCGAGGAGTCAGGCACTTAGCCGACCTGATAAACTCAAGGTTACAATGGTCTGTCAGGACGACTATTTGCTGTGCAGCTCCCTGAAGAAGGTGTCTCCATTCTTTGAAGGCGGCAATAATGGCCAACAACTCTCTATTGCCCACATCGTAGTTCCTCTCAGCCGAAGACAACTGCTGGGAAAAGAAGGCACAGGGATGCAAGACATTCTTCTCACCTGTTCTCTGAGAGAGTATAGCTCCAACGGCACAGTCTGAAGCATCCACCTCTATTATGAAGGCAAGCTCGGGGTTGGGATGTACTAGGATAGGTGCAGTGGTAAATTTATCTTTTAGACGGGAAAATGCTTCCTGGGCTTGGGGAGTCCAGGAGAACCTAGACTCTTTCCGGGTAAGTTGGGTGATAGGTGACACTACCTCAGAGAAATTTCTAATGAAACGTCTATAGAAGTTGGCAAACCCGATGAAGCGCTGTACCTCCTTCACATTTCTAGGACTTGGCCAATCCTTGATGGCTTGGGTTTTGCTTCCATCCATACTAATTCCTTGTGTAGACAGTACATACCCCAGAAATGGAATTTCGGTCCTATGGAATTCACACTTTTCAAGTTTGATGTAAAGATGATTTTGTCTTAGACGTTCCAGGACCATTCTCACATGTCCATGATGTTCCTCTGTGGAGTTAGAAAAAATTAGAATATCATCCAAATAAATTACCACGAATGTATCTAGGAGATCCCTGAAGATGTCATTCACCAAGTGTTGGAAAGTGGCTGGGGCGGTACTCAGACCAAAAGGCATAACTAGATATTCAAAGTGTCCATAGCGTGACCTGAATGCAGTCTTCCATTAATCCCCAGGTCTAATACGGACTAAGTTATAGGCCCCACGAAGATCTAGTTTAGAGAAAATTTTGGCATGTCGCACTCTCTCCAATAACTCAGGGATTAAAGGCAATGGATAACGGTTTCTAATAGTAACCTTATTGAGTTCCCTATAGTCTACGCATGGTCTCAGAGATCCATCTTTCTTCTTTACAAAGAAGATGGGTGCACCTGCAGGAGATGAAGAGGGGCGTATGAAGCCCTTGGCTAGATTTTCGTCTATGTAATCCTTTAAAGCCTTTAGCTCGGGCCCCGCCAGGGGGTAGATCTTACCAAAAGGTATCTCTGCTCCAGGCAATAATTCAATTGGACAATCATATGGACGGTGAGGAGGAAGCTGGTCAGCGTTCTTCTTGTCACATAAATCCACATAGTCCTGGTATACAGCTGGTAGTTCAGGGACTGACATGGTTCCTTTAGGAACAGAGCAAGCTGAAACTTTTGGACTCATCTGTTTCTCTGGAAAGTGTAATTCCTTGGTCTCCCAGTTAATGGTAGGATTTGAGCCTGCAGCCATGGTAGCCCTAGAATAATGGGAAAGTGGGGAGAAGAGATAAGCATAAAGGACAGTTTCTCTTGATGATCTTTACCCATAAGAACCCTCAAAGGCTCTGTTTCCTGATCCACTGGTCCAGAGGTCAGCAGGGAGCCATCCACAGTTTCCATCTGTACTGGAGTAGCCTTCTTCACTGAACGTATCCCCTGTTTCAGAGCAAAGGAGACATCCATAAAATTTCCACTTGCCCCTGAGTCGATCATAGCAGAGCTAGACACCCAAGCTGAGTCAACCCAGAGTTTGATGGAAAAAAAGCAATGAGAATTGTTTTTCTTACAACTCAGCTGGGACACCGCTGAGGAAACTTGAAAAATGGCAGCGTTTACACAGTCAACGTCCTCAGAGGTAACGGAGTTTAAGTCCGAGAAATCAAGATCTGTTGCTGCAGATCTCTCTGGAGCCTGAGGCTCGGACCTGACAGATCCCCTCTCGCAACACTCACAATGAATGAGTGCTGCAGTAGTCTTACGAGAACGGCTGGGGCAGTTTATAATGAAGTGCCCTGACTTACCACAGTAGAAACATAGATTCTCCTTAAAACGATGTTCCTTGCGTGCATCACTAACCCGTCGTTGTAAAGAGTCTACCTGCATGGGTTCAGGCTCAGGTTCCCGTGTAATCCTACTCAAAGGTTCCTTAGCTGGAGAGGAAGGTAGGAAAAGGTTAGTACGATTGCTTTCGAACCATCTCTCTTGCCTGCGTTCAGTCAGACGAGTATCAATACGGATGCAGTAGTTAATAAAGTCACCTAACGCAGTGGGAGGGTCGGCACGAGCAAGTTCATCCTTAATCAGTGGAGATAACCCCTTTCGAAAAATAGATTTTTTGGCGGAACTGTCCCAGGTGGTATCAAGGGCCCATCTCCTGAAATCCAAGGCATATTCAGCTACCGAGTGCTTACCTTGGCGCAAAGCTAACATGGCTGCTTCAGCTGTTGCACCTCGATTGGGGTCATCAAACACCTGCCCCATGGCTGAAATAAAAGCATCAAGGTGATTCAAACAATCATCCTCAGTCTCAATCAGAGGGTTTGCCCACATCAAAGCCTTGTTGGTAAGCAACATAATTATAGTAAGCACCTTAGATCGTTCAGTGGGAAATTGTGAAGCATGTGCAGAAAAAAAAAGATTGCATTGATTAATAAATCCCCTGAATTTCTCACGTTCACCGCCAAAACGAAAAGGGGGCAACTTGGGAATCCCAGAACTCGGGGCTACAACAGGAGCCTGGACTCGCTCTTCTAGAACCTCAATCCTGGCTCGCAAATCCTGGGCAGTCTGTCCAAACACTTGCAAATTGTGATTAGTGAGGTCCTGTAGGCTTGAAAAACGGGTCTTTATATTCTGCAAATCTGCAAGGATATTATCAGTCACTCCGCAAAGTTCCTTTATGCGGGCCTCCATTTTCCAGATCTTTTAAGACAGGAGTACTGGAAGAAGAGGAGAGGAGAAAAAAAAAACAATAGTGTTTACCTGTGGTAACACTGCAGAGAGAAAAAAAAATTAAGGGAACTGCTCACCTGGAATGGTTGTGAGAAGTCACAACCACTATCATCACAGAAAGTTCACCCGGACATCTGATATCCACAGTTACAGCAGACAAAAAAGAGAAAAGAAAAAAAAAAAAAAACAATAGTGTTTACCTGTGGTAACACTGCAGAAAAAAAAACACTTAAAGGAATTGCTCACCTGGAATGGTTGTGAGAAGTCACAACCACTGTCATCACAGAAAGTACAACCGGACATCCGATATCCACAGTTACAGCAGACACAGCCTTTCCAGACCCAGCAGACACTAACGTTTTGGCTTCAGAATCTTGTAATGTATGTAGTACAGTTCATATAGCGTCTTGTGCTTGGGTGCGATGAAAATACATGAGACACAGGTTTGATATAGAAAGTCTTGTATTACTTCATACAAGTTGGCAAAAATAGTCACACAGTTTGCAGACACAGAAGCAGGAGACACAGCAGGCCAGAGTAATCTAAGCTCAGCAATCACTCTCCACAACAGGTTCAGGATCTTCTTCTCTGTTACCGTAAGTCCATGCAAACGTGGGTCTTTCAAAGAGCAGGGTTCAGAGTCCACAAGTGCTTCAGAGTTCCTCAGTAGGAATAGCTGGAGTACAAGGTCCAAGGCTTTAGGAGTCAGGTCACAGGTTCACTGCAGGCTAGATTCTGAAGCACTGATTGCTCAGCTGTGGCTGCTTAAGAAGCAAAAGGAGAGAATCAGGGCGGGAACATGCAAGCTGGAAACTCCATTTTGACTGAGGGCAAGATAGCTGCAGCAAGACAGAAAGTAAAATGGCTGACGAACAAACTGAGTTTCAGGAACATGTACACAGAACCTTACACACTGTGGCTTAGACAGTGGACCGGGGACGCGGTTTCCAAGCAAGGTTTGCTATCTTTAGCTTACAAGGGTGGTCAGCTATTTGGATCTGACCTCACGGAGCTGATTGCCAAGGCAAAGGCAAAAGAAACGGCTTTACCGCAGCGAAGAGCTGTGACTTCTGCGTCTGGCAGACCTAGTGCCGGTAGTAGTCGGCGGTCCTTTCGGTCCAGGGGACGGTTTGGTCAGCCTTCTTGGGGATCGGGTCGTCCCTCTTAGGAAAAAAGAACTCTCAGAAATCCCGCACTCCCTGGAAACAGAGCTTCCGTCAAGACAAGCGGGAAGCTGACAAAAAGCCCGCTAAGGCGGACTGACGCCAGGACCTCACTCGAGGGCTCTCGAGTGGGGGGTCGCCTGCTCCAGTTCGAACCGACTTGGGCTTCCCGCGTGTCGGACGCCTGGGTGACGCGGGTTGTGTCGGCAGGCTACTTCATAGAGTTTCTTTCTCGACCCCCAGACAGTTTTTGCCAATCCCGCATTCCGTCAGAGCCCGAGCTATTTGCCGCTCTACTGCGGGAGGTCGATTCCCTTCTGCAAAAGGGTGTGGTGGTACCGGTTCCGCCGGAGGACCGGGGAAGAGGGTTTTATTCCAACCTCTTTGTGGTCCCCAAAAATTAGGACAATATTTAGCCCCATTCTGGATCTCAAAAGATTGAATCGGCATGTCCGCACCCAGAAATTCCGCATGGAGTCACTTCGCTCCGTTGTGGCGGCTCTGTCGCAGAACGATTTTTTGGTGTCAATCGACATTCGCGACGCTTATTTGCATGTTCCCGTCGGAAGGGCCCACCAACGCTTCCTTCGTTTTGCCATAGGTCAGGACCATTACCAGTTTGTGGCCCTGCCATTCGGGTTGGCCTCAGCACCCAGAGTTTTTACAAAAATTCTGGCACCTCTCATGGCGATTCTTCGAAGACAGGGGGTTACGATTCTTCCCTATCTGGACGACCTTTTGATTGTGGTGTCCTCAAAAGAGGAGGCGGTGACGGCTCGCAATCTATCCCTTCAGCTCCTGGAGGACTTCGGGTGGCTGGTCAATTGGGAGAAGTCGTCTCTGGAACCGTCACAGTCAATCCTGTTTTTGGGAATGCATTTCGACACGGTACGAGCAGTGGTGTCTCTGCCTCCAGACAAGCAAGCGAGTCTTCTTCGACATGTACAGGTTATGAAGTTGTCGACAGCAATGTCCCTTCGAAGGTGTATGCGCCTTCTGGGTTTGATGGTGGCGTCGATGGAGGCAGTTCCGTTTGCCCAATTTCATTCCAGGGCTCTCCAAATGCTCATTTTGAACCGTTGGGATCGATCGCAGTTTTCACTGGATTGCAGTGTCATCATCTCCCACAGGGTGCGAGAGTCTCTAGGATGGTGGTTACGTCCGGAAGTGTTATCCCTGGGGAAGTCTTTTCTCCCTCCAAGGTGGTCGATCATAACCGCCGATGCCAGCCTGACGGGCTGGGGGGTGTCTGGAACGATCTCTGGATTCATGGAGTATGGTCGTCGGAAGAGTCTGTCCTGCCGATCAACATCCTGGAATTGAGGGCAATTTTCCTTTGCCTCCAACACTGGACGGTCCCTTTAAGCGGTCTACCAGTCCGAGTGCAGACAGACAACGCGACGGCGGTCGCGTATATCAACCATCAAGGTGGGACGAGGAGCTTCAGGCTCTTGATGGAGGTGTCTCGGATCCTGGTATGGGCCGAGGCCAGGGTGCCAGCCATCTCTGCGATTCACATTCCAGGAGTTCAGAATATCACAGCGGACTTCCTCAGTCGCGAAAAGATGGATCCCGGAGAATGGAGTCTTCATCCGAAAATTTTTGCACTGCTGTGCTCCCGTTGGGGGACTTCCCAAGTGGATCTGATGGCGTCCAGGTTCAATGCCAAGTTACCGACGTTCATGTCCAGGTACAAGGACCCGAAGGCTGTGGCGGTGGATGCTCTGGTGGCTCCGTGGGACCAATTCGAGCTAATCTATGTGTTCCCGCCGATATCCTTACTTCCTCTGGTGTTGCGTTGGATAAGACTGGAGAGAGTCCCGGCTGTGTTGATAGCCCCAGATTGGCCAAGGAGGACGTGGTTCTCGACGCTGGTGTCGCTTCTGGCAGCGCCTCCACTTCCACTCCCTCTTCGCCCGGACCTGTTAACCCAAGGGCCCGTTCGTCACCTGGACCTGAAGTCTCTGCGTTTGACGGCGTGGCTCTTGAGACCGAAATCTTGATCCGTCAAGGTTTTTCAGCCGAAGTCATTGCCACTCTGCAAGCTGCCAGAGGTCCGGCTACTACTAGGATTTATCACAAGACTTGGGAAGCCTTCTTTTCGTGGTGTTCGGGTTCTTCTAGGAACCTGAGGATTTTTTCCATTCCCAATTTGTTGGCCTTTTTGCAGTACGGCCTGGACAAGGGTTTGGCAGTTAGCACTCTGAAGGGGCAGGTTTCTGCTCTGTCCTTGCTGTTTCGGAAGGCTATCGCCTCGCGTAGGGAAGTACGTTCCTTTTTTCGCGGGGTAACCCGTCAGTTTCCGCCGCGGAAGGCGCTTGTGTCTCCTTGGCGGCTCAATGTTGTCTTGGAGGCTCTTCAACATGGGCCTTTTGAGCCTATGGACTCTGTTAGCCTTTCCTTGCTCTCTTGGAAGGTTGCCTTCCTAGTGGCGGTCACTTCTTTGAGAAGGGTTTCTGAGTTGGCGGCTCTTTCTTGTTCGCCTCCTTTTCTGGAGTTTCATCCGGATCGCGTAGTGCTGCGCACTCGGGGCGACTTTCTACCTAAGGTGGTGTCACAATTTCATGTTAACCAGGATATTGTGTTGCCCTCGCTTTGTCCGGAGCCGAGGAATGCGAAGGAACGGGCCTTGCACACATTGGATTTAGTGCGGGCTTTGAAGTTCTATTTGTCTATTACTCAAAGTTTTCGGAAGTCGGATTCTCTGTTTGTGATTCCAGCAGGTCGTCGACGTGGGCAACGAGCTTCCAAGGATTCTATAGCTCGTGGGATTCGGTCGGCCATTTTAGAGGCTTACCGACTTAAGGGCGAACTGTTATGATCTGCTACCAGCACTAAGGAAAGGTGGGAATTCTGTCCCTACAATAGGACTGAGCTGGATCCCTACGATGTAACGGGGGACCTGATCCTGCGACCAGACCCGCTAAAGTCCTCAGCTAGTCTGAACGAAGACCTATAGTTGCGAGGAAGGAATCCCTACAAGATCTAGGGACTGGGTGAAAAGATGGACACCTCCTAACAGAAAGTGTAGCAGGTAATATAAAACAGAAAACAAATACTAAGAGATCCTAAGATCAAGCAAAACTGACAGAGTAAGGCACCTAAGCACCCAGCTAGCTTAAGAGTAGATAATACAATGAAGTCCAGCAAAGCCAGAAGGGCGGAGCCAGACTAAATAGGGAAAAAAGGTCATGTGACCAGCAAACTGAAACAAAATCTAACAAGAGGGTTCTAACAGTACCCTCCCTTCTAAGAGGATCCTCCAGATCCCCTAGGACTTAGGGTGAGTTTCCACGGTCAGGAAACGCTGCGTGTTTGGCGCTGTGCGCTGGCGCAGCGCCAAACACGCAGCGTCCAGATGTTACAGCATAGTGGAGGGGATTTCAAGAAATCCCGTCTCCACTATGCGTAACAATACGCAGGTGGCAAACCTGCGTAAACGGACATGCGGCGCGTCTTTTTAGACCGCAGCATGTCCTCGCGTATTGCGGCGACGGTGCGTCGCCGCAACATAATTAACACAGGGCTATGTAGCCCTGCGCTCTTTCCGGAGGTGTTCCGGAGGTGTCCTGAACACCTCCGGAAAGATCGCGCGTCAGAAAGGGGGCGGGGCTTAGACGGAGCGGAATTTCCGCTCCGTCAAAAGCGCTATGGTTCCGGACCGTGGAACCATAGCCTTAGGCTTATCCGGAAACCTCTTGTGAAACGCTCTGACAAGTCTAGACGCAGAAACATCATCCGCCCTCACCCATGAGTTATCCTCGGGTCCATAACCCTTCCAAGCGATGAGGTACTGCAAACTCCCTCTATACCGTCTAGAATTTAGGATGCGGCAAAAAATCTCATATTGCCCGTCCTCCACCACCAGGGAACAGTGGCCGAGACGTCTCCATCTGAGACCTCAGCTTTTTTCAAGAGAGAAACATGAAACACCGGATTAATCTTCCAGGAGGTAGGAAGCTCCAACTTAACAGCAGATTGGTTAATAACCTGAAGCACCTTAAAGGGCCCTACAAACTTGGGACCCAATTTCTTAGACGGAATCCTCAAGCGCAGATTCTTAGAGGACAACCAAACCATGTCACCAATAGCAAACAAAACCTCTTGTCGTTTTCTATCAAAATACATTTTGGATCTTTTGTTAGCCTCCTGAAGATTACCACGTACATCAGTCCAAACTCTCTCCAAAACACCAGAAAAATTCTCCTCTTCAGGTACAGCCGATCCCAACTTGGAAAATGACCCAAAAGACGGATGTCTCCCAGTACAACAAAAAAAGGCGAACAACCAGCAGAAGCGGATGTATGATTGTTAAGAGCAAACTCAGCAAGTGGTAGAAACTCAGACCACCCCTCTTGATTATCAGTCACAAAACAACGCAAGAACTGCTCAACATCCTGGTTTTTCCTTTCTGTCTGACCATTAGACTCAGGATGATATCCGGATGAAAACGACAAATGAACTCCCAACCTGTCACAAAAGGCGCGCCAAAAACGAGCCACAAACTGAGGTCCCCTATCAGAAACAATGTCAGTAGGAACACCATGCAGTCTGACTATTTCCTTGACAAAGGCCTTAGCGAGAGTCTTAGCGCAGGGCAGTTTGATGAAAGGAACCAAGTGACACATCTTGCTAAAACGGTCCACGACCACCCAGATGACAGTGAAACCCTCAGAGGGGGGAAGGTCAGTAATAAAGTCCATAGCCAAATGTGTCCAAGGTGCACTAGGGACCTCCAAAGGGCAAAGCAACCCCGCAGCAGGAGAATGAGAAGACTTAGATCTAGCACACACAGTGCATTGGCGCACCCACTTAATGACTTCCTTCTGCCATCCTGGCCACCAAAAACTGCGACCCACAAGTCTCTTGGTCTCAGAGATTCCAGGATGACCTGCCAACCGAGAGTCATGACATTCATCAAACAAATCTCTCCTCAGGGTACCAGGCACAAACAACCTCCCATGCGGCGTGTTAGATGGGGCATTCTCCTGTGCTTTAAAAATCTCATCTTCCAACACGGAGTCCAAAACAGCAATAACAACCCCCTCTTGCAAGATGTTTTCCTCCTCCTCCTCAGTACCCACCATAGGAGAAAAGCTGCGAGACAAAGCATCAGCTTTAACATTTTTAGTACCTGGGATGTAAGTAACGGTAAAATTAAACCGTGAGAAAAACAGTGCCCACCTAGCCTGACGGGCATTCAAGCGTTTGGCAGCATCAAGGTAGATCAGATTTTTATTATCGGTGAAGACTTGAACGGGAAATTCCGCTCCCTCCAAAAAATGACGCCAGTGTTCAAATGCGAGTTTAATTGCCAACAATTCCCGATTACCGATATCATAATTTAGTTCAGACTCAGAAAATTTCTTTGAAAAAAAAGCACAGGGATGTACTCCATCCGTCTTTGCCTGAGACAACACCGGGCCGACCCCCACAAAAGAAGCATCAACCTCAACCAAAAATGGTTTAGTCACATCAGGCTGCGTAAGGATGGGAG
Organism: Oophaga sylvatica; assembly: GCA_033576555.1. Classification (NCBI taxonomy): domain Eukaryota; kingdom Metazoa; phylum Chordata; class Amphibia; order Anura; family Dendrobatidae; genus Oophaga; species Oophaga sylvatica. Next base: position 1,957,089 of record JARQOD010000009.1, read on the forward strand.
CAGAGCTGAACCTCTCCTTTAGCAACACAAAAGCCTCAATGGCCTCAGTAGTCCACTGAACCGCATCAGCACCTTTCCTGGTGAGATCGGTCAGAGGTTTGGCAATCACAGAAAATTTTTTTATGAATTTTCTATAGTAATTGGCGAACCCCAAAAACCTCTGTATTGATTTCACACCAATAGGTCTAGGCCAATCCTGCACAGCTTGCACTTTCACCGGGTCCATGTCAAAACCTTCACTGGAGACAATGTAGCCCAAAAAACTAAGTCTCTGTACAGCGAACTCACATTTTTCTAGTTTGGCAAAAGTGAATTATCACTCAGTAACTGTAATACTTCACGCACACTCCTCCAATGAGACTCCAAATCCGGTGAATAAATCAAAATGTCATCCAAATACACAACCACACTTCTGCCGATCAAAGGTCTAAGGATGTCATTAATAAGATTCTGAAAAAATGCCGGAGCACTGGAAAGTCCAAAGGGCATGACCAGATTCTCAAAATGACCCAGTGGAGTGTTAAACGCAGTCTTCCATTCATCCCCCTCCTTCATGCGCAACAAATTGTATGCCCCTCGAAGATCAATTTTCGAGAACCACTTGGCCCCCACTAACTGATTAAACAAATCAGGAATCAATGGCAGTGGGTAAGGATTGCGTACAGTAATCTTATTAATCTCACGAAAGTCTAGACAAGGCCGTAAACCGCCGTCCTTTTTTTTAACAAAAAAAAATCCAACCGCCACAGGAGATTTGGAAGGCCTAATGTGACCGGCGGCCAAGCTTGTCTGTATGTATTCCTCCAAAGCCTTTCTCTCAGGAATAGTCAAATTAAATAGACGACTTTTAGGAAGAGTCGCTCCAGGGACAAATTCAATTGCACAATCATAATCTCTATGAGGAGGCAATACCTGCGATTCCTTATCAGAAAAAACTTTCCAAAAATCCTGAATAGGTACAGGTAACTCCCCCTTAACTACAGCAGCAATACGCCCGTTACAACACTTGTCATAACACTTAGGACTCCAGGACTTAATTTCATTGGTAGACCAATCCAGTACCGGATTGTGCAATTTTAACCAGGGTAACCCCAAAATCACCGGAGAAGGTAAATTATTCAAAACTACCAAATCCAAATTCTCTTGATGAACACCATTAATAGTAAGAGGAAATTCACAGATATGGTGAGTAACATTTTTCAAGGGAGAACCATCCACAGACACCACATTAATAGGAGAAGATAGAAGTTTGGGTTTTAATTTTAGTTTTTCCAAACATTTCCCATCAATCACATTGAGAGTTGAACCACAATCCACAAATACCCGAAACTCCATTAATTCCTCCTCACCAGCAGTGGTAGCAGAAAGAAAGACACCTTTATTGTTTAAACAAGCTATGCGGGCAAAACTGACCTCATTTTTTTTCTCTCTTTATTCATTCGAAGCACACAGTTCTTAATGAAATGCTCAGATTTACCACAGTAGAAACACAAACCTTGAGCAAATCTGCGTTCTTTTTCCCGAGAGTGAGGTGCCATTGCTCCAATTTCCATCGGCTCTGCAATGTCAGTACATTCCTTCTCCAAACTTGGAGCTGACAAGGTAGATTTACTCTCATTAACCCTTGCACGCAGTCTCCTATCCACCCGTATGGCTAATTGCATAGCCTCTTGCAAGTTACCAGGTATGGGATAAGCAATCAGCAAATCTTTAACCCTTTCACTTAACCCTGCAAGAAATAAACTTTTCAAAGCTGAATCATTCCAGCCCACCTGAGCGGACCACCTTCGGAAGTGAGTACAATATTTTTCCACATTACCTGATCCCTGTCTCAAACGTCTCAATTCTGTCTCAGCTGATGAAACACGATCCGGATCGTCATACAATAACCCCAAAGCAGAAAAAAAACTATCCACTGATCTAAAGCATGGATCACTAGGCTGCAGAGAAAAGGCCCAGTCCTGAGGTTCTTTGAGCAAAAGTGACATTATGAACCCTATGCGCTGTGATTCATCACCAGAGGATCTGGGTCTCAAACGGAAATACAACAAGCAAGCATTTTTAAAAGAAAAAAAATCTTGTTGTTCACCAAAAAATAAATCAGGCAAACGTACCTTTGGCTCCACGAAATCAGCTCCAGAACAACTACTCACGTGTTGCTGGATTTCAGCCACCTCCAGAGAGAGTCCCTGCAGCGTTGAGCCAAATCCTGAACCGACACCATAATAGAAACTGAAAATCTTTCCTTAGAGATTTTTTTTTTTTTTTTTTCTTTGGGCTGGACTTACTGTTATGATCTGCTACAAGCACTAAGGAAAGGTGGGAATTCTGTTCCTACAATAGGACTGAGCTGGATCCCTACGATGTAACGGGGGACCTGATCCTGCGACCAGACCCGCTAAAGTCCTCAGCTAGTCTGAACGAAGACCTATAGTTGTTAGGGAGGAATCCCTACAAGATCTAGGGACTGGGTGAAAAGATGGACACCTCCTAACAGAAAGTGTAGCAGGTAATATAAAACAGAAAACAAATACTAAGAGATCCTAAGATCAAGCGAAACTGACAGAGCAAGGCTCATAAGCACCCGGCTAGCTTAAGAGTAGATAATACAATGAAGTCCAGCAAAGCCAGAAGGGCGGAGCCAGACTAAATAGGGAAAAAAGGTCATGTGACCAGCAAACTGAAACAAAATCTAACAAGAGGGTTCTAACACGAACATTGCCCGATTAAGATTTGAGCTCACTCCACGAGGGCTGTGGGTTCATCGTGGGCTTTTCATCAAGGGGCCTCGGCAGCTCCGTCCACACATTTACGAAATTTTATAAGGTGGACGTCAGTGCTTCCGCTGATGCGGCCTTAGGACGTAGGGTCCTGCTGGCGGCTGTAGTCTAAAGTTCTTGTGAACTTGTATTTAGCGCTAGATGCGCATTTATTTAAGTTGTTGGGAATCTGCCTCTGTTGGTTTTTTGCCCACCCTTAATTTCTGGACTGCTTTGGGATGTCCCACTGGTAATGAATGTGTCTCCCTTCCTTCCATCTGCTGCTGAAATACGGATTTTGGTAAGACCTTACCTGTAAAATCCTTTTCAGCGAAGGAAGGAAGGGAGACACAGATCCCTCCCATGGCAGAAGTGTGTTGTTGTGTTTTCAGATGCGGCGTGACCCTTCTCTGATAGCGATTATCTGGGCTGAGGTCGGCGCGCTAAGGCTCTTTTCCAGCATTGCCAGCTCATCGCAGTGGTCACGTTCAGTGAGTAGTACCTGGGACTGTGTGGTTTTGTCTGTTATATACATAACCTATCTCCTTATTTTTTCTCTGAAGTTCTTCAGAAGGGGTTATGTTGCTCCGCTGGTGATTTTTGCTCTTCCTTAGCTTGTGTACGGACTGGAGAGCTGGAGTAGGAGGAGCCCAAGCTGGAGGGGCCGGTCAACACTCTTTTGTAATCTGAGGTGTTCTATCCTGTGTGGGCTCCGCCTACCCACTGGTAATGAATGTGTCGTCCCTTCCTTCCTTCGCTGAAAAGGATTTTACAGGTAAGGTCTTACCAAAATCCGTATTTTAGATTGCAGTTTTTGACCTTCCTGACACAGCCCCATTTTTCAAATCTGACATGTTACCTTATGTGGTAATAACTTAGAAATCTTTTCTCCTATCTCAGTGACCAAAAAAGTGAGAACATTTTTCAACATCAAGAAGCACTCACACCTTAAATTGTTAAACAGGTTTTCCAAAGCTTATCCATTGATGACCCATCTCATGTTTGATCAATGTGGATCCAACACAGCAACCAGAATGAAATCAAACACAGCAGCTCCACCCATTGCTTGGTGGCCACTGCCAAGTACTACAGTACATTCACTGCATGGGGAGAGAAAGTGCAGTACTCGTCTTCGGCCACTAATCAATGTATGGGGCTGCTGTGTTCTGACCGGAACGACGCTTAGTTCTGGTCACTGCTAAGCAGTTTTATCTGACTGCTGCTGCTAACAATCGTGGGTGGAGCGGTGCTCAACCCATGATTGTTAACTTGTTAAATGCCGCTGTCAATCTCTGAAAGCCTCATTTAACACACGCTGACATGAGCGTGCGTCATTAACTCCTTCCATCGCTGTCCCCGTGACATGATCACTGGTCATCGATAGGTTGTCATAACAGCCAGGGGTCAGCTGAAGACCCCCGTGCTTGTCATTACAGAGCTCCTTTGAAACCCTGCCTGTTGCCGGGCTTCAAAGGAGACTGTGATTTCTGCAATATGCAGCGACACTGTGGCGTTTCTACATAAAGCACAAGCGATCTGACGATCATATCTTCAAGTCCCCTAAGGGGGCTTAAAAGAACAGTTAAAAAAAAGTTTTAAAAACCTAAACGTTCAAATCACCCATTTTCCCACCATTGAAAATAAAGATATTAAAAAATAAAAAAATACACATACCGTATATACTCGAGTATAAGCCGAGATTTTCAGCCCATTTTTCAGGGCTGAAAGTCCCCCTCTCGGCTTATACTCGAGTCATATACCGGGGGTCTGCGGGGGAGGTGGAGCAGGGGTGTCCTATATACTCACCCCCTCCTGGCGCTGCCTCTGCAGCTCCTGCTCTTCTCCCAAGGTCTTCGGCGCCTGTGTTCAGCGGTCACGTGGTACCGCTCATTAAAGTCATGAATATGCACATATTCATGACTTTAATGAGCGGTACCACGTGACCGCTGAACACAGGCGCCGGAGACCGTGGGAGATGAGCAGGGGCTGCAGAGACCACGCCAGGAGGGGGTGAGTTTAGCGATATTCACCTGTCTGCGTTCCAACGCTGCACACCGCTGTATCCTCGCGTCCTCTAGCTGTGAATGTTCAGGTCAGAAGGCGCGATGATGTGGTTAGTGCGCGCCGTGCCCTCTGCCTGAGCATTCACTGCTAGAGGACGCGAGGAGGCAGCGGTGGAACGCGGACAGGTGAATATTGCAGGTGCCGGGGCCTGAGCCAGTGGTGACACCGGCACCTGTCCCCAATAGCGCGCCGGTGTCCCTGCCTGCTCAGGACACCAGCACCTGGCCCCCAGCGACAAGAGGTGAGTATGTCTTTTTTTATTATTATTATTATTCGCAGCAGCATATGGGGGCACAATCTATGGAGCATCAAATGGGGGCATAATACATGGGGCACAATCTATGGAGCATCATATGGGGCATAATACATGGGGCACAATCTATGGGGCATCACATGGGGGCATAATACATGGGGCAGCATATGGGGCACATTCTATGGAGCATCATATGGGGCATAATACATGGGGCAGCATATGGGGCACAATCTATGGAGCATCATATGGGGCATAATACATGGGGCAGCATATGGGGAACAATCTATTGAGCATCTTGTGGGGCATAATACATGGGGCAGCATATGGGGCATAATCTATGGAGCAGCATATGGGGCATAATATATGGGGCAGCATATGAGGCACAATCTGTGGGGCAAAATCTATGGGGCATAATCTATGGGGCAGCATATGGGCATAATCTATGGAGCATCTTGTGGGGTATAATCTATGGGGCAGCATATGGGGCATAATCTATGGCATATGGGGCTCCTGATTCAATATGGCTATTCAAAAACATTTAACCTACTTTAATTTTACTTTTGTTGGTATCTATTTTTATTTTTGAAATTTACCAGTAGCTGCCTCATTTTCCACCCTAGGCTTATGCTCGAGTCAATACGTTTTCCCAGTTTTTCGTGGCAAAATTAGGGGGTCGGCTTATACTCGAGTATATACGGTATGTGGTATTGCCGCTTTCATAAAAGTCCAATCTATCAAAATATAAAAACAATTAACCCGTAAATGGAAAAAACTACAGAATCACGTTTTTTTGGTCATCGCTGTACTCCAAAAAATGCTGTAACAAGCGATCAAAAAGTCTCATCGATCCCAAAATAGTACTAATAAAAAGATTGTCTCATCAAAATATTAGTTATCTCACAGCTCCATCAACGAAATATAAAAATGTTATACACTCCCTGGCAGAAGTTATGTCGCTTATCCATGTTATGTAAATAAAAGCTTATAACCTGACGTTAAATTCATCCATTGGTTGTATAAATTATTCTTTTGAAAGCTGAAACCCTCCAAAATCTGGTTTAGGTTAAGAAAATATATTGGCATCAATGCAGAAATATTGATCATTTAATGGACACAGAATGGTCAGATTTTGGCAAGACAAAAGTTTTGTCGCCTGGTCATATAATGCACCCAATCCTAGTTTACATCCTCACCTGTGCTCAGTAAATGATCAGTTAATTAGTGGGTGTGTATAAAAAGAAACCCAGCACCCCAGACCTTCACTTGAACAGCAACTTGAGCTCTGACAACATGCCAAAAATCCACCCTGCGATCAAAGCCTGGATTATCAAGAGGCTGAAGACTAGATCCACTGCAGAGGTGGCTGGCACCTTTAATGTGTCTCAGCGTCAAGTACAAAGAATTAAGAAAAGATTTGAAGAGACTGGAGATGTGTTTGACAAGCCCAGGTCCAGCAGACCCCGCAAGACAAGTACTCAGGAGGAATGTTTGTTGGTTAGAAAATCCAAAGCAAGCCCCTCTTCCACTGCAGCAGAGCTCCAACTGTTAGAACCCTCTTGTTAGATTTTGTTTCAGTTTGCTGGTCACATGACCTTTTTTCCCTATTTAGTCTGGCTCCGCCCTTCTGGCTTTGCTGGACTTCATTGTATTATCTACTCTTAAGCTAGCCAGGTGCTTAGGTGCCTTACTCTGTCAGTTTTGCTTGATCTTAGGATCTCTTAGTATTTGTTTTCTGTTTTATATTCCCTGCTACACTTTCTGTTAGAAGGTGTCCACCTTTTCACCCAGTCCCTAGATCTTGTAGGGATTCCTTCCTCGCAACTATAGGTCTTCATTCAGACTAGCTGAGGACTTTAGCGGGTCTGGTCGCAGGATCAGGTCCCCCGTTACATCGTAGGGATCCAGCTCAGTCCTATTGTAGGGACAGAATTCCCACCTTTCCTTAGTGCTTGTAGCAGATCATAACAGTAAGTCCAGCCCAAAGAAAAAAAAAAATAAAAAAATCTCTAAGGAAAGATTTTCAGTTTCTATTATGGTGTCGGTTCAGGATTTGGCTCAACACCTGCAGCGACTCTCTCTGTAGGTGGCTGAAATCCAGCAACACGTGAGTAGTTGTTCTGGAGCTGATTTCGTGGAGCCAAAGGTACGTTTGCCTGATTTATTTTTTGGTGAACAACAAGATTTTTTTTCTTTTAAAAATGCTTGCTTGTTGTATTTCCGTTTGAGACCCAGATCCTCTGGTGATGAATCACAGCGCATAGGGTTCATAATGTCACTTTTGCTCAAAGAACCTCAGGACTGGGCCTTTTCTCTGCAGCCTAGTGATCCATGCTTTAGATCAGTGGATAGTTTTTTTTCTGCTTTGGGGTTATTGTATGACGATCCGGATCGTGTTTCATCAGCTGAGACAGAATTGAGACGTTTGAGACAGGGATCAGGTAATGTGGAAAAATATTGTACTCACTTCCGAAGGTAGTCCGCACAGGTGGGCTGGAACGATTCAGCTTTGAAAAGTTTATTTCTTGCAGGGTTAAGTGAAAGGGTTAAAGATTTGCTGATTGCTTATCCCATACCTGGTAACTTGCAAGAGGCTATGCAATTAGCCATACGGGTGGATAGGAGACTGCGTGCAAGGGTTAATGAGAGTAAATCTGCCTTGTCAGCTCCAAGTTTGGAGAAGGAATGTACTGACATTGCAGAGCCGATGGAAATTGGAGCAATGACACCTCACTCTCGAGAAAAAGAACGCAGATTTGCTCAAGGTTTGTGTTTCTACTGTGGTAAATCTGAGCATTTCATTAAGAACTGTGCGCTTCGAATGAATAAAGAGAAAAAAAAATGAGGTCAGTTTTGCCCGCATAGCTTGTTTAAACAATAAAGGTGTCTTTCTTTCTGCTACCACTGCTGTTGAGGAGGAATTAATGGAGTTTCGGGTATTTGTGGATTGTGGTTCAACTCTCAATGTGATTGATGGGAAATTTTTGGAAAAACTAAAATTAAAACCCAAACTTCTATCTTCTCCTATTAATGTGGTGTCTGTGGATGGTTCTCCCTTGAAAAATGTTACTCACCATATCTGTGAATTTCCTCTTACTATTAATGGTGTTCATCAAGAGAATTTGGATTTGGTAGTTTTGAATAATTTACCTTCTCCGGTGATTTTGGGGTTACCCTGGTTAAAATTGCACAATCCGGTACTGGATTGGTCTACCAATGAAATTAAGTCCTGGAGTCCTAAGTGTTATGACAAGTGTTGTAACGGGCGTATTGCTGCTGTAGTTAAGGGGAGTTACCTGTACCTATTCAGGATTTTGGAAAGTTTTTTCTGATAAGGAATCGCAGGTATTGCCTCCTCATAGAGATTATGATTGTGCAATTGAATTTGTCCCTGGAGCGACTCTTCCTAAAAGTCGTTTATTTAATTTGACTATCCTGAGAGAAAGGCTTTGGAGGAATACATACAGACAAGCTTGGCCGCCGGTCACATTAGGCCTTCCAAATCTCCTGTGGCGGTTGGATTTTTTTTTGTTAAAAAAAAGGACGGCGGTTTACGGCCTTGTCTAGACTTTCGTGAGATTAATAAGATTACTGTACGCAATCCTTACCCACTGCCATTGATTCCTGATTTGTTTAATCAGTTAGTGGGGGCCAAGTGGTTCTCGAAAATTGATCTTCGAGGGGCATACAATTTGTTGCGCATGAAGGAGGGGGATGAATGGAAGACTGCGTTTAACACTCCACTGGGTCATTTTGAGAATCTGGTCATGCCCTTTGGACTTTCCAGTGCTCCGGCATTTTTTCAGAATCTTATTAATGACATCCTTAGACCTTTGATCGGCAGAAGTGTGGTTGTGTATTTGGATGACATTTTGATTTATTCACCGGATTTGGAGTCTCATTGGAGGAGTGTGCGTGAAGTATTACAGTTACTGAGTGATAATTCACTTTTTGCCAAACTAGAAAAATGTGAGTTCGCTGGACAGAGACTTAGTTTTTTGGGCTACATTGTCTCCAGTGAAGGTTTTGACATGGACCCGGTGAAAGTGCAAGCTGTGCAGGATTGGCCTAGACCTATTGGTGTGAAATCAATACAGAGGTTTTTGGGGTTCGCCAATTACTATAGAAAATTCATAAAAATTTTTTCTGTGATTGCCAAACCTCTGACCGATCTCACCAGGAAAGGTGCTGATGCGGTTCAGTGGACTACTGAGGCCATTGAGGCTTTTGTGTTGCTAAAGGAGAGGTTCAGCTCTGCTCCCATCCTTACGCAGCCTGATGTGACTAAACCATTTTTGGTTGAGGTTGATGCTTCTTCTGTGGGGGTCGGCCCGGTGTTGTCTCAGGCAAAGAAAGGATGGAGTACATCCCTGTGCTTTTTTTTCAAAGAAATTTTCTGAGTCTGAACTAAATTATGATATCGGTAATCGGGAATTGTTGGCAATTAAACTCGCATTTGAACACTGGCGTCATTTTTTGGAGGGAACGGAATTTCCCGTTCAAGTCTTCACCGATCATAAAAATCTGATCTACCTTGATGCTGCCAAACGCTTGAATGCCCGTCAGGCTAGGTGGGCACTGTTTTTCTCACGGTTTAATTTTACCGTTACTTACATCCCAGGTACTAAAAATGTTAAAGCTGATGCTTTGTCTCGCAGCTTTTCTCCTATGGTGGGTACTGAGGAGGAGGAGGAAAACATCTTGCAAGAGGGGGTTGTTATTGCTGTTTTGGACTCCGTGTTGGAAGATGAGATTTTTAAAGCACAGGAGAATGCCCCATCTAACACGCCGCATGGGAGGTTGTTTGTGCCTGGTACCCTGAGGAGAGATTTGTTTGATGAATGTCATGACTCTCGGTTGGCAGGTCATCCTGGAATCTCTGAGACCAAGAGACTTGTGGGTCGCAGTTTTTGGTGGCCAGGATGGCAGAAGGAAGTCATTAAGTGGGTGCGCCAATGCACTGTGTGTGCTAGATCTAAGTCTTCTCATTCTCCTGCTGCGGGGTTGCTTTGCCCTTTGGAGGTCCCTAGTGCACCTTGGACACATTTGGCTATGGACTTTATTACTGACCTTCCCCCCTCTGAGGGTTTCACTGTCATCTGGGTGGTCGTGGACCGTTTTAGCAAGATGTGTCACTTGGTTCCTTTCATCAAACTGCCCTGCGCTAAGACTCTCGCTAAGGCCTTTGTCAAGGAAATAGTCAGACTACATGGTGTTCCTACTGACATTGTTTCTGATAGGGAACCTCAGTTTGTGGCTCGTTTTTGGCGCGCCTTTTGTGACAGGTTGGGAGTTCATTTGTCGTTTTCATCCGGATATCATCCTGAGTCTAATGGCCAGACAGAAAGGAAAAACCAGGATGTTGAGCAGTTCTTGCATTGTTTTGTGACTGATAATCAAGAGGGGTGGTCTGAGTTTCTGCCACTTGCTGAGTTTGCTCTTAACAATCATACATCCGCTTCTGCTGGTTGTTCGCCTTTTTTTTGTTGTACTGGGAGACATCAGTCTTTTGGGTCATTTTCCAAGTTGGGATTGGCTGTACCTGAAGAGGAGAATTTTTCTGGTGTTTTGGAGAGAGTTTGGACTGATGTACGTGGTAATCTTCAGGAGGCTAACAAAAGATCCAAAGTGTATTTTGATAGAAAACGACAAGAGGTTTTGTTTGCTATTGGTGACATGGTTTGGTTGTCCTCTAAGAATCTGCGCTTGAGGATTCCGTCTAAGAAATTGGGTCCCAAGTTTGTAGGGCCCTTTAAGGTGCTTCAGGTTATTAACCAATCTGCTGTTAAGTTGGAGCTTCCTACCTCCTGGAAGATTAATCCGGTGTTTCATGTTTCTCTCTTGAAAAAAGCTGAGGTCTCAGATGGAGACGTCTCAGCCACTGTTCCCCTGGTGGTGGAGGACGGGCAATATGAGATTTCCCGCATCCTAAATTCTAGACGGTATAGAGGGAGTTTGCAGTACCTCGTCGCTTGGAAGGGTTATGGACCCGAGGATAACTCATGGGTGAGGGTGGATGATGTTTCTGCGTCTAGACTTGTCAGAGCGTTTCACAAGAGGTTTCCGGATAAGCCTAAGTCCTAGGGGATCCGGAGGATCCTCTTAGAAGGGAGGGTACTGTTAGAACCCTCTTGTTAGATTTTGTTTCAGTTTGCTGGTCACATGACCTTTTTTCCCTATTTAGTCTGGCTCCACCCTTCTGGCTTTGCTGGACTTCATTGTATTATCTACTCTTAAGCTAGCCAGGTGCTTAGGTGCCTTACTCTGTCAGTTTTGCTTGATCTTAGGATCTCTTAGTATTTGTTTTCTGTTTTATATTCCCTGCTACACTTTCTGTTAGGAGGTGTCCACCTTTTCACCCAGTCCCTAGATCTTGTAGGGATTCCTTCCTCGCAACTATAGGTCTTCGTTCAGACTAGCTGAGGACTTTAGCGGGTCTGGTCGCAGGATCAGGTCCCCCGTTACATCGTAGGGATCCAGCTCAGTCCTATTGTAGGGACAGAATTCCCACCTTTCCTTAGTGCTTGTAGCAGATCATAACACCAACAGGCCTGGTCACCTCAAGTCCCTGTGTCAACTAGAACAGTTTGTAGGATTCTGTCTCGAAATGGCCTCCATGGTCGAATTAGTGCCCAGAAGCCAGCACTAAACAAAAGGCAAATAAAAAACCGTGTGGCATTTGCAAAGTCCCACAGCCTGCTAAACAGATGGACGCTGGAAAAGTGTCAGAAGGTGGATTTTTCTGATGAATCTTCAGTAGAATTACGCCACAGCCGCCGCAAATACTGCAGGAGACCTGCTGGAGCCCGTATGGATCCAAAATACACCCAGAAAACAGTTAAATTTGATGGTGGAAAGATCATGGTCTGGGGTTACATTCAGTATGGGGGTGTGCGAAACATTTGCAAGGTGGAAGGCAGTATCAATAACCTAAAATATCAAGAAGTATTAGCTACCTCTTATATTCCAAATCATAAAAGGGGTCAAATTCTGCAGCAGGATGGTGCTCCATCTCATACATCCATCTCTATAACAAAGTTCCTCCAGGCAAAAAAGATCAAGGTGCTCAAGGACTGGCCAGCCCAGTCACCAGACATGAACATGATTGAGCATGTTTTGGGTAGGATGAAAGAGGAAGCTTGGAAGACAAAACCAAAGAATCTAGATGAACTCTGGGAGGCATGTTCTGCATTCTTTGCTATTCCTGATGACTTCATTAATAAATTGTATGAATCATTGTTGAACCGCATGGATGTAGTCCTTCAAGCTCTTGGAAGTCACACAAAATATTAAATATGACTCTAATAGCACCACAACTTCATTCACCAATGTTATGCAACATATATTTGTATTTTAAGTTAATTATTTGTTTGAATATCACATTACTTTCTGTGGGCGACAAAACTTTTGTCTGACCATTCTGTGTCCATTAAATGATCAATATTTCTGCATTGATGCCAATTTATTTTCTTAACCTAAACCACATTTCGGAGGGTTTCAGCTTTCAAAAGAATAATTTATAAAACCAATGGATGAATTTAACGTCAGGTTATAAGCTTTTATTTACATAACATGGATAAGCGACATAACTTCTGTCAGGGAGTGTAGGTATCAAAAAATGGCAGCACAACTCTAAAACTTTTTTTTTTTGCAAACTTCTGATTTTTTTCCCACTAAAATAATAAAAAAAATACTGGACGTGTTTGGCATCGCTGTAATCGTATTGAAGAGACTCATAGTTCATGGTAATTTTTCACAAAAAATCTACAGCATGAAAACAATTCGCAAAAAACAATGTCAGAATTGTGAGTTTTTTTCACAATTTCACCTTACTTGGAATTTTTTGCCCATTTTCAACTACACTATGTGGTAAAATGGTTAGAAAAAAACTAGAGAAACAAATGGCTAAATCTGCACTGCCATAGACAAAAAATTAAGGATGCCAATACAATTTCAGTTGATTTTATTCATCAATGCGTTTCGAAGTATATAACGTCTTCATCACTACAAATCACAACTAGGTGAGGGCAATCGTGCATATCCTTCTGTATTGTTACCCAGATAAGACTCTATTTATGCATTTTTTCCTTTCCACTTTCTTTTTCTTGCAAAATCAATGGAGTTGTTCAAAAGTACAACTCGTTCCGCAAAAAAAAAAGCCCTCATATGTCTATGTCGACAGAAAAATAAGAGTTATGGCTCTGGGAAGAAGTGGAGGAAAAAATAGAAACGCAATTAACGGAAATTGGCTGCGGCGTGAATGGGTTAAGATCTCTCCATAGGTGTTCAATGGGATTAATATCCAGACTCATTGCTGGCCACTTCAGAACTCTCCAGCCCTTTGTTTCCACCCATGTCTGGGTCCTTCTTGAAGTATCTTTGTAGTCATTGTCGTGCTGAGAGACCCATGACCCAAGATGCAAACCCAGTGTTCTGACAGTGAGCACTACATTAGAACTTAAAATTCTTTGGTTATCTTCAGGTTTCATGATGCCTTGCACAAAGTCAATACACTCAGTGCCAGAGGCAGGAAAACCACCCCAAAACATCTTTGAACCTCCACTATATTTAACTGTAGTTACTGGGTTATTTTCTTTGTAGGCCTCATTCCGTTTTTGGTAAAAAGTAGAATGATGTGCTTTGCCAAAAAGCCCTACATTGGTCTCCTCTGTCCAGAAGACGATTTCCCAGAAGGATTTTGACTTGCGTATATTTTGTCAAACTTCAGTCTAGTATTTTTATGCAGACAACTTGAATTTCTTTAGAATTTTATTGGGGCTGCTTATCTATTATCCAGACTATCCCAGGTTGCAATCTTTCATCAATTTTTCTCTGGTATCCACATGCAGCTAGATTTAGATATAGTGCCATGGGTGGTAAACTTCTTGATTATGTTGCACACCATGGACAAAGGAACATCAAGATCTCTGGAGATGGACTGTTAACCTTGAGATTGTTAATACTGTTCAACAATTTTGGTTCTCAAGTCCTCAGAGAGTTCTCTTCTCCTCTTTCTGTTCTCCATGCTTAATGTGGCACACGCAGACACACAATGCAAAAATTGAGTCAACTTCTCTTTTTGTCTGGTTTTAGGTGTGACTTACATATTGCCCACACCTGTTACTTGCCACAGGCGAGTTTGAGCGAGTATTACATACTCCAATTTGCCTTTTTTTTTTTCTCTTTTTTTTGTGTTCTAAATCACACAGAGGAAATAAGCATGTGTATAACAAAAAATGTGTAATAGCAATAATTTTCTGGGGGAACTACGTCATTTTCTGGAACAATTTCAAGGGTGCTAACACTTTCGGCCATCGAAGTTCCACTCTGTAGCGCTATAGCATGAAAACATGAAATATATGAAATATGAATTGCATTACTGATCTAGAAAATAGGAAAATTGAGAATGCTTAGCGCATATATTGGCCAATTCATGTATGACTGGCAGCCGCAGTAAGGTGATTCTCATTGCTGGGATCCTATCTAATGTGAATCCTCTCCTAGGCTGAAGCCTGCATTTATATGAGTGTATAGAATCTTGCAATGATTAAAACCGCCAGAGGCTGTGAGGGGTGGAGTGCTCGGTCAGAGAACCTATGCCTACAAATAACCAAAGACTGATCATGACTTCCAAACAGAAACCAGGTGTGTACAGGTGCGAACTAAGAGTAGCCACCTCCATATATAACCAACAAATAAAGTTGCACTCTGTCGCGCTATAGCATGAAAACATGAAATATGAATTGTATTACTGCTCTAGAAAATAGGAAAAATTGAATATGCTTAGCGGATAAATTGGCCAATTCATTTGTACCTGGCAGCCACGATAAGGCGATTATTGTTGCTGGGGACCTATCTAATGTAAATCCTCTCCTAGGCTGAAGCCCTAGGCTGTAAGTCCTGGAGGACCCCCTTAAGTGGGTTTTCTTTTATTTAAGTGGGTTTTCCTCTTTGGATCAATACCATACAAGTTATCATTAGCTGTGGCTTGGACACGATCTGCAGGGCACAGAAGGGGGGGGGGTGCATTTAGCATTGTGATCCTAGTTTTACTGGATTGGGTTTTGGAAGCCATGTCACTTTTCTAGCATATTTGAGTTACTAGAGCAGCATGGAATGGAGGCTCAGTGGTGAGCACTGTCGCTTTGCATCACTGGGGTGCTGCGTTCGTTCAGGTCCCACCAAGGACAACATCTGCAAGGAGTGTGTATGTTTCTCCGTGTTTGCGTGGTTTTCCTCTGGGTACTCCAGTTTCTTCCCAATCTCCAAAGTCATTCTGATAGGGAATTTAGATTGTGATCCCCAATGGGGACAGCGATGATAGTGTCTGTAAAGCGCTGTGGAGTTATTGGTGCTATAAAAGTAAGATAAATAGATACCAGTAATCTGGAAAACTTCTAATTTTCCATTGACAGATGATAATTCAGATTGGGGGCTTATTTTTTTGTGGGATAACTTGAAGCTTTTATTGGTACCATTTGGGGTACATAACATTAAATTTGCTTTTCATTCTGATTTTTGGAAGACAGTGTGAACAAAATACAATAATTCACACATTATTAATTTTTTTTTTTGTGACACTAGTGTAAGTGATAAGATAACTTTGTTCTTCGGTTCAATTCGATTACGTTAATACCAGATTTCTGTAGGTTTTTCATTAGAGTTGGTGCAAATTCATTTGCACGTTCAATTCCATCAACCACGACAGAGTTCTGTGGCCGCTGAAATAGGAGAGGGAGTGCCGCCTCTTACCTGATGGAGACCACTGCTCTTTTGATTAGCTGGACTGGCATGATGACATTGTGACAGACACGTGAAGTTGCACTAGGCTGGCTAATCAAAAGAATCGGGGTCGTCGTCAGGTAGGAGTCTGTACTCCCACTCCCATTCCACCGGTCACAGACCCCTGTAATGCCTGATGGAGTGGAACATGCAAATCGGTTGTCACCAATTCTATTCTTTACGTTTAGCTACTTTTGCACTCTAAAAGCTGTTTTTTTACTGCAAATATTTTGTTTTTGTATTCACATACACTAACAACTATAATTTTCTTATTTTTGACAACTGGGCTGAATGAGGGCTGTTTTTTTTTTGCGAGGTGGTGGTCATGTTTGCTTTCTAATCATGCACAAGGTTAGCCAGGAGATCAGCGCTGTATCATTACAACTACAGTGAGAAAGCCTGCTCTAAGCTGTGCTGGGAGCCTCCGCTTCTTTCTCCTGAGTGTTGCTGCTTCCTTATGATTGGTTAGCATCATACAGTGAGAAGAAGTACACGCCCCAGTGAAACCTGTCTGATAACACCCACTTAGACTTCAAGAAAATTAACTCATTAGAGGCCAAATACTTTAATTGCTAATATCTCCACAGCAGAAGGGCGAAAAAAACATTTTGTTCCACTTTGCAGCCATTATTACATTCTGTGTTCATTTCAATTTGGTGAAAGGTCCTCTTTAAGCACAGAAGCAAATTGCTTCAGAATTATATATTTAATTATTATAAGTGAAACCAAGCAGCTGGTTTATTCATCTTAAGCCATTCCCAGTTTCCATTTATGTGTTTTCATTTTTTCCTCCCCTTCTTCAAGAACCATAACTTTTTTATTTTTCTGTCCATGTACTAGATGTATGAGGTCTTGTCTTTTGCGGGACGAATTGTATTTTCATTCATTTTGCCACATAATGTACTGCAAAACATAAAAAACGTGTGGTTAAATTGCCCAAAAATTCAATTCTGACATTGTTTTATGGGAATCAATTTTATGGTGTACATTATGTGGTTACATTGACCTGACAACATGATTGTCCTGGTCGGTACAAAGATACCAAATTTGTTTTGTTTTGTTTAATCATTTTAGTGGTGCAAAACCCACATTTTTGATTGTGTCACCATTTTCTAAGATCCATAAAGTTTTAATTTTTCAGTATATGGAGCTATGTGAGGGCTTTTTTTCTTCAGAGCGAGCCAATGCTTCTATTAGATGCTCAATGATGTTTTGATCGCCTCTTACTGGAAGTTCTTTGTTGTGTTGTCGCAAACAAAAAAAAAAAAAGCAATTTTGACATTTTGATTTTTCTTCTGTTGACAGCGTATTCATATTGGGTTAACTAGTTTTACATTTTGATAGACCTTACTTTTATGGGCACGGCAATACCACGTGTGTTTTTTTTTTATTGGAGAAGAATAGGGGTTATTCAAATTTTAGTAAAATTCATGGTCTACTTTGAAGCCCAGTCAAAGGCTGGTTTTCAGTGGAATTCTGTGATGGCAGGCATGGAGGTCTTCAACAGACCCCTGGCTGTCATAGCAACCAGTCGGCACCCCATGGGCATGAGGGGCGGCTAAAGGGCACATAGAATGAACACCCACATACCAGCTTGCTGTTAATGCCGCTGTCAGAGATTGACAGAATTTAACAGTTTGTAAGTCGATGATGGACCTTCACTCCACCCGCGGCTGTTAGAGACAGATCCTGGTTGTGACACATAACCATTATCTGCCAAGTATGAGGTGGTGTCCCACTGTGAGGCCACTTCATACACCCTCTCCCTATTTGTGCTGTACATGTATGCTGAATGTTAGGAAGGGGTTATTCTAATCAACACAATCTATAGGAAAGCTGTAAATAGTCAAATATTGCACCTTTTTACAGAGAATATTTCCTTCTTTTTTTCTGTTACAGGCTGAACTAAAAGTTTAATGGACAATACATTATCTTCCTTTGAATTTGCCAAAGAGCTGATTAAACACAACCTTGTAAGTAGTTTTCACGTGGAGTTTCTTTCTGTTAATTACAGCATTTAAAAAAAACAACAACTAACCAGCAATGTTTTGTCAGGTGGTGTTTCGTGCCGGAGAGGGTGCCCTACAGGTACTTCCACCCTTGGTTGATGTTATTCCAGAGGCACGATTAAACTTGGTTATTTATTATCTCAGGCAAGGTAAAAATGTGTAAACTTAGTGGGGTTTATATTCATTTTATTCTGGTTTATATTCAAGTGCAGTGTTCAGTTTCAGAGAAGAGTATACAGTGGGTACGGGAAGTATTCAGACCCCTTTACATTTTTCACTCTTTCTTTCATTCCAGCCATTTGATAAATTCAAAAAAGTTCATTTTTTTCTCATTGATATACTCTCTGCACCCCATCTTGACTGAAAAAACTGAAAAGTAGAAGTTTTTGAAAATTTATTATAAAAGAAAAACTGAAATATTACATGGTCATAAGTATTCAGACTCTTTGCTCAGTATTGAGTAGAAGCACCCTTTTGAGCTAGTACGGCCATGAGTCCTCTTGGGAATGATGCAACAAGTTTTTCACACCTGGATTGGGGGATCCTCTGCCATTCTTCCTTGCAGATCCTCTCCAGTTCCGTCAGGTTGGATGGTGAACGTTGGTGGACAGACATTTTCAGGTCTCTCCAGAGATACTCAATTGGGTTTAGGTCAGGGCTCTGGCTGGGCCAGTCAAGAATGGTCACAGAGTTGTTCTGAAGCCACTCCTTCGTTATTTTAGCTGTGTGATTAGGGTCATTGTCTTGTTGGAAGGTGAACCTTTGACCTAGTCTGAGGTCCAGAGCACTCTGGAAGAGGTTTTCATCCAGGATATCTCTGTACTTGGCCGCATTCATGTTTCCTTCAATTACAACCAGTTGTCCTGTTCCTGCAGCTGAAAAAACACCACCATAGCATGATGCTGCCACAACCATGTTTCATTGTTGGGATTGTATTGGGCAGGTGATGAGCAGTGCCTGGTTTTCTCCACACATACCGCTTAGAATTATCACCAAAAAATTCTATCTTCATCTCATCAGACCAGAGAATCTTATTTCTCATAGTTTGGGAGTCCTTCATGTGTTTTTTAGCAAACTCTGTGTGGGCTTTCAGATGTCTGGCACTGAGGAGAGGCTTCCGTCGGGCCAATCTGCCATAAAGGCTGGAGGGCTGCAGTGATAGTTGTGTTTGTGGAACTTTCTCCCATCTCCCTACAGCGTCTGTGGACCTCAGGCCCAGTGATCTTGGGGTTCTTCTTTACCTTTCTCACCAAGGCTCTTCTCCCACGATTGCTCAGTTTGGCTGGACGGTCAGGTCTAGGAAGACTTCTGATGGTCCCAAACTTCTTCCATTTAAGGATTATGGAGGCCACTGTGCTCTTAGGAACCTTGAGTACTGCAGAAATTCTTTTGGCCAGATGTGTGCCTTGCCACAATTCTGTATCTGAGCTCCTTGGCCAGTTCCTTTGACCTTATGATTCTCATTTGGTCTGACATGCACTGTGAGCTGTGAGGTCTTATATAGACAGGTGTGTGCCTTTACAGATCAAGTCCTATCAGTTTAATTAAACACAGCTGGACTCCAATGAAGGAGTAGAACCATCTCAAGGAGGATCACAAGGAAATGGACAGCATGTGATTTAAATTTGAGTGTCTGAGCAAAGGGTCGAATACTTATGACCATGTGATATTTCAGTTTTTCTTTTTTAATAAATTTGCAAAAATTTCTACATTTCTGGCTTTTTTTCAGTCAAGATGGGGTGCAGAGTGTACATTGAGAAACAAATTAACTTTTTTGAATTTACCAAATGGCAGCAATGAAACAAAGAGTGAAAAATTTATAGGGGTCTGAATACTTTCCGTACCCACTGTATATGAGCCTCTTGATTGAGCACATTCCTTTTCGACAAGTGTGGTGGGTAAGGGTTTTTGGACTCTTTTGTAAAGCAGAAACCTTTTTTCTCACCAATAGCTATACAACTAGGTAGATAACTGGGATTCAATTGCATCATTTGCTTCATTTTTAGATGATGTCCAAGAAGCTTTTAATTTAATTAAAGACCTGGAACCAACTACTCCACAGGTATAAGCAAGTGAATTCAAGATTCTTTAGAGAGTAGACTCAAAAAGATTTTTTTCTTTTCCTATCAACTAACTTTGCATCTGACCTGCTGATATCAAAAATGGTATTTCCTATTTACCACCACACTGAATGTAATATCACGAGATTGAATTGTTATAATAGTTTTGCAGATTTAACTGTGGTATCTAACAATGGTTGACACGCTCATCCACACTGCTGCGCTCAGCCCTTTACTTCTTTGTGACTGAGCTACAATAGCATCCACAGCCACACTGTCAGGTACTACTTCTTTTGTGCTGACATAAGGTGTTGTCCGGGCCTAGGCATTTGATGACCTATCTACAGGATGGGGGGTGTCAGAGCATAGTTATTTGATGACCTATCTACAGGATGGGGGTGTCCGAGCATAGTTATTTGATGACCTATCTACAGGATGGGGGTGTTTAGGCATAGGTATTTGATGACCTAGCGTTAGGATGGGGGTGTCCGGGTATAGGTCTTTGTTGACCCATCTACAGGATGGGGGTGTCCGGGTACAGGTCTTTGTTGACCCATCTATAAGATGGGGGTGTGCGGGTATAGGTGTTTGTTGACCTATCTACAGGATGGGGGTGTCCCGGTATAGGTCTTTGTTGACCTATCTACAGGATGGGGGTGTATAGGTATTTGCTGACCTATCTACAGGTTAGGGGTGTCCGGGTATAGGTATCTGATATAACCTATCTACAGCATAGGTCATCAATAGTAGATTGATGTGGGTCTGACATCCGCTGCCCCCATTGATAAGCTGTTTTTGCAGCAGCTGGATATAAACCGCTCCATTCAAAGTGAAGCTACCGCTGCCGGCTCCTGCAGCACGGCTTATGCTCTTCTGAATAGAAGCTAGCTGTACTGCAATAGCCAGAAACAGCTGGCAGCGGCCGTTCACTTTGATCGGAGCTGTGCTCAGCAGCTCTGATCAAAGTGTTTGCATCCAGCCGGAGAAAAAACAGCTGATCAGTTGGGGCAGCAGCTGACAGACCCCCACCAATATGCTACTGATGACCTATCCAGTATATAAGTTATCAGATACCTATGTCTTGCAACCCCTGTAAGGTGTGTGCTGTCAAGGCTCCACTGATTAAACATTCATGGTCAATCCTAAGGTTTAAGTCATCTTTGTGCCACTTTCAAAAAGTGTTCGCTGTGGCTCGCATTATTTTACCATGGGAACATGGTTATTTTTCTCTTTCAGTCTTGCAATGATGCTTAATATAAAAATGATCAGTTTGAAATAATCCTACAAGGACGAGTAATCCTGCTGTTTGTATTATACAGGAATACATCCTCAAGGGTGTGGTCAATGCTGCACTAGGTCAAGACTTGGGCTCGGTGAGTTCAGTTTATGTACATGACTTACATTTATGTCTTACAGTAACATTTGTAAAACCCTCGGGCTATTTTATCCAATACAGCCCCACTAATAAGTTAGTAAGTCATTGATTTAAGGGGTTTGCCACTTTATCATTATTTAGCATATGAGTTGGAGACAGGATTAACTGACACTTTTCAATAGAGAAATATTGTTAGTGCTGCCTTCCTTACAAAATGCACAACTCTCCTATTCTCAGGATGTAGCAGTGCTCAGAAAGCCAACCCTGTCCACACCACAGCTTTCTGTGTACATTGTATATTGACAATATGCTGCTAATCCATGCTGTGGGCGGAATTAAACCACTTGGCGACTGTGATCTGGCAGTGATAATCTCTTGCTGATAAAACACTCATTGTATTAAGACTGCACACTATCTAATAAGTGACAATACTGAAATCAGTGTCTCGGCCCCTACCTAATGCTGCTCTCAGATTACATAGCAAAAACCTGACAGTTTCACTTTAACTCCTTTCTGCCATATGACGTACTATCCCGTCCATGTGCCCTGGGACTTAATTCCTAAGGGCGGGATAGTACGGCATACGTGGTCAGCCGCGCTCACGCTGTGATAATCAGCTGAGAGATTACGGACCGCTCCCGACACTTTTACTCCCGGCACACTGCGATCAAACATGATCGCAGTGTTTCGGTGGCATAGGGAAGCATCGCGCAGGGAGGGGGCTCCCTGTGTGCTTCCCTGAGACCCTCAGAACAGCGCAATGTGATCGCGTTGTTCCGAGAGTCTCCTCACTGAAGGCCCCCGGATACAAGATGGCCACGGGGTCCTTCCGGGCCCTGCAGGGAGGTGGCTTGTCAGTTCCTGTTGAGAGGCGCCGGCAAGCCTCCTGCACTGCCTGTCAGATCGCTTATCTGACACAGTGCTTTGCAAAGTGTCAGATCAGCGATCTGACACTATATAGTGATGTCCCACAAAGTAAAAAAGTAAAAAAAAAAAATAATGTTTAAAAATATATATTTTGAAATTCCTATGTAGATAAAAAAATAACAATAAAAGTACACATATTTAGTATCGCCGCGTCAGTAAACGACCCGACCTATAAAACTGTCCCACTAGTGAACCCTCTAAAGCATTGTTTTATTGCCTTTTTTTTTATCATCATACCGCCGAACAAAAAATAGAATAACACACAATCAAAAAGACGGATATAAATAAACATGGTACCGACGAAAACGTCATCTTGTCCCGCAAAAAAACGAGCTGCCGTACAGCATCATCAGCGAAAAAATAAAAACGTTATAGCTCGCAGAATAAAGCGATGCAAAAATAATTATTTTTTATATAAAATTGTTTTTATTGTATAAAAGTGCCAAAACATAAAAAAAATTATATAAATGAGGTATCGCTGTAATCGTACTGACCCGAAGAATAAAACTGCGTTATCAATTTTACCACACGCGGAACGGTATAAACCCCCCAAAAGAAATTCATGAATTGCTGTTTTTTGTTCATTCTGCCTCTCAAAAATCGTAATAAAAAGCGATCAGAAAATATCATGTGCCCAGATATGGTACCAATAAAAACGTCAACTCTTCTCGCAAAAAATAAGACCTCACATTACTTTGTGGGCCAAAATATGGAAAAATTATAGCTCTCAAAATGTGGTGATGCAAACACTATTTTTTGCAATAAAAAGCGTACTTTAGCGTGTGACAGCTGCCAAACATAAAAACCCGCTATAAATAGTAAATCAAGCCCCCCTTTATCACCCCTTAGTTAGGAAAAAATAATAAAATAAAAAAATGTATTTCCATTTTCCCATTAGGGTTAGGAGTGTGTTAGAGTTATGATTAGGGTTAGGGGTGTGTTAGGGTTAGGTTTGTGGTTAGGGTTATGGTTGGGACTAGGGTTAGGGGTGTGTTTGGGTTATGGTTGGAGTTAGAATTGGGGGGTTTCCACTGTTTAGGCACATCAGGACTCTCCAAACGTGACATGGCGTCTGATCTCAATTCCAGCCAATTCTGCGTTGAAAAAGGCAAACTGTGCTCCTTATCTTCCAAGCTCTGCTATGCACCCAAACAGTGGTTTACCCCCACATATGGAGTATCAGCGTACTCAGGACAAATTGCTCAATAACTTTTGGGGTCCAATTTCTCCTGTTACCCTTGAGAAAATAAAAAAAATTGGACCTGAAGAAATTTTTTGTGAAAAAAAGTTAAATGTTCATTTTTTTGAAACATTTCAAAATCTTCCTGTGAAACACCTGAAGGGTTAATGAACTTTTTGAATGTGGTGTTGAGCACCTTGAGGGGTGCAGTTTTTAGAATGGTGTCACTTTTGGGTATTTTTTATCATATAGACACCTCAAAGTGACTTCAAATGAGATGTGGTCCCTAAAAAAAAAATGGTGTTGTAAAAATGAGAAATCGCTGGTCAACTTTTAACCTTTATAACTTCCTAACAAAAAAAAATTTTGGTTCCAAAATTGTGCTGATGTAAAGTAAACATGTGGTAAATGTTACTTATTAAGTATTTTGTGTGACATATCGCTCTGATTTAAGGGCATGAAAAATTCAAAGTTGGAAATTTGCAAAATTTTCGCCAACTTTCCGTTTTTTTCACAAATAAACGCAAGTCATATCAAAGAAATTTTACCACTATCATGAAGTACGATATGTCACGAAAAAACATTGTCAGAATCACCAGGATCCATGGAAGCGTTCCAGAGTTATTACCTCATAAAGGGAAAGTGGTCAGAATTGTAAAAATTGGCCCAGTCATTAACATGCAAACCACCCTTTGGGGGTTAAGGGGTTAATACTTACATAATAGTAGATGCCACAAAATCTTGTCCTCAATACATTGTTAAAAGAAAAATAAAGTGGACACTCTATTTAATGTTATTTTTTTTTTAATGAATACTGTTATTTTAGGCCTACTGATGAAATATTTTAGTGATATTTGAATCACAAGCATGAGTATTGAGCATTTTTGTATAAATTCCTGACATTATGTGATTGTTTCTTGTTCACACCTAGAGAGATCATCTGAAAATTGCTCAACAGTTCTTTCAGCTTGTTGGTGGATCAGCCAGTGAATGTGGTAAGCGTTGTAAATTATAACTTTTATTCAAGATCAGAACATAGAATGAGATCCACCTTTCTGTCACTCTTGAATTTGGCCCTACTGTGAAATATATCCTATCTATCTATCTTCAGAAGTTTACGTACCCTATACAAAAAGACATATATGAAATCAGGATAAACCGTTCCTGTTTTAGGTTATTTAGGATTACCATAATTATTAATATTTGCCAAATGCCAAAATAATGAGAGAGAGAGAATGGCAAAATCAAAACTTTACATACACTATGATTACTATTCTTTTAAACCATTCTGGACTGCCCATATGATGATGTCATGTGTTTGGAAGCTTCTGATAGGTTTTTTGGCAACATCTGAGTTAATTAGAGACACACCTCTGGATGTATTTTAATGCACACCTGAACACACACTGCTTCTTTGTGTAGCATCATGGGAAAGTCTCAAGAAATCAGACAAGATATCAGGAAGAGATTTATGGACTTGCACAAGTCTGGCTCATCATTGGGTACAATTTGAAGATACACAAAGGTGCCTCATTCATCTGTACAATCAATTATACGCAAGTACAAACAAGATGGGAATGTCCATCCATCATACCGGTCAGGAAGGAGACGAGATCTGTGTTCCAGAGAAGAACGTGCTTTGGTCCAACATGTGCATATCAACCCAAGGGCAAAAGACCTTGTGAAGATGATGGTGTAAGCTGGTAATATTGTGTCAATATCCACAGTGAAGCGAGTACTGTATCCACATGGGCTGAAAGGCCACTCTGCCATGAAGAAGCCATTACTCCTAAAAAAAAAACAGATTAATGTTTGCAAATGCACACAGGAACACAGACCTTAATTTTTGGAGACATGTCCTGTGGTCTGATGAAATTAAAATTGAACTTTTTGGGCATAATGACCATCGTTACATTTGGAGGAAAAGGGAGAAGCTTGGAAGCCTAAGAACACCATCCCAACTGTGAAACACGGGGGTGGCAGCATCATGTTGTATTGTTTTGTTGCAGGAGGGACTGGTGCACTTCACAAAATAGATGGCATCATGAGAAAAGAAGATTATGTGGCAAAACTGAAGTAACATCTCAAGACATCAGCCAGGAAGTTAAAGCTTGGGCGGAAATGGGCCTTCCAAATGAACAATGATCCGAAGCATACTGACAAAATGGTAACAAAGTGGCTTAAGGATAACAAAGTAAATGTTTTGGAGTGGCCATCACAAAGCCCTGATCTCAATCCTATTGAAAATTTATGGACAAAGTTGAAGAGGCAAGTGCAAGCAAGGCGACCTACAAACCTGGATCAGTTACACCAGTTTTTTCAGGAGAAATGGGCCCAAATTCTGACCAACTATTGTGAGAAGCTTGTGGAAGGATATCCCAAACGTTTGACCCAAGTCATTCAGTTTAAGGGCGATGGTAGCAAATATTAATGAAATGTATGTAAACATTTGAGTTTGCATTAAGTAATAAAAATGCTTTAAAACATTCTCTTTCTCATTATTCTGGCATTTGGCAAATATTAATAATTATGGTAATCCTAATTGACCTAAAACGGAAAAGGTTTATTCTGATTTCATGCCAGATATTGAGAAAAACATGCATATGTGTCTCTTTATATAGTATATGTAAACTTCTGGTTTCAACTGTATATACACACTCTGTCACTTACTAACATATTCTGTGTTTATATGTATGTGCATGTGTATATATACATGTCCATGTGTATGTGCATTTCTGCCAGAGACACACAGCACTTGTAAGATTTGTAATTTATGAAGTGGTGCGTGCCTTTTAATGAATTAGGTGCGTCTTACTGCAGCAGCTCTGTTCATTATGATTGGTCTGCCCAAAGCTAGTCTTAATGAATCAGGGGCATTGTTCCTGTTAGAACATCGCCCGGTGTTAACAGATGTGCTGCCGATAACATATGTATGGTGACAGGTTGATCTGTTAGTGATCGTTCTAGCCCCATCGTTCTTCGTCAGCATCTGTAAAGAGTAGACTGCTCTGCATGGAAAAAGGAAATAGGATCTCCAGAAATTCATGATGAAATTGAGGGTTTGGAGAGATATGCTGATGTCCCAGAATGCGATGACATGTATGGAGGGGTTTCCTTTTATGATGGCCTCTCTCAGCTATTGCGTTCACATTGGTATTTTTGGCTCCAGTCTGAACACACATCTCTCCTCTCTGACGACATACATCCCCATTATCTGGAGGTACTAATTATTTAAATTCTACTGTAACCTATTGAAATGGCAGCAGGAGTGTATCATATTGGAGACAGCATCTCTAAAAATGACAGCCTGTGATGCATTGTTTCTCCTTATTGAGTCTTCCAGCAGGTGTGGAGTCCTACAGTCCAGGGAGTGATCCTGCAAAAAATGATATGCAAATTAGATCTCCAGAAGTAAGGGAATCCCTCTATGAGGGCCACCTTTAGGACATACAGTAGCTACCTCCCATAGGTGACACTATTGAGAACGGCCTGTTGAACCTGTTGATTGGCCTGACAAGTTCACTTTAAAGGGAATTTTCCAGATGTGCCATATGTTATACTAGCTTGGAAGTGGTTTGACAAATATCTTTTCCTACAAAGTGCCCTGGAAAGTGGAAGTTGGTTCCTAAGAATTAAAGCAGATCATAAGACAGCAATAACGGCAATACCTGATCCATCACGTGACGGATCTCACTGATGCTAACGTACACTATTGACTACTACTAGATTATGTATTAACCCAAAAAGGCTAAATTACCAATACTCATCCATATACAGTATACCAATCAAATATCCAAGAAAAATATGGACCAAGGAGCAAAAGTTATAGTATAAATTTTATTATTTTGCAAAATTCACAGAAAAAATTAAAACATAATATAAACCAATTATGACAAGGGGAAAAGACAAAACCTAGACGCCACTAGCAGTAAGAAAGGTATAGCAGACTGAATAAATAAATATATAAATGCATATCCTCATCAGTATACATAAAAAGATTTTTTTCAATAGTGAAAAATATATATACAACGGCAAATATATTAACGTATTGTAGGGATTCGCTCTGGTAGGCCGAGGCCGGGCACGCAGAAATGAGGCAACACACAGGCATTAAGTCCAAAAACAACGATTTACTGTCTCTTTAAGACCAGGTAACAAAACATGACAAAAACATAAATGCGTTCCATCTTTGCAAACTACTGGTCCCAGACTCACCCTTGCATGGGACGGGCTTGACTAAGCGGCTGCAATCCAGCAGGGACCGCCAGGTGCCTTCCCGGGTGATCTGGACTCGCTTCCGGTGCTCACTGACACATTGTAACAGAAAGTCACTTCCAGGCTGACTCCAGCCAAACTCCTCAATAGAACCGCCTGGTTCTCAGTGTGGGACCGTCACAGGCTCCGCACACCCATGTGTCCTGTCCGGGTGCTATTCAGGACCCCAGTCCAAAACCCCGGCCACCAAGTTCCAAGTCTCACCACGTGCTTCCAGGAATCCGATCCAACACCGACAGACCTTCCAGGAACCTTCCAGGCAGCCCTGTGAAGGACACATTCTCCACTTGTCTCAGCCAGACTCCCTTGAGACACTTCCCAGTCTCAGACAGAATCCCTTGAGACAGACTACAGAGACACTTCCCAGTCTCCACCACATTCTCCTCTCCATGTGCCCAGCACTGCCTTTCATACCTGTAGCCACTCCCCAAGCCAAGGTATGAAGCACATGGTCTGGTCATGTGTTCATGACCTCATCACAGGTTCTTCACAATACATACAATCACCAGTATGTACCATTCATTCTCCCACCACCAGTGGGCGGTGTATGTGTGGTTAGCATGTCCCACCCAGCTCACAAGCTAACCCTGTAGGTTCACCCTTAACAACAATCAGAACTCTTATGGGACTATAAGTCCCAGAACAACTTTACTGACCTACAGCACAGAATAGCTCTGCGACACATACTTTCCGTTTAGCCCCATACCAGGGACTGGTTTCCCATCTCTCTCATGCCTCCGGGCATAATTTTAGCAACTTATACAGCGCCCCCTAGGTGCCACATTAGTCATTATACCACAGTATATATGCTGTCCTCAAAGAATAAAATGCATGGTGCAGAAATGTCAAAAATTGACAATAATGCCATATATACAAAAAAATATACGCTAACCTCAATAAATAAAGTGCATAGTGCAAATTGGCATAAATCCAAGCATGGGTAAATAGAGGTTATATCATACATATAGGAAAATACAGATGTATATGAACAGCAATATATAGTCCACTTTATATAAAGCCAATCATCTATAAGCCCATGTGGGTAGATGGCAGTAATATATGGACAGCAGTATATAATTACCATTTATATGAAGTCAATCTGTAAACCCATGTGGGTAGATGGTAATAGTATGTGGACAGCAGTATATAATCAGCATTTATATGAAGCCAATCGTCTGTGAACCCATGTGGGTAGATGGCAGCAAAAGATCAAGTGAAGGTACACAGATAGTTAAAATACCAAATATACACAGTCTAACATCAGGAGACTTACTGGGTAGTGGGCAGGAAAGCCCCGACGCACGTTTCGCTAAATGCTTCCTCGGGGACGACTATTTGTGTACCTTCACTTGATATACTGCTGCCATCTACCCACATGGGTTCACAGACGATTGGCTTCATATAAATGCTGATTATATACTGCTGTCCTCATACTATTACCATCTACCCACATGGGTTTACAGATTGACTTCATATAAATGGTAATTATATACTGCAGCGTCACCATTTCTCGCGCGGTGCGGGATTCTCTAGAATGGTGGTTACATCCAGGGGCATTCTCCCTGGGGAAGTCTTTCCTCCCTCCGAAGTGGTCAGTCATAACCACCGATGCCAGCCTGACGGGCTGGGGGGGTGTTTGGAACAATCTCTGGATTCAGGGGGTATGGTCATCGGAAGAGTCTGTTCTTCCGATCAACATCCTGGAATTGAGGGCGATTTTCCTTTGCCTCCAACATTGGACGGTCCCTTTGAGCGGTCTGCCAGTCCGAGTGCAGACAGACAATGCGACGGTGTCCCGAATTCTGATTTGGGCAGAGGCCAGTGTACCAGCCATTTCGGCGTTTCACATTCCAGGGGTTCAGAATATTACAGCGGACTTTCTCAGTCGCAGAAGGATGGATCCCGGGGAATGGAGCCTCCACCCGGAAGTTTTTGCACTACTGTGCTCTCGCTGGGGAACCCCCCAAGTGGATTTGATGGCATCCAGGTCCAATGCCAAGTTACCGACGTTCATGTCCAGGTACAAGGACCCGAAGGCTGTGGCGGTGGATGCTCTAGTGGCTCAGTGGGATCAGTTCGAGCTGATCTATGTATTCCCGCCGATATCCTTACTTCCTCTAGTACTGCGTCGGATCAGACTAGAGAGAATTCCAGCTATTTTGATAGCTCCAGACTGGCCAAGAAGGGTGTGGTTCTCGACAATAATGTCGCTGTTGGCGGCACCTCCTTTTCCACTCCCTCTTCAACCGGACTTGTTGACTCAGGGGCCCGTTTGTCATCCGGACTTGATGTCCCTGCGTTTGACGGCGTGGCTCTTGAGACCGAAATCTTGACCCGTAGAGGTTTCTCAGCCGAGGTCATTGCTACCCTTCGTGCTGCAAGAAGTCCGGCTACTACTAGGATTTACCACAAAATTTGGGAAACCTTCTTTTCGTGGTGTTTGGGGTCCTCTCGGAACCCGAGAAAATTTTCCATTCCCAACCTGTTGGCTTTTCTGCAGCATGGGCTAGACAAGGGTTTGGCAGTCAGCACCCTGAAAGGTCAGATTTCTGCTCTGTCCTTATTGTTCCGGAGAACCTTTGCTTCGAATAGAGACGTGCTCTCCTTTTTCCGAGGTATATCTCGTAAGTTTCCGCCGCGGAAGGCACCCGTGTCTCCTTGGCGGCTCAACCTTGTTTTGGAGGCTCTTCAGCATAAACCTTTTGAGCCTATGGTTTCTGCTAGCCTTTCTTTACTTTCTTGGAAGGTGGCTTTCCTTGTTGCAGTCACTTCCTTGAGGAGAGTTTCTGAGTTGGCAGCTCTTTCTTGTTCGCCTCTTTTTCTGGAGTTTTTTCCGGATCGTGTAGTGCTTCGCACTCGGGGTGATTTTTTACCTAAAGTGGTGTCACAATTTCATGTCAACCAGGATATTGTGTTGCCTTCATTCTGCCCGGATCCGAAGAATGTGAAAGAGCGAGCTTTACACACATTGGATTTAGTGCGGGCCTTGAAGTTTTATCTATCTATTACTCAAGGTTTTCGTAAGACGGACTCCCTATTTGTGGTTCCAGTCGGTCGTCGGCGTGATCAACGAGCTTCCAAGGATTCTATAGCTCGTTGGATCCGGTCAGCTATATTGGAAGCTTACCGTCTTCAGGGTGAATCTTGCCCGATTAAGATTCAAACCCATTCCACGAGAGCTGTGGCTTCATCGTGGGCTTTTCATCAAGGTGCCTCGGCAGTGCAGCTCTGCCGGGCGGCAAATTGGCGCTCTGTCCACACGTTTACAAAGTTTTATAAAGTGGACGTCAGTGCTTCCGCTGATGCAGCCCTCGGACGTAGGGTCCTGCAGGCAGCTGTAGTTTAAAGTTCTGGATGAACTTGTGTTTAGCGCTGGTTGCGCTTTGTTGTTAAGGTTGTTGGGTTTCTGCCTCTTGTTGGTTTTTTCCCACCCTTATTTTTGAACTGCTTTGGGACGTCCCATCAGTAATGAATTCCTGTGTCTCCCTCCCTTCCATTCTGCAGCTGAAACACGGATTTTGGTAAGAACTTACCGGTAAAATCCTTTTCAGCGAAGGAAGGGAGGGAGACACAGCACCCTCCCAAGGCAGAAGTGTGTTGATGTTTTCAGATGCAGCGCGACCCTTGTCTGATTGCGATATCTGGACTGAGGTCAGCGCGCTAAGGCTCTGTTCCAGCATCGCCAGCTCATCGCAGTAGTCAGGTTCAGTGAATAGTACCTGGAACTCTGTGGTTTTTGGCTTACTTTGCATGCATAACCTGTATCCTTGTGTTTTTGCTCTGAAGTTTCTTCAGAAGGGGTTATGTTGCTCCGCTGGTGATCTTGGTTCTTCCCTAAAGCTTTGGTACGACTGGAGCTGAGTAGGAGGAGCCCGAGCTGGAGGGGCCAGCCAGTCAGCACGCTTTTGATCTGAGGTGACATCCTGATCTGGGGCTCCGCCTACCCATCAGTAATGAATTCCTGTGTCTCCCTCCCTTCCTTCGCTGAAAAGGATTTTACCGGTAAGTTCTTACCAAAATCCGTGTTTTTCACTATTGAAAAAAATCTTTTTATTTATACTGATGAGGATATGCATTTATATATTTATTCAGTCTGCTATACCTTTCTTACTGCTAGTGGCGTCTAGGTTTTGTCTTTTCCCCTTGTCATAATTGGTTTATATTATGTTTTAATTTTTTCTGTGAATTTTGCAAAATAATAAAATTTATACTATAACTCTTTTGAAAATTTGCTCCTTGGTCCATATTTTTCTTGGGTATTTACTAGATTATGTAGTATACCATGTTGTTCTGTTGTTTCTGGTTTATTTGATAGACTCTGTGACAAAGGTGCTTAATGGAGTCTCCAACACAGATGTGACCCTAACATACAGCCCTGGTTAATTCTGATGATTTGTGATCCTCCGCAACCAAGTGATGATCATTGATAAATGTCGCTGTCGATTATCTTGCTTAATTGTGCTGCTGTAAAAATGACTGGCATCATTGGGCAGTTAAAGGGAATCTGTCTGAATTTTGCTATGTGATCTGTCAGCAGCTTGGTGTAGGAGCGGAGACCCTGATTCCAACAGTGTATCACTTAGTTTACTGGATGCAGCAGTTGTGACAGAATCACAGTTTCTCCGTTGCCGATTTAGCAGAGCCTGGAACGTTGAGCCCTGTATAACCCCGCCCCCACACCACTGATTGGCAGGTTTCTCCCTACAGTATGTATTGACAGAGAGCTGCTAATCAGTTGTGGGGCTGTGATTGGACCAGGATGCACCAGGCGTCATATAATGATAATCTGCTGATTAAACACTGAATTTATTGATACAGGGACACATCTCTGGAATCAGGGTCTCTGCTCCTACATCATGCTACTCTCAGATCACATACAAAAACCTGCGGACAGATTCCCTTTAATATAAATGATCTGACAGCGACATTCCCATCTGGTTTGTCGTTAGATAGTGGTGCTCCTTATGCCGTTCTCTTTCCCATCTTCTTTCCTTCTCTTTTCTATGTGGTTTGAAATCTGCCGTATTGTGTAAATGAGCTGAGAGGAAGGGGTGTAGATATTACCTGTGTGACCTGATCACCTGACTTGGAAATATCTCTTTACTACAATAATATTCTTTCATAACTAGATACGATACCAGGAAGGCAGTGCATGGCGTCTTGCTTTTTTCTGCTTTGTCAGTTTGATGATGTCCTGATTTACCTGAACTCCATCAAGGTCAGTTCAGTTGTATTTACTCAGTTTCCTATAAAATGTTACTGAGAATTGTGTCTGGAGCCCACCATAGTAATGACAGCCATTTGGGGACATACAAGGTGTCCTCCGAGAACCTGTCCCATACTAATAGGGTCCTCATTGTGTGGGCACTAGTACCCTGGTAGCAGGACAACAGACGGGGTCAGATCTGATGGAATCCCGCTTTAGCCTCTTTATTCTATGATGAGTGAGTGTGGGGGGTTCCTCTGCTCATTGGCATTGCACGATCTGATGGCGGGGTACCTAGGTATTACCACGCTGGATGAAGACCTAGCAAAGGTATATGCTTATTCGGCCATGTATCTTTATATTTAGTACAGTTATTTCAGAAGACGTATGACTTAAAAGCAGAAAACACATAAAAGTAGTGTTCCTGTTGTTGGTTATTTTCTCCTTCGTCTCATTGGGGACACAAGACTGTGGGTGTATGCTACTGCCGCTAGGAGGCTGACACTAAGTAAACATAAAAGGTTAGCTCCTCTTCCGCCGTATACACCTCCGCACTGGCTGCAGGCAAACCCAGTTTATGCTTAGTGTCTCATGGAGGCACACGTCTGTTTCTTCCAGACCATTTTTTTTCCCACGAAGTTGAGATAGGGGCGACGGAACCTTTTGAAGGGGTCCGATCTCCCCAAACCATCAACGGGCGAGCACGTGGAGTGTCGCCTCCACGTATCCTTTCCCGCAACGTGGGACACGAATGCCGGACTCAGCCCTGACCACCCTAGAGTACTGAAACCCTAGGCTGTACAGAGGCAGGAGATAGTCCTTTCAGGCCCCACTGCACCACCAATGCTAGACTGCGGTGCTGCAAGGAGGCGGACGGTCCCTCTCCTCATCCCCTGAAGGGGTGATGGAGTTAGGGTGCCTGCACCGTCCTCTTTTTTCCTGCAAGCCCCCTCTAAAGGAATCCTTTGCATCCAGGGGCCGAAGACATGGCAGGAGTTCAACAACCCACCTTCACATGTGCGATTCCTGGAACGTGGAAGCTGAGAGCCGGCGTCTGAGAGGGATTCAGCTGGCTTCAGCCAGTACAGGCGAGTCCCCGGGAGTCCCGCCCCCTTTTTCCTGGGCGGCCACCGCCGAAAATTTAGGCCCCGGCTTCGGCCGGCGCTAGGCCTCAGATAGAAATTTAGTCCCCGGCTTCGGCCGGAGACCAGGCCGCGGCCGGTAACCTAGCGCCTGGCTTAGGCCGGATGGTAGGCCGCGGTCTCAAGCTCCGCCTCCGGCGGCGACAACTTCCGGCGGGCCCGCCCCCGATCCTCGGCCAGTCACCGCCGAAAATTTAGGCTTCGGTCGGAGACTAGGCCGCGGCCGAAAATTGTGTCCCCGGCTTCGGTCGGCGCTAGGCCGCGCCCCTTGACCCCTCCCCCTCAGGCTGGGCTATATTAGGCGCGCCTCCCTGGAAGAGAAGCGCCTTTTTTGAAAATCTGGAGCCTCTGTCATCTTTTTTTGTGCCACTATACACTGCTAAGACGTCTGGGGATACAGGACTGGGGTAAGTGCTACTACCTCCAGCCTGGTTGCTCCGCTTTGCTGCGCTCCGCTCCTCCGCACCGCCACATCTAAATCAGTGCGGCAGGAAAGACTCTGTGACAGATCCAGTATGTCCAGAAGGGCTAAAACTCACACGGTGCTGTATACCGCATGCATTGCCTGTAGGTCCCCTTTTCCGCATGCCCAGGTTAATCGGGTCTGCGAAGCTTGTGGCTCCAAACGTGCTCAGGAGCCCTCACCTATAGCTGAGCCCAGTGCGTCAGGTCCCCCGGAATGGGCCCTGTCTCTGTCTCAATCTGTGGCGTCATTAACAAGAGCAATCGGGTCCCTTCAAGCTCCCGATAGGAGCAGGGACAGTGGTTCACCCGTCTTGGCCGTGTCTCAGGAACCTCCGGCCTGCAGGGGCCGCGCTCTCACCAGGCAGACGCAGGGGAAGCGAACCCACACTGTGTCGCCTATGCCGTCCAGGGCCTCGGCATCTATCAGTTCCGTTTCTCGCTCTCCCTCACCTTTGGAGGCGAGTGATCAATGTTCGGATTCTGATTCTGAAGGGTCCCTCAATCTAGAGGCCCCGAATTGTCAGGAGACAATTGACAGTCTAATTGAAGCTGTCAATCAATCCCTGGGAGTAGACGATGAATCCACCTTGGCCTCTGGTCACAAGGTGTCCTTCAAAAGAGTCAGACAGACTCATAAGGTCTTTGGTGCTCATCCTGAGTTTGAGGACCTAGTGCAGCGTCACCGGGAAAAGCCGGACAAGCGCTTTGCAGGACAAAGGGCCCTAAATACCAGATATCCTTTTGCTCCTGAACTTCTTAAGAAGTGGGCGGAATCTCCTGTGGTC
Source organism: Oophaga sylvatica (assembly GCA_033576555.1). NCBI lineage: Eukaryota > Metazoa > Chordata > Amphibia > Anura > Dendrobatidae > Oophaga > Oophaga sylvatica. The sequence goes on from JARQOD010000009.1 coordinate 1,992,368, forward strand.
GACCCTCCTGTGTCACGTTTGGCGTCTAAGACGCTCCTCTCCCTTCCCAACGGTTCCTCGATTAAGGATCCAACGGATCATTGAAAGCCTGGCTCGCTCGGTTTTTGAGGCATGTGGTTCGTCTCTCTCTCCTTCCTTTGCAGCAACTTGGGTTGCTAAGGCCATGATATCTTGGTCGGAATCTCTAAATAGAGCTCTCCACGGTATAGAGGTGCCGCCTGAGGTAATTGAGATCTCTAATCAGATAGCTCTTGCAGGAGACTTTTTAATTAATGCTTCCATGGATGCGGCAAATTGCGCAGCATTAGCTGCAGCTAATGCGATTGCTATCAGGAGATCCTTGTGGTTGAGAACTTGGCGAGCGGACTCAACCTCAAAAAAAAATCGCTTACGTCCTTACCGTATCAGAGCGGTCGGTTATTTGGTGAGAAGCTGGATCAGCTCATATCTGATGCGACAGGAGGGAAAAGCAGTTTCCTGCCTCAGCAGAAAATTAAACAGCCCTTTCGCCGACAGCTTCAGCCGCGGTTTAGGGCCTTTCGCAACCCAGGTTGGGCCGCGACAGCCAACTCCAGCGGCTCAGGTCGACCTAATCAGGCCAGAGATCGTCAGGTCTCCTACAAGACCAACCCTTTGGGAAGAATGCGATCTCAACAGCCAAGATCTAGAGGGTCTAGGCCCCAAAGATATTCGGACAAATGACTGGAGGCAGAATCCGGTCAATTTATCCAGAGTAGGCGGCCGCTTACTCTGGTTTCGCCCCATTTGGCTATCGGTTACTCACGACGAGTGGGTCAGGGAGTTAGTCTCCTCGGGGTACAAAATAGAGTTTTTTAGCCTTCCTTCAAATCGTTTTTTCCCCTCGCGTCTTCCCAAAGAAGAATCCCGGATTCACGCCTTATTCAAGGCGGTCGAATCTCTTCGGCGCAGCGGGGTCATTGTTCCTGTACCAGAAGTCGAAAGAGGTCAAGGGTTTTATTCCAACCTGTTCATAGTACCCAAGAAGGATGGTACCGTAAGGCCCATCCTGGATCTAAAACGAATGAACCGGTTTGTCAGAATTCGACATTTCCGAATGGAGTCTCTCCGCTTGGTCATTGCAGCCATGGAAAAAGGGGAATTTCTAGCGTCAATAGACATCCAGGATGCCTATCTTCACATCCCCATATTTCCCCCTCATCAAAGGTTCTTCTTTTGCCATCGGCAAACTTCATCTTCAGTTTGCAGCCTTGCCCTTCGGGCTAGCCACAGCCCCCAGGGTGTTCACAAAGGTCATGGCTGCTGTTGTGTCCATTCTGCACTCCAGAGGGATAGTCATCTTGCCTTACTTAGACGATCTCCTCATCAAGGGTCCGTCTTTTCAGGCCTGCGAGGAAAGTGTCAGCATTACGCTAGACACCCTTGCTCGCCTGGGGTGGCTGGTGAATATGAAGAAATCATCTCCCGTGCCATCTCGGAAGATCACCTTTTTAGGGATGATTTTCGACACCGCTCAAGGGTTGATAATCCTTCCTTGGGACAAGGCCCTAGTTCTCCGTCAAGAGGTACGGATCCTTCGCCAACCGGTTCCTCACACCATCCGGTTTTGCATGAGAGTTCTAGGAAGGATGGTGGCAGCAATCGAGGCTATTCCATTTGCCCAGTTTCATCTCCGCTCCCTTCAGCATGCACTCTTGGCAGTATGGGACGGGAGCCCTTACTCGCTCAAACTTCGGTGCCGTCTGTCCCTGCAGGTCAGACAAACTCTTACGTGGTGGACAAAGAGCACCACTCTTCAACAGGGGCGTTTTTTTCCTCCAAACCACTGGCTGATAGTCACAACGGACGCCAGCCTGCTCGGATGGGGAGCAGTGTTTCGTCACCACACAGCCCAGGGAGCTTGGTCTCGGCAGGAATCGACCCTCCCGATCAATATTTTAGAGATTCGAGCTGTTCGGCTGGCTCTGAGGCATTTTCACCATCATCTGGCTGGCCGCCCAGTCCGAATACAATCGGACAATGCCACGGCGGTGGCATACATAAATCATCAGGGAGGTACCCGCAGCAGGGCGGCCATGCACGAGGTAAAACATATTCTGACCTGGGCAGAAAGAAATCACTCTGTGATATCGGCGGTCCACATTCCGGGCGAGGAAAACTGGGCAGCGGATTTTCTCAGCCGTCAGTGTATAGCGTCAGGGGAATGGTCGCTACATCCCGAAATCTTTCAACAGATATGCCTACGCTGGGGAACCCCAGATGTGGATCTGATGGCTTCCAGGATAAACGCCAAGGTGCCCAACTTCGTCTCCCGGTACCGGGATCCGCAGGCAATTGCAGTGGACGCCCTGGTTCTACCATGGAATCAGTTTCATCTTCCATACTTGTTTCCACCAATAGCTGTGCTCCCAAGGGTGATCAGAAAGATCAGGTTAGAAGGGGTCCCAGCGATATTAATCGCTCCGGATTGGCCGCGTCGCTCATGGTACGCAGAGCTGGTACAGTTGCTCGCCGACGCGCCCTGGCGTCTGCCAGAACGCGCGGACCTTCCCTCCCAGGGCCCAGTTTACCACCAGAACTCAGCGGTCCTGTGTTTGACGGCCTGGCCGTTGAATCTTGGATCCTGACCAGGGCTGGATTCTCTAAAAAGGTCGCCGCGACAATGGCTAGCGCCCGAAAACCCGCCTCGGCTCGTATCTACCACGGTACTTGGAAGGTCTTTTTTGCATGGTTCAGGGAACATGGTTGTTCCCCGCTTCTGTTTTCAATTCCCAACATTCTGTCATTTCTCCAAGCGGGCCTAGATTCAGGTCTAGCGCCAAGTACTCTTAGACGACAGATATCAGCCTTGTCGGTTCTTTTTCAGCGAAAAATCGCGTCCAATTTACAGGTTAAGACCTTTATTCAAGGGGTTGTCCATATAGTGCCCCCCTACAGGCTCCCTTAGATGTTTGGGATCTCAATCTGGTCCTGGGAGTTTTGCAGGAATCTCCATTTGAGCCTCTTCAGGAGGTTTCCCTGACATACCTTTCCTGGAAAGTGGTGTTTTTGGTAGCCATAACATCCATAAGGCGGGTTTCGGAGCTGGCAGCACTATCTTGTCGAGCTCCGTACTTACTTTTCCATCATGATAAGGTAGTGCTCAGGCCAACACCACCTTTTTTGCCTAAAGTCGTGTCCTCATTTCATATCAATGAGGACATTGTTCTGCCCTCATTTTGCCCAGCTCCTACGCACCGGGTGGAAAAGGCTCTCCATACGCTAGATCTGGTGAGAGCACTCAGGAGATATATATCTCGGACGGCGTCCTTTCGGCAGACGGACACGCTGTTTATCCTTCCCGAGGGTCGCAGGAAGGGACTCGCTGCCTCTAGGTCAACTTTGGCTAGATGGATACGGTTAACCATTCAGGAGGCCTACCGCATCAGAGGCGCGGTGGTTCCCGCAGGAATCAGGGCTCACTCCACCAGAGCAGTGGGTGCCTCCTGGGCTCTTCGGCATCAGGCTTCGGCGGAACAGGTGTGTAAGGCGGCAACCTGGTCCAGTCTGCATACCTTTTCCAAACATTATAATGTCCATACTCAGGCTTCAGCGGATGCAAGTCTGGGTAGAAGGATTCTTCAGGGCGCGGTAGCGCACCTATAAGCAATGCCTGGTTATAAATTACACTGTGGAGTCAGTTTCCCACCCAAGGGACTGCTTTGGGACGTCCCACAGTCTTGTGTCCCCCAATGAGACGAAGGAGAAATACGGATTTTTGTGTTACTCACCGTAAAATCCTTTCTCCGAGACGCTCATTGGGGACACAGCACCCTCCCTAATAGCCGGATGGCTTCGTTTTGAGTTAATTGTACTCTTTGGGTCTATGTCAGTAGATTTACTTCTGGATATATTGTACCTGTGTTAGCACTAATTTATTTTTTAGCCTCCTACTGCTTTTTGCACTAAACTGGGTTTGCCTGCGGCCAGTGCTGAGGTGTATACGGCGGAGGAGGAGCTAACCTTTTTTTTATGTTTACTTAGTGTCAGCCTCCTAGCGGCAGTAGCATACACCCACAGTCCTGTGTCCCCCAATGAGCGTCTCGGAGAAAAGGATTTTACGGTGAGTAACACAAAAATCCGTATTTTTGCATTACCCAAAAGAAAATAAGCCAGATAATAAATGTTATGTGCCCATTTCATCCTGCACGGTAAACTGCAAAAAACAAACAAAGCAAAATCAATAGTTAAGCTGCTAATTTTTTATTCATTCCTCCCTAGAAAGTGCTAATAATTCATCAAAAAGCTATAAGTACCCCAATATGGTGACAATGACAAATGAAAACTTGTTCTGCAAAAAAGTAAGCCCTTGTACATCGACACCAACAGAAAAATCAGAAAGCCATAGCTCTCAGAATACTGTTGTTGGTATTGGTTCTAAAGGCTGAGAAAGGCCCGTCCAGATCTTCAGCCATTCTAGATGAGCATAAAGCGTATCTATTCCAGGAACTGTTCTCCAGTGTAGTAGTCACTGTCGTACTGCTGATCCTGCCTGTTGTGTCCTTCCATTCAGAGCTACTTCTACAACGATGATACCTTTAACTTCGACTACGCACAAGCCAAGGCTGCAGCCGGAAACTACAAGGAGGCCGAGGAGGTGAGCTGGGGACTACCATTGTGTACAGTATGGCGAGAAACAGACCTTTATGTGACTCTGTAGAATAATTATTATTCACCTGATTATTTTATTTTTTTTAATAGGTACATTAGTAAGGGTGAGAAACAGTAACTGAAAATACAAGATAAAGAGGTTTTCTGTGAGCACAATACTGATGGCTTTCTTTAGGATAGGCCACCAATGTCAGATCCATGAGGGTCCAGTACCCTGCACCCTCACCGATCATCCAATAGATATAATTATTAATAAATAGAATTTAGCACTGCATAATTGGTGGGGACAGATCACAATAAGCGTCATTTAGCTAAGAACCTGTCAGAACGATCCAAACCCACCACCCCTAATAGATTTATATGGTTCTGTTGCTCTCTGAAAGATAATGCCATCCACACCTTTACTGATGCAGTCTGTTGCTGCCACGTTCAAAAGTTTTTGCTATTTAATCTGAGAGCAACATGATGTAGGGAAAGAGAGCCTGATTGTAGTGATGTGTCAAGTACTAGGCTTGTGTTTTATGGTTTCAATAAAATCATTGTTTTTTCAGCAGGAGATTATTACTACAGGACTAGGTGTTTTCCTACTGATCACCTGCTCTGTGTAACCATCCCCACCATTGATTAGCAGCTTTCTGTCAATATACAGTGTACATAGAAAACTGCTAATCAGTGGTGTGGGCGGGGTTATACAGGGCTCAGTATTCAGAGCTCTGCTATATCAGCAGCAGAGAAAACTTTTTATCAAAATTGCTGAACCCAGTAAACTTAAGTGATACATCGCTGTAATCAGGGTCTCTGCACCTACATCATGCTACTTTCAGATTTCATATAACAAACCTGCTGACAGATTCTCTTTACATTTTGTTTACCCGCAGATTACCCCTGTATCTGCAGATAAACAGTGTTTCTTGAGGTGACAGGTTCCCTTTAAAACGTGCAGATTTTTTTTTTTAAAGGCACCTGTCACCAGGTAAATCCAAAAAATAACTATATAATTCCACTCTATGGCAGGGTATAGTTCCATCTTTCTAGTCTTAATTGGTGCCTCGTCTATCTCTTCTGCCTTGATTGATGTGGATGACCTGTCCTATGTCATCAACACAACGCCGCCAGTCTCGCTCCTGCGCAGTTGAAGCAGATACCTGCACAGGCGTGCGTCATTCTGCCCTACTGAGAACAGAGCAAAGTACTATAGTGCGCATGCGCCGGCTGTATGTGATCAGCTCTCTATGGCAGCACATGTGCATTACAGGGCTGTGCTCTGTCCTCAGCAGTGCAGGTCTGTGCGTCAACTTGCCAGGAGCGAGACTAGCAGTGTTAGGAAGAAGGACGCATCATCCACATCCAGGAAGGAGGACCATGGTCATGGAGATAGAGGACCAGTGACGCCCATCAGACCGGACTGCAGCATATGGTGCAATTATGGAAAAGTATCTTTTGGATTTGCAGAAGACGTTGAGGGCTTACTGTATCCACAGGTTGCTGGACTTCTGTAAAAGGGTGTTAAAGTGGCTGTAGTTTATATTGGGAAAAACTGGTGACCGCTTCCTTTTAGACGGTAATAAGGAATGACATAACAATGGTACAGGGCACCATTATCGGAACCATGGTCTTGTTATACATAGCAATCCCCAAAGGTAATACTGATCCACACTGCACATAACGGAGGTGATCCACCACCTCACTCCTGTAGATCACCAGAGAAGTTATTCATTATGTTATGTTGTCCAATATTGCCACGTGTCATAGCAGCACTGCACCGCCATAACGTCCTCAGTGTACTGCTCATGTTAATTCTGATCATTTTCATTTTAGGTATTTTTACTAATTCAGAGTGAGAAGATTAAAAATGATTATGTTTACCTGAGCTGGCTGGCCCGATGCTGTAAGTACACGGATATAGGGAAAGGGTTCTTTCCCAATACAACCCCAATCTACTGTATGTGCCCTAATAATCACGGAAAACCCTGGCACTCCAGTGTCCAGAGAATACATTCTCGTTATTTTTATCCAGTCTAAAGGAAGCATGTGTGATTCCGGGCATCAATCTCAGACCATCTCAAAAGAGGTTGTACTCATTAGAAAACTCCTTTAGAGAGACTGTCAGCACGACATGACTGCTCAAACCAAGCTCAGGAGCTCGGTGCATCGTGGCAGGGCCAAACATTCAAGAACACCTTCCCACCTACTTGCTTTCCATCTGTCTCCACCCTTTCCTAGCTCTATAAAGCCAGAGCTGTCAATCAAAGAAGATGGGGATAGATGGAAAACAAGTGAGTGGGAAGGTGCACTTGAAGGTTTGGTCCCACCATGATGCACCATGTGCCTGTGCTTGGTTTGAGCTGTCATTCTTTGCTGACCGTCCCTTTAATGGTGCAATAACATGTCAAACAGTTCATTATTACCTCCGCTTGCAATTAGAGCTTATCCCTGAAGTGGTCCATACGCATTAGATTAATGAAGGACACATGTCAGGATAAATAGGATTCAGTTATGACTTCAACTTGTCTGTTCTGTTTTTCTTCCCATAAATAAATTACTGTCAGTAGTCTCTAGAGTTTATCTCCAACTCCAGGTCATAAATGGGTTCTCAAAAGTGCATGTCAATCTGAGGGCCCCCATGCACATTAGACCAGACCTGGGCAAAGTGCGGCCTGCGGGCCACCTCCGGCCCTCTGGCTGTCTCAGTCCGGCCCATGGACCAAGACAGCCGTGGGGCTGAAAACCAGAGGTCCGTGGGCCGCACCGTGCTCGCCCTCTCACTGTCTCTATGGGTGCTGACTGCATTGGTGGATGAGGGGCCTCCGGCCACTTCCTCCACCAATCAGCGTGTGATACAGCTGACGCGATGACGTCGTTTCATCGTGTCAACTGTGTACTTCGAAAAGTCAGCGCATTGGAGACACCGAGGCAGGAACAGAAGCAGAGCGTCGGGGAACGGGACTGAGGTGAGTATGTGGTGTTCTTTTTTTTTTTTTTTTTTTTTTTTTCCATATGTGCCGGATATTTGGGTGGGCATGGGGAGGTTATGGGGTGTTGTGCAGAACATAGGGAAGCTATGGGGATGACACGCAGCACATGGGTAAGCTACTGTATGTGGTTACATGCTGCACATGGGGATACTATGAGGGTGACATGCGGTGCAAGGGGAGGCTTTGGGGATGACATGCAGCACATGGGGAGGCTATGGGGGTGACATGAAGCACATGGGGAGGCTATGGGGGTGACATGCTGTGCAAGGGGATGCTATGGGGATGACATGCAGCATATGGGGAGGCTATGGGGGTGACATGCAGCACATGGGAGGCTATGGGGATGACATGCTGCACATGGGGAGGCTATGGGGGTGACATGCAGCACATGGGGATGCTATGGGTGTGACATGCAGCACATGGGGAGGCTATGGGTGTGACATGCAGCACATGGGGAGGCTATGGGGGTGACATGCAGCACATGGGAGGCTATGGGGATGACTTGCAGCACATGGGAGGCTATGGGGATGACATGCTGCACATGGGGAGGCTATGGGGGTGACATGCAGCACATGGGAGGCTATGGGGATGACTTGCAGCACATGGGAGGCTATGGGGATGACATGCTGCACATGGGGAGGCTATGGGGGTGACATGCAGCACATGGGGAGGCTATGGGGGTGACATGCTGCACATGGGGAGGCTATGGGGGTGACATGCAGCACATGGGGATGCTATGGGTGTGACATGCAGCACATGGGGAGGCTATGGGTGTGACATGCAGCACATGGGGAGGCTATGGGGGTGACATGCAGCACATGGGAGGCTATGGGGATGACATGCAGCACATGGGAGGCTATGGGGTGACTTGCAGCACATGGGGAGGCTATGGGGGTGACATGCAGCACATGGGGAGGCTATGGGTGTGACATGCAGCACATGGGGAGGCTATGGGGGTGACATGCAGCACATGGGAGGCTATGGGGATGACATGCAGCACATGGGGAGGCTATGGGGATGACATGCAGCACATGGGAGGCTATGGGGTGACATGCAGCACATGGGGAGGCTATGGGGGTGACATGCAGCACATGGGAGGCTATGGGGATGACATGCAGCACATGGGGAGGCTATGGGGATGACATGCAGCACATGGGAGGCTATGGGTGTGACATGCAGCACATGGGGAGGCTATGGGGTGACATGCAGCACATGGGAGGCTATGGGTGATGACATGGGAGCACATGGGGAGGCTATGGGGTCACATGCAGCACATGGGGAGGCTATGGGATGACATGCAGCACATGGGGAGGCTATGGGGATGACATGCAGCACATGGGAGGCTATGGGGATGACATGCAGCACATGGGAGGCTATGGGGATGACTTGCAGCACATAGGTGGGAGGCTATGGGGGTGACATGCAGCACATGGGGAGGCTATGGGTGTGACATGCAGCACATGGTGAGGCTATGGGGGTGACATGCAGCACATGGGAGGCTATGGGAGATGACATGTGCAGCACATGGGGAGGCTATGGGGGTGACATGCAGCACATGGGAAGCTATGGGGATGACATGCAGCACATGGGGAGGCTATGGGGATGACATGCAGCACATGGGAGGCTATGGGGATGACATGCAGCACATGGCAGGCTATGGGGATGACATGCAGCACATGGGGAGGCTATGGGGGTGACATGCAGCACATGGGGAGGCTATATGGATGACATGCAGCTCATGGGGAGGCTATGGGGTGACATTCTGCACATGAGGATGCTATGGGGATGACATGCAGCACATGGGGAGGCTATGGGGATGACATGCAGCAAATGGGGAGGCTATGGGTTGACATTCTGCACATGGGGATGCTATGGGGATGACATGCAGCACATGGGGAGGCTATGGGGATGACATGCAGCAAATGGGGAGGCTATATGGATGACATTCTGCACATGGGGATGCTATGGGGATGACATGCAGCACATGGGGAGGCTATGGGGATGACATGCAGCAAATGGGGAGGCTATATGGATGACATGCAGCTCATGGGGAGGCTATGGAGTGACATGCAGCACATGGGGAGGCTATGGGGGTGACATGCAGCACATGGGGAGGCTTTGGGGTGACATGCAGCACATGGGAGGCTTTGGGGATGACATGCAGCACATGGGAGGCTATGGGGATGACATGCAGCACATGGGGAGGCTATGGGGGTGACATGCAGCACATGGGGAGGCTATATGGATGACATGCAGCTCATGGGGAGGCTATGGAGTGACATGCAGCACATGGGGAGGCTATGGGGGTGACATGCAGCACATGGGGAGGCTTTGGGGTGACATGCAGCACATGGGAGGCTTTGGGGATGACATGCAGCACATGGGAGGCTATGGGGATGACATGCAGCACATGGGGAGGCTATGGGGGTGACATGCAGCACATGGGGAGGCTATGGGGGTGACATGCAGCACATGGGGAGGCTTTGGGGTGACATGCAGCACATGGGGAGGCTTTGAGGTGACATGCAGCACATGGGGAGGCTAATGGGGTGACATGCCGCACATGGGAGGCTATGGGGGTGACATGCAGCACATGGGGAGGCTATGGGGATGACATGCAGCACATGGGAGGCTATGGGGGTGACATGCAGCACATGGGGAGGCTATGGGGGTGACATGCAGCACATGGGGAGGCTAATGGGGTGACATGCCGCACATGGGAGGCTATGGGGGTGACATGCAGCACATGGGGAGGCTATGGGGGTGACATGCAGCACATGGGGAGGCTATGGGGATGACATGCAGCACATGGGAGGCTATGAGATGACATGCAGCACATGGGGAGGCTATGGGGTGACATGCAGCACATGGGGAGGCTATGGTGGTGACATGCTGCACATGGGGAGGCTATAGGGATGACATGCAGCACATAGGGAGGCTATGGGGGTGACATGCAGCACATGGGGAGGCTATGAGGGTGACATGCAGCACATGGGGAGGCTATGGGGGTGACATGCGCACATGGGGAGGCTATGGGGTGACATGCTGCACATGGGGAGGCTATGGGGATGACATGCTGCGCATGGGGAAGCTATGGTGGTGTTGAGCGGAACATGGGGAAGATATGGGAGGTGCACATGGGGAGGGGTCTCATGCAGTATATAGGGAGGCTGTGTGGGGCTTCTGCAGTATATGGGAAGGCTGTGTGGGGCTCATGCAGTGTATATGGGGAGACTGTGTTGGGCTCATGCTGTATATGGAGAGGCTGTGTGGCGCCTCATGCAGTATATAGGGAGGCTGTGTGGGGCTCATGCAGTGTATATGGGGAGGCTGTGTTGGGCTCATGCTGTATATGGGGAGGCTGTGTGGCGCCTCATGCAGTATATAGGGAGGCTGTGTTGGGTTCATGCTGTATATGGGGAGGCTGTGTTGGGCTCATGCTGTATATGGGGAGGCTGTGTTGGGCTCATTCTGTATATGGGGAGGCTGTGTGGGGACTCATGCTGTATACAGGGAGGCTGTGTGGGGCTCATGCTGTATATGGAGAGGCTGTGTGGCGCCTCATGCAGTATATAGGGAGGCTGTGTGGAGCTCATGCAGTGTATATGGGGAGGCTGTGTTGGGCTCATGCTGTATATAGGGAGGCTGTGTGGAGCTCATGCAGTGTATATGGGGAGGCTGTGTTGGGCTCATGCTGTATATGGGGAGGCTGTGTGGCGCCTCATGCAGTATATAGGGAGGCTGTGTTGGGTTCATGCTGTATATGGGGAGGCTGTGTTGGGCTCATGCTGTATATGGGGAGGCTGTGTTGGGCTCATGCTGTATATGGGGAGGCTGTGTGGGGACTCATGCTGTATACAGGGAGGCTGTGGTACTCTTGCAGTATGCCGTATTTTTCGGACTATAAGACGCACTTTTTTCATAAAAAATTTTGGGGGAAAATGGTGGTGCGTCTTATAGTCGGAATATACTTACAAATGCTGTAGCAGCGGCTCTCTGTGCTGCGTGGGGGGATTCTGTCGGCATTTTGTAAAAGCCCAGAGGCCCCCGCAGCTCCATTTCTGCGATGCGGTGGCCTCCGGGAAAATAGCCGCTGGGGGCCTCTCATGCTCAGATTCAGATCTCAGCAACGAATTCGGACTGTAAGACAAACCCCCATTTCACACATTATTTTTTTTCCCTATTTTCCTTTTGAAAATTCGGGGTGTGTCTTATTGTCTGGTTTGTCTTCTAGTCCCAACAAATACGGTATATAGGGAGGGGGCTATACTCTGGTTCAAATGATATATAGCGGAATGTCAGCATACTTAATTCTGCTCAATATTAAGTGATACAATTAATATTAATAAAATTATCACTAATATAATAATTATAATATATTGATATTAATATTGAGTAGAATTAATTTCAGCCTATTAATTCAGCCCTCCACAACAGTTAAGGTCTCTCATGTGGCCCCTCGGGAAAATTAATTGCCCACCCCTGCATTAGACCAAAGTTGTACTAAATGGCCGATTTCCACTAAACTGCTAATTCTTTGTTCTGTGCTTTACATAGCGAACGATCGACTTTTGGGCCATCAATGTCCGCAGTTGTGTGATAGTCTGGCATAATGTGTATGTGCTGACCATTCAGAAAATGAAAGATATTATTTAACACTACATCTTTTTTCAGAGTTTTTTTTTCAAGCAAAACCCAATCTCTTGGCAGAAAAAAGCAGGTTTTGCTTGCGTTTTTGTGCGTTTTCTCCTGCGTTTTGTAATGCTACATTTGTCCCTTGTGCATGCGGAAAAAGTTTATTGACAAAAAAAAAATCTCATTCTATTTAAAGAGGTTTTGGCACAAAAAATGCTGCAAAACCTGATACCTGCCATTTTTGGTGCTGATTTTCAGCGATTTTTCACCACCGATTACTTTTAATGAGTGAAAAACACTGAAAAAAAACATGAAAGAAGTGACACGCTCTATTGTGCAAAAAGCCATGCAAAGCTCGAAATACTGATGACAAAACTACCAAGCTGTGTGCGTGAGATTTCTGAAATCTCATAGACTTAGCTGGTACTGTAAAATGCAGCTGAAAATGTGCATTAAAAAAACACATTAAACAGTGCTGAAAAAAATTCCTAATATGAACCTACCCTTAACTAATCCCACTGATTATGATTGAACGTTTTGTTCACTATACAATATTGTATGGCTTTATCTGAAAGATATTTATACAGTGTAATCGGACTTGTGTATAGTGTGGTTGTGCAAACATTTGTTCGAATGACGTTTCAACGTTCGATTGTCTCATGTAATGAAAGTAGCGCAGAAGTGCACATGAGGAGGCTATGGGGATGACACGCAGCACATGGGGAGGCTATGGAGATGACATGTTATTTCTAGGCCTCTTTCACGCTCCAGTCGTGCGACGTCAGTCAAAATCCGCCAAAGTGTGAAAAAAACGGATCTGCCATTTTTTTTTGGCGGATCCTCTTTTTTTCCCATTGACTTGCATTAGTGGCGGATTTTGATGGATGGTCGTCCGTTAGATCCGTTTTTTGACGGATCCGCCATAAATTTGGCGTCCGCCATTTTTGGAAAACGTCCAATGCAACGTTTTTTGTGTGCGTCAAAATGGCGGACTATGGCGGATCCGTCAAAAAACGGATCTAACGGACGACCATCCGCCAGCGGATCCGTAGCTCCCATAGAAAATGCATTCAAAATGCCCAGAACACTGTCCAGGGTCTCTCTCTCTCTGTGGCGTAAGTGTTGCTGAGTTTGCTGGATGGCGTCGCCACGTCCTGCCCTGACTGCTTGCTTTGGCAGAGGTGCTCTGCGCTGTCTTAAAAATGCCAGAAGTCGCAACAATTTTTGCGCATAGAGTTTGCAATATTTTAGTGTCTTACTCTGGGAAACTGGCAAAAACACGTTGATTAAATGGGCCGTTCCAGAACATGACAGGATGGATGGAGAATAATGTTTTTAAAACCATTTATTTTTCATGTTTCATTTTAAGATATCATGAACAAGAAACCAAAACTGGCATGGGAACTGTATTTGAAAATGGAAACATCTGGTGAATCATTTAGCCTCCTGCAGCTTATTGCCAATGACTGTTACAAAGTAAGAACCTCTTCTCTGTCAAGTAGTGTTTTGTCTTGGGTTAGGACACAACAAAAGCCTTGCCAAGCTGTGCATCCTCATGTTTAGGCGAGGACACTGTGTCACCAGCTGACTTAGGCTACGTTCACTTTGCGTTTCACCCTCACGTCAGTGGCTCCGTCAGGACTTTCATCTGAAGCCTTGGATAACGGGATTCGGGCGAATTCACTGATGGAACCATTGACCGTAATGACACAGACGGAATCACTGTGTGCTCTGTCAGACATAGTTGCAAGTTTCAGGAAATGGTAACACAAAACATTTTTACTTTTTTACAAATTTCAGTGCTGGGGCATTCTTACCATACAAATAATGCTGTAAAAGCAAAACCCTAAAATCTGTCAGAATTGTATTATTTTGTTTGTATGATTAGGTTTGAGTTTCTTTGCAGTTCCACCGCACGTATTTTTTTTTCCTGTTTTGCAGCATGTATGTATGGTAAAATAAATGGTGTCAAAGCCACAACCTGTCATGCTAAAACAAGCTGTGATGTGGCTATGTCGACCTAAGCACAAAAAGCCAGCTCTTAGAACAAGGAAAACGCTACGGCACAAAAAGAAAAGTTCCCTGGTTAAACTGGCCGGTTTTACACTGACACACAGTTAGGCCTTGATACTAGCATGTTTGATACAGGCCCAGAGGCTGTTAGATATTCAGTGCCCCTTCCAATAATGTGTACTCAACAACCTTGTCACTGGGGGAAGCGATGGGGGTACAGATGGAGCCAATACTTTGTCAACCATCTAGTGCTGTAGTCAATAATAACCTCAGCACTTAGTGCATTAAGCAGTCAGGATCGGTGCTAGCACCCACTGCGGTTATCACAGCTGACATATACTTCTGCCAGTTCAGCTCGTCAACTTGTAAAACTCAACTACTGCAATAATCTGTAATTTCACGTTAAGGCTCCCCTGCACCATGACGTATTAGGAGGGGCGGACAAAGGCAGAACAGGGCCTCTGTGCCAGATCAGTATGTGGGCTCTTTGTAGCCTATTAGTTCACAGTAATACACCTCTTTCTGTACTGCTTGGAGGTGTAAGTGGGCCCTCTTACCTCTTGGCCCCTGTGCGACTGGTTCTATCACAGTGATCAAAATAGGAAAAATCTCCTATTGTTGCCGGGTACCGGCCAACAGATCTCGGCGGGCACACTGCCCATGCGCCCACCATTTTCTTCCAGGAAGATGACATGGAGGGTCAGCGGTTGGAGCTGGAGGATACGGGGATGACGGAGGTACCAGGAGGGTTCGGGAAACCCCATTTCTCCCTCCTCTGGTATGCTAGATCATAGAGGAGAGAGAAATTAATGGAAAACCGGACTTTTTTTGTGATCGCCGTTATTCATTGAATAAAGTCAATCACGTAATAGGGGACTGTAAAAACTGACCCGAATTATGTTCACCGGGGTCTCCGCAATCCCCAGTAGCCAAGACCACGGAGATTTTCCAATGCTGGGGGGGCGCTATACACTTATTTCTCAGCAACGTTAAAAAGCAGCGCTGAGCCCTTAACTGCCACCATTAAAAGGCGTATCAGCAGTCATTAAGGGGTTAAGTCTTTCATGTTTAGTTTAAGTTTACTAAGCTTGTGTTTTGTTTTTATTTTACTTATATATATTTTTTTTTATAGATGGGTCAGTTTTACTATGCTGCCAAGGCATTTGATGTGTTAGAAAGACTTGATCCAAGTCCGGAATACTGGGAAGGAAAGCGTGGAGCCTGTGTTGGAATCTTTCAAATAATTTTGGCAGGACGTGAACCCAAGTAAGTATTCCATGGGCGTTTAACCCCTTCACGACACTTAGCATGTCATGTCTTCCCCTTTCATGTGGACTCCGGCGCTGAGCTATTTTGAACAGCTGACATGTGCCCAGAACAGCCGCAGGTGGAATCACGTTCCACCCGTGGCTATTAATCCGTGAAATGCCACTGTCAAACACTGACAGCGTCATTTAATATGCGCTTCCGGCAATCGCGCCGGAAATCTGCCAATCGGTGATCGCGGGTTACCGATGGGTCGACATGACAACCAAAGGTCTCCTGCAGACCTTAAGCGCCACCGGGTTGTCAGCACTCATAGCAAATGAGTAATTCTCCTACATACAGGCGATCTGATCATCGCCTGTATGTAGTAGCAGAGCCGATCGGGTTATGGCAGCATCTAGTCTCCCATGGAGACTATTGAAACATGCCAAAAGTTAAAAAAAAAGTTTTTAAAAATATTTTTTAAAAAATATATAAAAGTTTAAGTCACCCCCCTTTCGCCCCATTCAAAATAAAACAACAAAAAATCAAACATGCACATTATTGGTATCGCTGCGTTCAGAATTGCCCAACCTATCAATATAAAAAAAGAATTAACCCGATCGCTAAACGACGTAACAAGAAAAAAGTCAAAACCCCAGAATTACATTTTTTTGGTCACCCTAACATTGCATTAAAATGCAATAACGGGCGATCAAAAGATTGTATCTACACTAAAATGGTATCATTAAAAACATCCACTCAGCATGCAAAAAATAATCACTCACCCAACCTGAAATCACGAAAAATGGAGACGCTACGGGTATCGGAAAATGATGCAATTTTTTTTTTTAAGCAAACTTTGGATTTTTTTCACCACTTACATAAAAAGAAACCTATATGTTTGGTGTCTATGAACTCATAATGACATGGAGAATCATAATGGCAGGTCAGTTTTAGCATTCGGTGAACATGGTAAAAAAAAAATCCAAAAAAAACGTTGTGGAAATGCACATTTTTTGCAATTTCACAGCACTTGGAATTGTTATCCATTTTTTCAGTGCACGATATGGTAAAACCAATGATGTTGTTCAAAAGTACAACTTGTCTCGCAAACAACAAGCCCTTACACGGCCATATTGATGGAAAAATAAAAAAGTTATGGCTCTGAGAAGAAGGGGAGCGAAAAACAGAAACACAAAAACGAAAAAGGGCTCTGTCTCAAAGTGGTTAAACTCACAAGTGTTAATGCCCCAGGTATAATCTAGCCACCAGGGTGATTGGCAGCTGCATGTCCTTCGCTCTGTTGTCAGACGCAGCTTAGCACCCAGGAAACAAGACCGTTGCAGAATTTACTGCAGAATGGCCGCTGTCTCTAATGGTTGCGGTGATCATGTAACTGACCATGTGATCCCGGCACACGGAGGAAGCCGCGATGTCTAACTACACCCAGCACAGCAGCAGAAGACGTTGGCACAAGTCACTCTAAGAAATCTCTCTTTGTGTTTTATTTTCCAACATTTTCAAGATTTTTTTCATGTTCTAAACTCTACAGCAGTGTTTCTCACCTGTAGTCCTCAATGCCCCCTGACAAACCCATTAAAAATAGTGGGGAAAAGTGGTGTCGAAATTTTGGCATTAATATGCATTTCTACATAAAAGTTGCATATTCTAAACCGGTTGTAGTTGTGGTTAAAATAACATGGAGCAGATAGATTTATGTCGCTACCATTTACAACAAAAAGTCGCATTTTGGTCAAAATTCTATATTAACACGTGACATTTGACACTTTTGTCTCTCCATATTTTATAACAGTGGGAAATATACCAATAACGTGTATAAAAAGCCACAATTTGCACATCTTTCATCAAATATAGAACATGGCTATTTCCACCATCCATGGTTTAGCTTAATATCTGTATCCAAATTGTAACATCCAAAAGAGGGATAAATCTCTACAATAAAATATAACCTTTATCAATCACTCATTAAAATATTAACCTATGATGTGTCCCCCATATTTATCAATGTATTACCAAAAATAAATAAAGCTAAACTTATTTTGGTTCACAGTTCTTCTATCCATAGAAGCTTTTTTGGGGGGGAAACAGCAGAAAACCTTTGTATGTTGGGGTCCTTGATAAATTATACCACAATGCCATTAGAGTACTAATATGGATTCCAAGTTTAGTGTTGTTTTCACCTGTTGATATATAATATTGTGGTTATTTTCTTAACACAGAGAAACCCTGAGAGAAGTGCTTCATTTGCTGAGGAGTACTGGCAGTACACAAGTAGAATACATCATCCGGATTATGAAGAAGTGGGGCAAAGAAAATCGTGTACCAGTTTGACAGAACACCATTTAAATATACCAAACCCTGTTATCTCAGGTTACTAAGCCGGTCCCATCTCATCCTGTCATGACTGATGTGGAAGTAACTCCATCCAGGCTCCGACCACTGATACTACCGCTCCGGCCTTCTCTCCTCATCTGTTAACTAGCAATAATTTATGTTCATTGTATGTATTAAAATACTTGTCGGTTTAGGATTCTGACATTTCCAGCACTAGTTATGTGACACTTTGCTGTCTGTAAATGGAAACACTTTATTAAAAAGGCAAGGAATTGAAACTCCACTCCCACGCACCCATTCAAGGCTATGGTTGTGTGTAAAATCTCGGACTGCACTCGGCACTCATACAAGTGCAGTCCGATTTAAGCAGGCACAGACAGTGGAGAAGATGGAAAAATTAAGTTCTTATGTGAGAGAATTGGATCACAGTAAACGGTCAGCTCAAACTCTGATCAAAGTTTGAGCTAAGTGTCATTACCATAATCGATCCGATACTCTCAGAAGAGAGAATCCGCACCCATGTGAGCATGCCCTTAATGTACGTCTATGAGAGAATCATTCTGAGTCTCATACACTTACACTGAGAAAGTGACTTTCAATCTACACTTAAAAAGCTGTGTGAACTGCCTGGAAAAGACTGCAGTCACATGATCCAGAAGAGGACCAAAGTGACGCTGCTGACGACAGAAGATGGTGATCGGTAAGTATTTTCTTGTGTATACGGAATATATATTGCTGATAGCGAACGAATGAGGAAATAAGATTAAAAAAAATGTCAGAGCAGTAATTGAAACAAAAAGCAGTCGAGAGTCGGTACCCTTCACTGTCCACACTGAGCTCCTCAATATGATCCACTCGGATCATAGACTAAGGCTAGGTTCTCAGGCTCATGATTTGCTGTGGATTTGAGGTATAGATAATGCACCACAAATCAGCAGCAATGTGCAGTACAATCCAAGTCACCCAGGAATATTGTCACTGATTCACGTAAGGTTAGTTGCACGTTGGTGGCCGAATCCACAATGGTAATTTCCCACCTTATGCGACTTATTCCTTGTAATGCGAAATATTGAGGCATATATATCAAAGCTGTCCAGTTCATAGACAGCGCAGGCTTAGCCTCGACAGTCTTTAATAAATTTGCCACATTTGATCAGGTTCATGCTGTTTGATAAATCTGTTTCATTTATTGACTAGCTAATCCAAGTTTCCACCACCCATTGGTTGGCTTACTCTGTGCCATAAATGTGCACCAGAATTTTGTGCTTTTTGGCGCAATTTGTGGCATGATAAGCCATTCTCATTTCCCAGTAAGTCCACACCCTTTCAGCATGGTCACACTAGCCAGACAAATTGTAAAAATTGTGTAAAACATCTCATAAATATGCTACAAGCCATTAGAGATGGGGGGTTACCTGAAATAATATGTACCAATGTATTTTTAAAGGGAAGCTGTCATCTCATCCAAAACTGAGCTGTTGTCTAAATCAAGTTTTTGCATTACATGTATTTTTTGTTACATTTTTTGGCAACTTCCCCACACCCATAGAAAAATTAGTAATTTTGCAATTTTCACACTTGCCAATAGGGCTTTTTTAAACTCGTAATTCCTGCCTGTCTTTATGAAGAGAGTTTTCAGCAGGCTCCTATCAGACTCTGGATTCCAATGACAGGTAACCCTCTGTACACAGCTGATAACACAGGATCCACCAGTCACAATAGGCCGTGTCACAGCTGACCTTGTTCTCCTCCTTCACAATCATCTTTCCACATATTCATTAAATGCTTTATTACAAAATTTGGAGTCAGGGTCTGACCATTAGGGGTATGTACCGTACATGTGTTTTTCCCTGAAACAACAGTTAGGGCTCGCTCACACATGCGTATAAATCAGACAAGTGCATTCCAATAAAAAATCAGATTTCACTCCGACCAATGTTATTCAGTGAGGGAGTGCGGATCTGCATATTTTTTCTCAGCTGTATTCTGCATTATAAAAAGAAATCGCAGCATGCTACGGTGACACTCCGATATCAACAGTGCTACAAAAACAATTGCATGCCATACGGCCCATTAGTATCACACATTGCAATTCTGTATCAGTAAACTGTAGTTGGTCCTGTAAATGATTAATAGCTGCTGACTCTGAGTAAAAAAAATAACAGACTGCATATGGACCCCGCGGCCAACAAGCGAGCAAAAAATTGTTCCACTCTTCTGGATGAAAATGGGACTGATTTATACGCAAGTGTAAGCGAACCCTAAGTAAGAGTCTAAAAAAGGCCCAGGGGCCAATGTGAAAATTGCTAAATTTTCTCAACGTTTTTCTTCATTTCAATTTAGATGGTAGTGTGTAAGGGATACAAAAATTATTGCAAAAATATTTGAGAACGACAATTCACGCAAAAACCTGTTTTAGACAATGGGTCATTTTTTGTTGCCAGATTCCCTTTAAGTTGTCAATGTTTTATGTGTAAACTCTAAAATGTTGCTCAATGGTGGTCAGCGGTTTCCATTGAACTTGTAATTATTTTTCCAATTATTTGATTATTTTTCAGTTTTCAGTTTGTACAGTGTAAAGTGTAGCTGCTGATAAATTTAGTTTTGATACCAATAAGTTATGTATAAATATTAAAATTTGACTTTCAAGGTGTTGGTGTATGAGTCTTGAACAGAATGTAATAATAACATAATCTTTATTTCAGCTGCAGATGGAAGGAAGAGAGCCACAGTATTCATTACTGATGGGTAGGCGGAGCCCCAGATCAGGATGACACCTCAGATCAAAAGCGTGTTGACTGGCTGGCCCCTCCAGCTCGGGCTCCTCCTACTCAGCTCCTTCAGTCTAAAATTTGAGGTCTCAGAGGATGGTCGCTGCTGAAGCAGCTCCTCAGAAGATTTTATTATTTTTATCGGACATGAGACTTGGACATGGGTCTGAAAGGTCTCAGGGGTCTCAGCGCTGCTGGACCCCACCTCTCCCCTGGCGGATCTGTATTTTACATAAATAGTCCCTGCAGAATCTTGCCGGCCCTGGGGGACGAGGTTAGCTTCCCTGGCGGGGACGCAAACCGCACACTGGGGTCACTGCGTTCCCTGCCCTGGGGGGGAGCATGGGCACAAGCGCCACAAATCCTGAGGGGTCCCTGTGGCGCTCAGCTGGTGAGTACTCCACAATATATATACAATGTGATGAGTGCTTTAGCGACTGCTGTGACAGCGCTATTACATGTGTGTTAAATGTACTATTAGCGCTGCTTTGGCAGCGCCGTGACATGTAGATGTGGTGTTTCTGTGCAACTTTTGTCCGCAGGCAGATGCCTGCAGGACAGGGGGGGAGTAGGAGTGAGGAGTTTTGGCGCTCATATTTTTGAGCCGGGGGGCGTGGCTTCACGCTTCCCGGTCTTTCAATGCAGGAAGCGCGCGATTGCGCTTCTCTTCCGGCTCCCTCAGCACGGCGGCCATTAAAAGAGCTCCTGGGCTCCTCAGACTCCGCTCCTCCCGTCTCAGGCACCAAACCAGCTGGGTGAGTGGCATTGTTTCCTCACCATACAGCGCTGATACATAGCGCTATTCTGCAGCTCGGTCTCACATAGAGACCTTGTTTTTTCTGACAGCCTGTGACATTAACCCCTCTTGAAGGTTTTACTTGGCATACAGCTGGGGTAGCTCTATATTTTTAAGACTTAACCCTTCAGCGGCTGTTTTGCGTTCACTTAAAAAAAAAAAAAAAAAAAAAAAAAAAAAAAAAAAACTGCGTTTTTTTCAGGTTTTCTGACATTTGGCCTGCCATATACTGTGTGAGGCATGTCGGAACAGGGTTCAGAAGGCGCGGACCATATTCCAGTTCCGCTTCGGCAATCTGGTACGCAGTCCTCCGCGGCGTCTAGCGCTGTGGTTGGAGATCACAGTGATGCAAAATTGGATGCTATCGCCAGTTCTATTAATGGCTTGTCTGACCTTTTGAGTCAATATGTGTCAGCTAGATCCTCTCAGGACAGAAAGCGACACAGACCGTTACCATCCTTCACCGTAGCGAATCAGATGTCTCTGATTTAGATTGTGGTGAGGGTTCTCCTTTAAGTTCAGATGGGGAAATGTCTGATTCGGATAAGGAGGAAAGGCGGGGGCTCTCGTCCCTTGTGAGACGTACAGAGGCATTTATTGAAGCCATGAGAGAGGTTTTACAGTTACCGGAGGTGGTAACTAGTTTACCTGGTAAATCAGCACGAATGTACCAGGAGTATCGTACGTCACGATCAGCCTTGCCAGATCTAGATGATCTTAACAGTGCAGTAGAAAAGGAACGTCTGTGTCCGGATAAACGTTTTCACGGAACACGTTTCTTTGACGCACTTTATCCGTGTTCCACAGAGTCGAGAGATAATTGGATCCCCTCTCCTGAAGTGGATTTTTCCTTATCCCAGCTTAGTAAATCCTCACTGCTTCCTGTTAAAGGGAAGGCGAGTTTGCAGGATCCACTGGACAGAAAAACGGAAATGGCGGCGAAATCAAATTATGAGGCCGCGGGTCATGGATTCAGAGCGATACTAGGATCCATGTGTGCTTCTAAAGCTTCTATAAGCTGGTTGGACCTTTTACACAAGGCGTGGAAAAATGGATCTCCGTCATCTGAGATGGAGGAGATTTTCGAATGGTTGGACACTGCAGTCCGATATATCTATGATGCAGGTCTGGACACTGCGTCGCTTCTGTCCAGGGCGCAGGCTTCGGCGATCACGGTCAGAAGAGCGCTGTGGCTCAGACAGTGGGCCGGGGATGCGGTCTCCAAACAAGGTTTGCTGGCCTTAGCTTATAAAGGTGGTCATCTTTTTGGGTCTGACCTCACAGAACTGATTACCAGGGCAAAGGCAAAAGAGGCGACGTTGCCACAACGCAGAGCTATGGCTTCTGTGTCTGGCAGGACATATAGTGGTCGGCGGTCCTTTCGGGGCCGAGGTCGATTCGCTCAGTCTTCTTGGGGATCGGGTCGTTCCTCTTTCTCAGCAAAAAAGTCCTCCCAGAAATCTCGCATTCCCTGGAAGCAGAATTTCCGTCAAGACAAGCGGGAAACCGACAAGAAGCCCGCCAAGACGGATTGACGCCAGGAGCCCACTCGAGGACTCTCGAGTGGGGGGTCGCCTGCTCCAGTTCAAGGAGACTTGGATTTCTCGCGTTCCAGATTCATGGGTAACGCGGGTCGTGTCAGCAGGTTATTTCATAGAATTCTCTTCTCGTCCCCCAGACACATTTTACCAGTCTCGCATTCCGACAGAACCCGAGCTTTTGGTCGCTCTGCAGCGAGAGGTCGAATTCCTTCTTCAGAAGGGTGTGGTAATACCGGTTCCGCCAGAAGACCGGGGAAAAGGATTTTATTCCAATCTGTTTGTGGTTCCCAAAAAGGAGGACAAATTTCGTCCGATTCTGGATCTCAAAAGATTGAATCGGCATGTCCACACCGGAAATTCCGCATGGAGTCACTTCGCTCCGTCGTGGCAGCACTGTCGCAGAACGATTTTTTGGTATCAATCGACATCCGCGACGCTTATTTACATGTTCCCGTTGGAAGGGCTCATCAACGTTTCCTTCGTTTTGCCATAGGTCGGGATCATTACCAGTTCGTGGCTCTGCCATTCGGCTTAGCCTCGGCGCCCAGAGTATTTACAAAGATTCTGGCGCCTCTCATGGCGATTCTTCGAAGACAAGGAATTACGATTCTTCCTTACCTGGACGATCTTTTGATCGTGGCATCCTCGGAGGAGGAAGCAGTGACAGCTCGCAATCTGTCTCTTCAGTTACTGAAGGACTTCGGTTGGCTAGTCAATTGGGAGAAGTCGTTTCTGGAACCGTCGCAAGCTATCCTCTTTTTGGGAATGCATTTCGACACGGTACGGGCAGTGGTGTCTCTACCTCCAGACAAACAGTCATGTCTTCTTCGGCATGTACAAATCATGAAGTCTTCGATAACAATGTCCCTTCGCAAGTGTATGCGTCTTCTGGGTTTAATGGTGGCGTCCATGGAGGCAATTCCGTTTGCCCAGTTTCATTCCAGAGCTCTCCAAAGGTTCATTCTGAGTCATTGGAATCAGTCGCAATCGCTGGATTGCAGTGTCACCATCTCTCGCAGGGTGCGAGAGTCTCTAGGATGGTGGTTACGTCCAGGAGCCTTATCCCTGGGGAAATCTTTTCTCCCTCCGAAATGGTCGGTCATAACCACAGATGCCAGCCTGACGGGCTGGGGGGGTGTTTGGAACGATTCCTGGATTCAGGGAGTATGGTCATCGGAGGAGACTGTTTTACCGATCAATATCCTGGAATTGAGGGCGATTTTCCTTTGCCTCCAACACTGGACGGTCCCTTTGAGCGGTCTGCCGGTCGAGTGCAGACAGACAACGCCACAGCGGTTGCGTATATCAATCATCAAGGTGGAACAAGGAGTCCCAGACTCATGGCGGAGGTGTCTCGGATCCTGATCTGGGCCGAGGCCAGGGTTCCAGCCATTTCTGCAATCCACATCCAGGGGTTCAGAATGTTACGGCGGATTTTCTCAGTCGCGAGAAGATGGATCCCGGAGAATGGAGTCTTCATCCGGAGATTTTTGCAATGCTGTGCTCCGTTGGGGAACTCCCCAAGTGGATTTGATGGCATCCAGGTTCAATGCCAAACTACCAGTGTTCATGTCCAGGTTCAAGGACCGGAAGGCTGTGGAGGTGGATGCTCTGGTGGCTCCGTGGGATCAATTCGAGCTGATTTATGTGTTTCCACCGATATCCTTGCTTCCTCTGGTACTGCGTCGGATCAGACTGGAGAGAATCCCGGCTATGTTATAGCACCAGATTGGCCAAGGAGGACGTGGTTTTCAACGCTAATGTCGCTGTTGGCGGCACCTCCATTTCCACTTCCTCTTCGACCGGACCTGTTGACTCAGGGGCCCGTTTGTCATCCGGACTTGAAGTCTCTGCGTTTGACGGCGTGGCTCTTGAGACCGAAATGTTGACTCGTAGAGGTTTTTCAGCCGAGGTTATTGCTACTCTTCGAGCTGCCAGATGTCCGGCTACTACTAGGATTTACCACAAAATTTGGGAAACCTTCTTTTCGTGGTGTTTGGGGTCCTCTCGGAACCCGAGAAAGTTTTCCATTCCCAACCTGTTGGCTTTTCTACAGCATGGGCTAGACAAGGGTTTGGCAGTAAGCACTCTGAAAGGTCAGATTTCTGCTCTGTCCTTATTATTTCGGAGAACCATTGCTTCAAATAGAGACGTGCTCTCCTTTTTCCGAGGTATATCTCGTAAGTTTCCGCCGCGGAAGGCACCGTGTCTCCTTGGCGGCTCAACCTTTGTTTTGGAGGCTCTTCAGCATAAACCTTTTGAGCCTATGGTTTCTGCTAGCCTTTCTTTACTTTCTTGGAAGGTGGCTTTCCTTGTTGCAGTCACTTCCTTGAGGAGAGTTTCTGAGTTGGCAGCTCTTTCTTGTTCGCCTCCTTTTCTGGAGTTTTTTCCGGATCGTGTAGTGCTTCGCACTCGGGGTGATTTTTTACCTAAAGTGGTGTCACAATTTCATGTCGACCAGGATATTGTGTTACCTTCATTCTGCCCGGATCCGAAAAATGTGAAAGAGCGAGCTTTACACACATTGGATTTAGTGCGGGCCTTGAAGTTTTATCTATCTATTACTCAAGGTTTTCGTAAGACGGACTCCCTGTTTGTGGTTCCAGCAGGTCGTCGGCGTGGTCAACGAGCTTCCAAAGATTCTATAGCTCGTTGGATCCGGTCAGCTATTTTGGAAGCTTACCGTCTTCGGGGTGAATCTTGCCCGATTAAGATTCGAGCCCATTCTACGAGAGCTGTGGCCTCTTCGTGGGCTTTTCATCAAGGTGCCTCGGCGGTGCAGCTCTGCCGAGCGGCAACTTGGCGCTCTGTCCACACGTTTACAAAGTTTTATAAAGTGGACGTCAGTGCTTCCGCTGATGCAGCCTCGGACGTAGGGTCCTGCAGGCAGCTGTAGTGTAAAGTTCTAGATGAACTTGTGTTTAGCGCTGGTTGCGCTTTTTGTTAAGGTTGTTGGGTTTCTGCCCTTTGTTGGTTTTTTCCCACCCTTATTTTTGAACTGCTTTGGGACGTCCCATCAGTAATGAATACTGTGGCTCTCTTCCTTCCATCTGCAGCTGAAAGACGGATTTTGGTAAGACCTTACCTGTAAAATCCTTTTCAGCGAAGGAAGGAAGAGAGACACAGCACCCTCCAGGGCAGAAGTGTGTTGATGTTTTCAGATGCAGCGCGACCCTTATCTGATAGCGATTATCTGGGCTGAGGTCAGCGCGCTAAGGCTCTGTTCCAGCATTGCCAGCTCATCACAGTAGTCAGGTTCAGTGAGTAGTGCCTGGAACTCTGTGGTTTGCCTTACTTTGCATGCATAACCTGTATTCTTGTGTTGTTTCTCTGAAGTTCCTTCAGAAGGGGTTATGTTGCTCCGCTGGTGATCTTGGCTCTTTTCCTCAAAGCTTTGGTACGACTGAAGGAGCTGAGTAGGAGGAGCCCGAGCTGGAGGGGCCAGCCAGTCAACACGCTTTTGATCTGAGGTGTCATCCTGATCTGGGGCTCCGCCTACCCATCAGTAATGAATACTGTGTCTCTCTTCCTTCCTTCGCTGAAAAGGATTTTACAGGTAAGGTCTTACCAAAATCCGTCTTTTAACAGGTATGACATGGACAGGATTTTACAGCACTTGCTATTGTATAAGTGTTGCAAGTTCTCCTCCTGTGGTATTTGTTAGTGCAGCTTTCCCCCCCAGACTTCACAGTTACCCTGTCCATCCAGTGGCTGCTGATGGAGGGGCATGTGACCGGTCCATACAATGGCTGCTAATGGAGTGGCATGTGACCGGTCCATACAATGGCTGCTGATGGAGGGGCATGTGATCGGTCCATACAATGGCTGCTGATGGAGGAGCATGTGACCGGTCCATACAATGGCTGCTGACGGAGGGGCATGTGACCGGTCCATACAATGGCTGCTGATGGAGGAGCATGTGACCTGTCCATACAATGGCTGCTGAAGGAGGAGCATGTGACCGGTCCATACAATGGCTGCTGATGGAGGAGCATGTGACCGGTCCATACAATGGCTGCTGACGGAGGGGCATGTGACCCGTCCATACAATGGCTGCTGAGGAGCATGTGACCGGTCCATACAATGGCTGCTGATGGAGGGGCATGTGACCGGTCCATACAATGGCTGCTGACGGAGGGGCATGTGACCGGTCCATACAATGGCTGCTGATGGAGGAGCATGTGACCTGTCCATACAATGGCTGCTGAAGGAGGAGCATGTGACCGGTCCATACAATGGCTGCTGATGGAGGGGCATGTGACCGGTCCATACAATGGCTGCTGATGGAGGGGCATGTGACCGGTCCATACAATGGCTGCTGATGGAGGGGCATGTGACCGGTCCATACAATGGCTGCTGATGGAGGGGCATGTGACCGGTCCATACAATGGCTGCTGATGGAGGAACATGTGACCGGTCCATACAATGGCTGCTGATGGAGGAGCATGTGACCGGTCCATACAATGGCTGCTGACGGAGGACCATGTGACCTGTCCATACAATGGCTGCTGATGGAGGAGCATGTGACCTGTCCATCCAGTGGCTGCTGATGGAGAAGTATGTGACCGGTCCATACAATGGCTGCTGATGGAGGAGCATGTGACCTGTCCATCCAGTGGCTGCTGATGGAGCAGCATATCCATACAATGGCTGCTGATGGAGGAGCATGTGAACTGTCCATACAATGGCTGCTGATGGAGGAGTATGAGACCTGTCCAAACAATGGCTGATGATGGAGGAGCATGTGACTTGTCCACACAATGGCTGCTGAAGTAGGAGCATGTCCATACAATGGCTGCTGATGGAGGAGCATGTGACCTGTCCATACAATGTCTGATGATGGAGGAGCATGTGACCGGTCCATACAATGGCTGCTGACGGAGGACCATGTGACCTGTCCATACAATGGCTGCTGATGGAGGAGCATGTGACCTGTCCATCCAGTGGCTGCTGATGGAGCAGCGTATCGATACAATGGCTGCTGATGGAGGAGTATGAGACCTGTCCAAACAATGGCTGATGATGGAGGAGCATGTGACTTGTCCACACAATGGCTGCTGAAGTAGGAGCATGTCCATACAATGGCTGCTGATGGAGGAGCATGTGACCGGTCCATACAATGGCTGCTGATGGAGGAGCATTTCCATACAATGGCTTATGATGGAGGAGCATGTGACCTGTCCATTCAATGGCTTGTGATGGAGGAGCATGTGACCTGTCCATACAATGGCTGATGATAGAGGAGCATAAGACCTGCCCATACAATGCAAGGTGATGGAGGAGCATGTGACCTGTCCATGCAATGGCTGATGAGGAAGGAGCATATGATCTATCTATATTATGGCTGATGATGTAGGAGCATGTGACCTGTCCATACAATGGCTGCTGATGGAGGAGCATGTCACCTGTCCATATAATGGCTGCTGATGGAGGAGCATGTCACCTGTCCATATAATGGCTGCTGATGGAGGAGCATGTGACCTGTCCATACAGTGGCTTATAATGGAGGAGCATGTGACCTATCCATACAATGTCTGATGATGGAGGGGCATGTGACCTGTCCATACAATGCCAGCTGATGGAGGAGCATGTGACCTGCCCATACAATGGCTGATGAGGGAGGAGCATGTCATCTGTCCATATAATGGCTGACAATGGCGGAGCATGTCATCTGTCCATACAATGGCTGCTGATGGAGAAGCATGCCACTTGTCCATCAGCCTCCTCCAATAGAAAAGCAGATTTCCTATGTTCAGCATTTTTCAGTTGGAGGAGGCTAGTGAACAGGTCTGGTCACATCACCTTACATTAAGGCCTCTTTCACACATCAGTTTTTTGCCGTCGGCCACAATCTGTTGTTTCGACAGATTGATGGATTTGTCACAGATTGTGAAAAACTGATGCGAACGGATTAGTTGCATCAGTTTTTTCATCCGTTTCTTCCGGTTTTCGACGGATCCGTTATTGAAACTGGCAATTCAGTGCGCTGTACAGTAAAATCACACTGACATATACATATATACACATAGAATACACATATATATATATATAAATACATGTCATTGAGACATATATACAGTGTGTATATATATATATATATATATATATATATATATATATATACATATATATATATACAGTCATGGCCAAAAGTTTTGAGAATGACACAAATATTTATTTTTACAAAGTCTACTGCTTCACTTTTTCTAATGGCAATTTGCATATACTCCAGAATGTTATAAAGAGTGATCAGCTTAACAGCAATTACTTGCAAAGTCAATATTTGGCTAGAAAATGAACTTTAGCCCCCAAAAACACATTTCAACATCATTGCAGCCCCGCCTTAAAAGGACCAGCTAACCTCTTTTCAGTGATTGCTCCATTAACACAGGTGTGGGTGTTGATGAGGACATGGCTGGAGATCAATCTGTCATGATTAAGTAAGAATGACACCACTGGACACTTTAAAAGGAGGCTGGTGCTTGGTATCATTGTTTCTCTTCTGTTAACCATGGTTATCTCTAAAGAAACACGTGCAGTCATCATTGCAATGCAAAAAAATGGCCTAACAGGGAAGAGTATCGCAGCTAGAAAGATTGCACCTCAGTCAACAATCTATCGCATCATCAAGAACTTCAAGGAGAGAGGTTCCATTGTTGCCAAAAAGGCTCCAGGGCGCCCAAGATAGACCAGCAAGCGCCAGGACCGTCTCTTAAAAGTGTTTCAGCTGCGGGATTGGGCTACCAGCAGTGCAGAGCTTGCTCAGGAATGGCAGCAGGCAGGTGTGAGTGCATCTGCACGCACTGTGAGGCGGAGACTCTCGGAGCAAGGCCTGGTCTCAAGGAGGGCAGCAAAGAAGCCACTTCTCTCCAGAAAAAACATCATGGACAGACTGATATTCTGCAAAAGGTACAGGCAGTGGACTGCTGAAGACTGGGGTAAAGTTATTTTCTCTGATGAATCCCCTTTTCGATTGTTTAGGACATCAGGAAAACGCTTCATTCGGAGAAGACAAGGTGAGCGCTACCACCAGTCTTGTCTCATGCCAACTGTTAAGCATCCTGAAACCATTCATGTGTGGGGTTGCTTCTCAGCCAAGGGAATCGGCTCTCTCACAGTCTTGCCTAAAAACACAGCCATGAATAAAGAATGGTACCAGAATGTCCTCCAAGAGCAACTTCTCCCAACCCTCCAAGAGCAGTTTGGCGATCAACAATGCCTTTTCCAGCATGATGGAGCACCTTGCCATAAAGCAAAGGTGATAACTAAATGGCTCAGGGAACAAAACATAGAGATTTTGGGTCCATGGCCTGGAAACTCCCAGATCTTAATCCCATTGAGAACTTGTGGTCAATCATCAAGAGACGGGTGAACAAACAAAAACCTAAAAATTCTGACAAAATGAAAGATGTGTATCTTCTACTGACAAAATGAAAGCATTGATTGTGCAAGAATGGACTGCTATCAGTCAGGATTTGGTCCAGAAGTTGATTGAGAGCATACCAGGGAGAATTGCAGAGGTCCTGAAGAAGAAGGGTCAACACTGCAAATATTGACTTGCTGCATTAACTCATTCTAACTGTCAATATAAGCTTTTGTTACTCATATGTTTGCAATTATTTTATTTCTGTCTGTGATAAAAACATCTGTCAAACACACATAAAAACCAGAGGGCAGCAGATCATGTGAAAATATAATATTTGTGTCATTCTCAAAACTTTTGGCCATGACTGTAGTTTATAGAGTTCTACATAGCTGTTATGTTTCGGTAGCTGAGGAGTGCAGGTAAAAAAGGCAATACACCAGAGCAGTTGGAATCTATGAGATTGCAGTACCCTGACTAACCACCACAACTAGAGGCAGCCGTGGAGCGTTCCTACGTTGGTCCTAGACGCCTCATCACAGCCTGAGAAACTAGCTACACCTAAAGATAGAAAGAGGAAAGCTATCTGCCCCAATGCAGATCCCCAAAGACAAAGAAAGCCCCCAAACATGTAATGGCGGTTAGACAAGAAGAAATACTGACACAGACAGAAAATAGAATGAGCAAACGTTGGGGCCCAAACTATCTAAATAGGAAAGGATAGGAAGGGTACTTACTGCAATCTCAAAAAACCCTGAAAAGCACCAACTCTACTAATTTCAAAAACACCTGAGATCACACGACCTCTACCACCTAAATTAGCTCTCTGGTGTAACAAAATCAAAACAGCAGCCACTGAAAAAACTGGAAAAAGCAAAATGTACAAACATCAGTGGCTGAACAAAACTGAGAGGGCAAAAGCCCCCGGAGGGGACCCAGAAGGACCCCACAGAAGTGCAGGACAAAATGCAAAAATCAAGCACAAAAACAAAAAGAAGAAAATGTCTTATCTGTTAGCAGGAGATGCAGGCACGACACAGCAGGCAACAAAGGAAACAGGAATCAAGGATTGAGACCAGAACAATTGATCACCGGCAACCCTGATGGGAAGGCAACTCCCTTATATAAGACCAGTCAGTAACACCTGATTCCCAATCCTCACAATCTTCACTGGGCAGACCAGTACCGCTTGTAACCCAGAGGGAGCCTCTGCTCAGAACTCATCTCAAGCCCATTCACAACAGTACCCCCCCCCTTGAGGAGGGGTCACCGAACCCTCATTTGAGCAACCAGGTCGGTCAGGATGAGTTCTATGATACGCACGGATGAGTCTCCTAGCATGGATGTCCGAAGCAAACACCCAAGAATTGTCTTCCTGACCATAACCTCTCCACTTAACCAAATACTGGAGTTTCCGTCTAGAAAAACGAGAATCTAATATTTTCTCAACCACATACTCCAGATTGCCCTCAACCAAAATAGGGTCAGGAGGCACAGCAGTAGGAACCACTGGCTCAACAAACCTCTTCAACAAGGACTTGTGGAACACGTTATGGATCTTAAATGTCCCTGGAAGAAGCAAACGAAAAGAAACAGGATTAAGAATCTCCATGATCTTATAAGGTCCAATGAACCTAGGCTTAAATTTAGGAGATGCCACTCTCATAGGAATATTTTTTGAGGACAACCAGACCAAGTCCCCACTTTAAACCGAGGACCATCAGTCCTATGCGGTCAGCAAACCGCTGGGCTCTCTCCTGAGAGAGGGACAACCTCTCCACTACTGGTCCCAAATCTGTTGCATACGCTCCACAACAGAGTCAACACCCGGACAGACAGAAGCCTCCGTCTGTCCTGAAGAAAATCGAGGGTGAAAACCAGAATTACAGAAAAATGGAGACATCAAAGTGGCAGAGCTAGCCCTATTATTAAGAGCAAACTCAGCCAAAGGCAAAAAAGAGACCCAGTCATCCTGATCAGCAGACACAAAGCATCTTAGATAAGTCTCCAATGTCTGGTTTGTTCTTTCAGTTTGACCATTGGTCTGAGGATGAAACGCCGAGGAGAAAGACAATTGAACACCAAGTTTAGAACAAAAGGTCCTCCAAAATCTGGAAACAAACTGGACTCCTCTGTCAGACACAATGTTCTCAGGAATGCCGTGTAAACGAACCACGTGCTGAAGGAACAACGGCACCAATTCAGAGGAGGAAGGCAACTTAGGTAATGGCACAAGATGTATCATTTTGGAAAACCTATCACAAATCACCCAGATGGCGATCATTCTCTGAGAAACAGGGAGGTCGGAAATGAAATCCATAGAGATATGGGTCCATGGTCTCTTGGGCACAGGCAATGGCATCAATAAACCACTAGAGCGAGAGCAAGGTTTGGAGCGAGAGCAAGTCCCGCAGGACTGCACAAATTCCCTGACATCACGAGACAAGGTAGGCCACCAAAAGGACCGACTAACCAAGTCTCTGGTACCAAAAATTCCGGGATGACCAGCCAACGCGGAACAATGAATCTCAGACATCACACTCTTTTTCCAATGGTCCGGGACAAACAATTTTCCAACAGGGCAGCGCTCGGGCCTATCCTCCTGACACCCCTCCAGAGCAAGTCTCAAATTGGGTGAGATGGCGGAAAAGAACTACACCCTCTTTCAAAATAACAGAAGGATCAGATAACTCAGGAGAGTCCGCAAGGAAACTCCTCGAGAGGGCATCCGCCTTAACATTCTTAGTGCCAGGAAGAAAGGAAACAACAAAATTAAAACGTGTGAAAAACAAGGCCCACCTGGCCTGTCTAGGATTAAGTCGCTTGGCAGATTCCAGATAAACCAGATTCTTATGGTCCGTAAGGACCACCACCTGATGTTTGGCTCCCTCCAGCCAATGTCTCCACTCTTCAAAAGCCCACTTCATGGCCAATAACTCCCGATTACCCACGTCATAATTACGTTCAGTAGGAGAAAATTTTCGAGAGAAAAAGGCACAAGGGTTACTTTTAGAGGTCTCAGGATCTCTTTGGGACAAAACGGCACCTGCCCCAATTTCAGAGGCATCAACCTCCACCTGAAATGGCAGAGAAACATCAGGCTGCCGTAGAACAGGAGCAGAAGTGAATCTCTGCTTAAGTTCCTGAAATGCAGAGACTGCCTCAGGAGGCCAATTTACCACATCAGAACCTTTTTTGGTCAAATCAGTTAATGGTTTAACAATAACCGAGAAATTACCAATAAATTTACGATAAAAATTGGCAAAACCCAAGAATCTTTGAAGAGCCTTTAATGAAGTAGGTTGGACCCAATCACAGATGGCCTGAACCTTGACCGGGTCCATTTCAATAACAGATGGGGACAAAATGAATCCCAGAAATGAGATCCTCTGTACGCCAAAAAGACACTTTGATCCCTTCACATACAGAGCATTCTCTCTCAAAATCTGGAATACAGTTCGAACATGTTTCACATGAGAGTCCCAGTCATTGGAAAAAATCAAGATATCATCCAAATAAACAATCAGAAATTTATCCACAAAATCCCTGAAAATGTCATTCTTGAAGAACTGGAAGACAGAAGGAGCATTAGTGAGCCCAAAGGGCATCACAAGGTACTCAAAATGCCCTTCAGGGGTATTGAATGCCGTCTTCCATTCATCCCCGTGCTTAATGCGAATAAGGTTATATGCCCCCCTGAGGTCAAGCTTGGTAAACCAAGTAGCATTTTTCACCCTGGAAAACAGGTCAGAAATCAAGGGTAACGGATATTGATATTTCACAGTAATATTGTTCAAAAGACGATAACCAATACACGGCCTCAATGAACCATCCTTTTTGGCCACAAAGAAAAAACCGGCACCCAAGGGTGAAGAGGATGGTCTGATATGACCCTTCTCCAATGACTCCTTGATATAAGACCGCATAGCGTCATGTTCAGGTACAGACAAGTTAAAAAGGCGACCTTTAGGGAATTTACTACCAGGCACTAATTCAATAGCGCAGTCATAGCTCCTATGGGGAGGTAAGGATGCAGATTTACTTTCGCTAAACACATCAGAAAAATCAATCAAAAAGTCAGGAACATCTGAGCCTGGGGGGAGGCAGAAAAAACAGGAGTATTGGTATTAACACATTGGCAGCCCCAACTGGTTACAGACACAGATTTCCAATCCAAAACAGGATTATGAGATTGTAACCAAGGGAAACCCAGTACGATACTGTCATGCAGATTATACAGAACCAAAAATTTGCAGCTCTCCTGATGATCAGGTTCAACCCTCATTATCACCTGAGTAGAGAACTGAGGTTTATTCTCAGCCAAAGGGGTAGAATCGATCCCCAGAAGGGGAATAGACTTCCGTAGGGGTATCAGGGGAAACCCACAACGTTTAGCAAAATCATAATCCATCAGGTTAATAGCTGCTCCCGAATCAACGAAAGCCTGAGCAGAAAATGTGGACAGAGAGCATATCAGAGTAACAGTTAATAAAAACTTAGTCTGAACACTACCCAAGACAACTGAGCGTGCAAAATGTCTTCCCCGCTTAGGGCAGACCGAAATAGCATGAGAGGCATCACCACAGTAGAAACATAACCCATTGTGCTTCCGAAACTCATGACGCTGTGTCCCAGAAACCACTCTATCACACTGCATGGATTCAGAAGCAGGTTCACAAGGCAACACTATCCCACGCATACTTCTCCGCTCACGCAAACGTCTGTCAATTTGAATTGCTAATGACATAGAATCATTGAGACCAGAGGGGACAGGGAATCCCACCATAACATCCTTTACATTATCTGACATACCCTTCCGAAAAAGGGCTGCCAAAGCGTCGTCATTCCATTTGGTCAGGACTGCCCACTTACGGAATCTCTGACAGTATAACTCAGCGTCATCAAGCCCCTGATTTAATGCCAACAAGGCTTTTTCAGCTTGATCAGTGACATTAGGCTCATCGTACAATAACCCCAAAGCCTGAAAAAATGCATCAACATCACTCAAGACAGGATCCCCAGGTGTCAGGGAAAAAGCCCAATCCTGAGGATCGCCGCGCAGGAGAGAGATGACAATTTGAACCTGCTGCGCTGCGTTCCCTGAGGACTTAGATTTTAAAGGAAAAAACATTTACAATTATTCTAGGATCCACCACAGGCAACCTAGCAAGATATGCAGCAATACTCCGAACCTCAGTGGCAAGCTGATCCACACGGCCAGACAACTGTGCAAACTCCATTGAGAGAAAAAACTCCCCAGCACCCAGAGATACAGAGGGAAAAAAAAAAAAAAAAAAGCAACAGAAAAATATCTCTGACAACTCTGACAACCGTTTTTTTTTTTTTCTTCACAATATTTTCCCTTCTGTGTGTACCATACAATTTTGGGCCGGTGATACTGTTATGTTTCGGTAGCTGAGGAGTGCAGGTAAAAAGGCAATACACCAGAGCAGTTGGAATCTATGAGATTGCAGTACCCTGACTAACCACCACAACTAGAGGCAGCCGTGGAGCGTTCCTACGTTGGTCCTAGACGCCTCATCACAGCCTGAGAAACTAGCTACACCTAAAGATAGAAAGAGGAAAGCTATCTGCCCCAGAGCAGATCCCAAAGACAAAGAAAGCCCCCAAACATGTAATGGCGGTTAGACAAGAAGAAATACTGACACAGACAGAAAATAGAATGAGCAAAACGTTGGGGCCCAAACTATCTAAATAGGAAAGGATAGGAAGGGTACTTACTGCAATCTCAAAAAACCCTGAAAAGCACCAACTCTACTAATTTCAAAAACACCTGAGATCACACGACCTCTACCACCTAAATTAGCTCTCTGGTGTAACAAAATCAAAACAGCAGCCACTGAAAAAAACTGGAAAAAGCAAAATGTACAAACATCAGTGGCTGAACAAAACTGAGAGGGCAAAAGCCCCCGGAGGGGACCCAGAAGGACCCCACAGAAGTGCAGGACAAAATGCAAAAATCAAGCACAAAAACAAAAAGAAGAAAATGTCTTATCTGTTAGCAGGAGATGCAGGCACGACACAGCAGGCAACAAAGGAAACAGGAATCAAGGATTGAGACCAGAACAATTGATCACCGGCAACCCTGATGGGAAGGCAACTCCCTTATATAAGACCAGTCAGTAACACTTGATTCCCAATCCTCACAATCTTCACTGGGCAGACCAGTACCGCTTGTAACACCAGAGGGAGCCTCTGCTCAGAACTCATCTCAAGCCATTCACAACACATAGCATAATAGCCGCTAAATCAGTTGCCGGCTTCTGTAAAATCATTACAGAACCCGACATGAAATAACACATGGTTTACATACAGTAAACCATTTCATTTAGTTTTATATATGTTTTTGACAATTAGATTAGTGTATGTGTGCAAAATTTGGGACATGTAGGTGTTAATTTAACGGGTCAATTCGTTGTAAAAAAATGCGTAAGCTCCCCCGGTATTTTCTCCGCCAGAGAGGGAAAGCCAGTGACTGAGGACAGATATTCGCAGCCTAGAGAGGGACCATTGTTTTTGCCCCCCCCCCCGGCTACTAACATTTGGCCCCAGCCACCCCAGAAAAGGCACATCTATTATTTGATAAGCCTTTTCTGGCACTTAGCCTCTCTATTACCATTGCCTTTAGTGGTGGCTCATGGGTTAATAAGGGGTTAATGTCACCTTACCATTGAAAGGTGACATTAATCCTGGTTTATAATGGAGAGGTGTCAATAAGACAACTATCCATTATTAACCCTAGAATAGTAATGGGTTAAAAAAAAGACACACACATTAATTAAAAAATCTTTTAATGAAATAATCACAAAATTTGACAAAATTTATTATTCTGCCAATCCAT
The DNA here is from genome assembly GCA_033576555.1 of Oophaga sylvatica. Taxonomy (NCBI): domain Eukaryota; kingdom Metazoa; phylum Chordata; class Amphibia; order Anura; family Dendrobatidae; genus Oophaga; species Oophaga sylvatica. The sequence goes on from JARQOD010000009.1 coordinate 2,029,556, forward strand.
CTGAATCCCTTGTTCTCCTGTAAAAAATAATAAAATAAAAAAGCAACAATATCCATACCTCTCCGCTGTTCAGTCAGGTCCCCCGCTAAAATCCATCACAAGGGGTTAACTAGTTTACAGCAGGGACCGATGCTAATGCTACCGGCCCGGCTGTAAACCACTGCAGAATGAATGAATTCATGTGTGCAGAGGCGCTCCGGCTGACCGAAGATGAACTGATTAGCGTGGGAAAGTTTCTTAATTTTTTCCCACGCTGTCAAGTTCACTTCAGGTCAGCGGGGACTCCAAACAGCCTGTCACGCTGTCTCTGCATACAGGAGGACCGGGGTCTATGCTGACCCTAAGCTGAGGTCCTGACTAATCCCTCTACCTGGAGGTACTGTTGATGGTACAGAGGTCCAGGCCGCCAGCGTAACCCTATCTCCTGTGAATCCCTGACCACTGTAATCTAGTCCTGAGAAGGACCCTGATTACCACCACAGGGAAACGGGAAGGTAACTGCCTACACACAGTATAAGACGAACGAGACAATACAAGGGGTAAAACAAAAGACACCTTGCATACAAAACTACCACTACAGAGGGAACACCAACGGGTAAGGAGATAAATAATAAAGCGAGGAGAGGAGAAAACCACAACAGGTACTCTTAGCTTTAGACTTCTCAATATGATCCGCTCTGCTGGTCTGCATGAATGCTTTCACCGACACTTCCCTAGCAGACAGGCAGGTATTTGAAGGAAACCAATTATCGCAACCTTAATTGCAGCTGAGCGAGGCTGGTCTTGTCCAGCACAGAGAGAGAGAGAATTAACTCTCTCACTGCCGAAAAACACCCAGCAGCAGAAACTCAGCTGTGAGAAGTCAGGGTGTGCAATCGCGACGATCTTCGCAGTGATACACCCGTGACAGTACCCCCCCTTCTACGAGGGGCCTCCGGACCCTCAGGGCCGGGTTTATCTGGGTGAGTAGTGTGGAAGGCCCGAACCAATCGGTCTGCGTTAATATCCAACGCAGGAACCCACGTCCTCTCCTCAGGACCATACCCCCTCCAATGAACAAGGTACTGAAGGGTCCGGCGATTCAGACGTGAATCGATGACTCTCGACACCTGGAACTCCAAGTTACCATTGACCACCACAGGAGGAGGAGGTAAAGGTGAAGGTATCACCGGTGCCACATACCTCTTAAGCAACGATCTGTGGAATACATTATGAATTTTAAATGTGGGAGGGAGGTCAAGACGGAATGCCACGGATTAATTATAGAACTGATCTTGTATGGCCGATGAACCTGGGACCCAGTTTCCAGGAGGGAACCTTAAGTTTTTATATTCTTGGTAGACAACCATACCAGATCGTTCACACTTAGGTCCGGACCAGACACTCTCCTCCTATCAGCCATACGTTTGTATCGGTTCCCCATAGTACTCAGATTATTCAGCACTCCTCTCCACACTGAAGCAAGTGATGACGAAAATCGTTCCTCCTCAGGAACCCAGAAGAGCCCCCCTATTGAAGGTACAAAACTGAGGGTGAAAACCATATGCCCCAAAAAACGGGGACTTACCAGTGGACTCGCTCCGCCTATTATTTAGAGCAAACTCCGCCAGAGGCAAGAAAGAAGCCCAGTCCTCCTGGTTCTCTGACACAAAACACCGGAGATATGTCTCCAAGCTCTGGTTCAGACGCTCTGTCTGACCATTGGTCTGCGGGTGAAAAGCCGATGAAAATGACAACTGCATCCTCCGCCGTGTACAAAATGCTTTCCAGAATTTGGACACAAACTGAGACCCCCGATCCGACACCACATCGGAGGGTACCCCTTGAAGTCTTACAATCTCTCCAATAAACACCTGCGCAAGAGTTTTAGCATTAGGAAGAGCGATAAAATGTGCCATCTTGCTGAACCTGTCCATACAACGAGTATGACTGTTTTACCCGAAGATGGCGGGAGGTCCATAATGAAGTCCATAGACAGATGAGTCCACGGACGCTCCGGGATCTTTAAAGGTAAGAGGGTCCCAGATGGACGGGTATGTGGGGTCTTAGAGCGCACACAAACCTCGCAGGAGGCGACAAAAGTTACCACCTCCTTATGTGAGTTAGGCCACCAAAATCGACGCGAGAGGAGATCCTCAGTTGCTTTACTCCCTGGGTGTCCTGCCAAAGCTGAATTATGATGTGCCTCGATCACCTTTTGTCGCAACTGATTTGGAACAAACAGTCTCCCTGGAGGTCCTACAGGGGCGTCCCCCTGAGCCTCCAATACCTCCTCTCAAGCTCAGAGCATACTGCCGACACCACCAACCCCTCCTGAAGGACCGGAACCGGGTCCTCCGTGTTCCCAGCCCCTGGGAAACAGCGAGATAAGGCATCCGCCTTAACATTTTTTGACCCAGGACGATATGTGACGACAAAATTAAACCTGGTAAAAAACAACGACCACCTAGCTTGTCTGGGATTCAGACGTTTAGCGGACTCTAAATATAGCAGGTTTTTGTGATCGGTAATGACGGTGACCGGGTGGACTGCCCCTCCAAAAAATGACGCCACTCCTCAAAAGCTAACTTAATGGCCAAGAGTTCCCTATTGCCGACATCATAATTCCTCTCCGCGGACGACAATTTTTTAGAGAAGAAGGCGCACGGATGCCATTTACCAGGGGACGAACCTTGTGACAATACTGCTCCCCCCCCTACCTCGGAAGCGTCCACCTCAACAATGAACGGTTGTGACACATCAGGCTGAATAAGTATGCGTGCTGAAGCAAAAAATTTTTCAAAGAAGAAAACGCTTGACAAGCCTTGTCAGACCACTTTGAAAAATCCGTCCCTTTTTTAGTCATGTCTGTGAGAGGTTTAACTATGGACGAAAAATTACGAATGAATTTCCGGTAGTAGTTAGCAAACCCCAAGAAACGTTGTAATGCCTTAAGATCCTCTGGCAGATCCCACTCAAGAACTGCCCGCACTTTCCAGGGTCCATACGAAAACCGGATGCTGACACCAGGAATCCTAAAAACTGAAGTTCCTGTACGGCGAACACACACTTCTCCCATTTGGCGTACAGTTTATTATCCCGCAAGATCTGTAACACCTGCCTAACATGCTCCTGATGAGACACAAGATCCGGCGAGTAAATTAAGATATCATCCAGATATATGACCACAAACTGTCCCATAAGGTGGCGAAAGATGTCATTTACAAAGTGTGGAAACACCGCCGGGGCAATACTCAGACCAAATGGCATGACAAGGTTCTCATAATGCCCCTCCGGAGTGTTAAACGCCGTCTTCCACTCATCCCCTCCTTCATCCTAATCAGAATGTACGCCCCCTGAGATCCAACTTAGAGAACCATTTGGCACCCACGATCTGATTGAAGAGATCGGGAATAAGTGGGAGCGGATACGGATCTCGGACCGTAATCCGATTAAGCTCACGGAAATCCAGGCAAGGGCGTAGGCCTCCATCTTTTTTCTTCACAAAGAAGAACCCCGCGGCCACCGGGGAAGATGAAGGTCTAATATGCCCCTTAGCCAGACTCTCTGAAATATAATCCTTCATGGCCTGTCTCTCAGGACCAGAAAGGTTATACAACCTAGATTTCGGTAATTTGGCCCAGGGAGCAAGTTAACAGAACAGTCATATTCGCGATGAGGAGGTAGTTCTTGACACCCTTTCTCCGAGAATACATCCTCAAAGTCCACCAGAAATGGAGGTAAGGCCCTAGGAGCGACCGCACCAATGACCGTATTCATGCAGTTTTTATTACAGAATTCACTCCATTGGCTTATCTCTCTGGATTGCCAATTAATAACCGGGTTATGCTTAGTTAACCAAGGAAGGCCCAGCACTATAGGAGTAGGAAGACCCCAACACACAACAAGACAACAGTTCTTTATGTAACGCCCCCACTTGAAGATCTATGTTATGCACTGCTTGCAAAAAACTTCCTGACCGAGAGGTCTGGCATCGATCGAGAATATGGGGACGGGTTTAGCCAACACACTCAATCGCATACCTTGAACCGGGCAAAGCGAGCATCCACCAGATTAGCCCGGCCCCACTATCCAGAAGAACAGATATCTTCTCAGTTCTCGCACCCACCACCACCTCCGCCGGTACGAGAAATTGAGACGAATTTAGGGACGAAATACTTACTCCCAGATTGCCGTCCACCACACAATCTGGGATCAATAGTTTTCCGGCAACTTCTCACTCTGCAAAGGACGGGATGGACACCCCCCAATAAAATGTCCCTTTTTCCCACAGAAGAAACAACTTCTTGTTTTGTGGCGCCCCACGATCCCCTCCCCCAGAATGATGTCCCTCTAATTGCATAGGCTCCTCTGGAGTGACCAGGGGAACCTCCATATAAGGGAACCTGAGGAAGGTGGAGTCATCACAGGGGGCGAAGTTACCCCGCACCTCTCCCGAAGACGTCTGTCAATACGAATAGCAAGGGCATAGCTGCTTCCAGTGACGTGGGAGGGTCATACTGTGCCAGCACATCCTTTAATTTGTCAGATAAACCTTGACAAAACTGATCCCTAAGAGCCAGGTCATTCCACTGGGTGTCGTGGCCCACCTACGGAACTCCGAACTGAATTCCTCCGCCGGACGATCTCCCTGCTGTATCCTACGTAACTTAGATTCAGCAAGGGAGACCGATCCGGGTCATCATATACAAGACCCAGAGCTGCAAAAAACCTATCCACTGACTGGAGAGCAGGGGAGCCCGGGGGGAGAGCGAACGCCCTGGATTGGGGGTCTCCTTGTAGGAGCGAGATGAAAATCCCCACCCTTTGTTCTTCACTCCAGATGACCGAGGTCGCAGCCGAAAGTACAATTTACATGCCTCCCGGAAAGCAAAAAACTTGTCCCGCCCCCCAGTGAATCTGTCAGGGAGAGCTAATTTAGGTTCAGGTCGGCCTGCTCCGGGGGGTACAAAACCTTGGACTTAACGTCGCCAGCTACATGGACAAACTCTGCAACTGCCGAGCTAGACTGACTACTGGATCCATGGTGACTGGAGAAAATCTTTAGTGGTCGGTGAAAATGTCACGCTGTCTCTGCATACAGGAGGACCGGGGTCTATGCTGACCCTAAGCTGGGGTCCTGACTAATCCCTCTACCTGGAGGTACTGTTGATGGTACAGAGGTCCAGGCCGCCAGCGTAACCCTATCTCCTGTGAATCCCTGACCACTGTAATCTAGTCCTGAGAAGGACCCTGATTACCACCACAGAGAAAATGGGAAGGTAACTGCCTACACACAGTATAAGACGAACGAGACAGTACAAGGGGTAAAACAAAAGACACCTTGCATACAAAACTACCACTACAGAGGGAACACCAACGGGTAAGGAGATAAATAATAAAGCGAGGAGAGGAGAAAACCACAACAGGTACTCTTAGCTTTAGACTTCTCAATATGATCCGCTCTGCTGGTCTGCATGAATGCTTTCACCTACACTTCCTAGCAGACAGGCAGGTATTTGAAGGAAACCAATTATCGCAACCTTAATTGCAGCTGAGCGAGGCTGGTCTTGTCCAGCACAGAGAGAGGGAGAATTAACTCTCTCACTGCCGAAAAACACCCAGCAGCAGAAACTCAGCTGTGGAGAAGTCAGGGTGTGCAATCGCGACGATCTTCGCAGCGACACACCCGTGACACAGACTCACTGACGTCAGCGGTAGTCAGGGAGGCTGCACAGAGTACCCAGCTGACCTGAAGTGAATTCGATAGCGTGGGAAAAAATTAAGAAACTTTCCCACGCTCCTGAGTTCATCTCCGTTCAGCCGGGGCGCCAGCGCAGACATGAATTCATTCATTCTGCAGTGCTTTACAGCCAGGCCGGTAGCATTGCAGCGGGGGACCTGACTGTACAGCAGAGAGGTATGGATATTGTTGCATACAGCTGTGTGAAAGCACCTAGCTCAGTAGGGTGGTCAGGCTTAAAAGGCTGTGAGTGAAGGATCTCACACCAAAAGGCTTGCACTGCACGTGGGTACCATGCGGTCTAACTTCTTTGTTCCGATGGCTATGATTTCATAGGGAGAATATGGACTTATCGTATGTACTGGCTGCACACCGGTTATATTTTCGAGATCTCTTGAATGGACCGAACGCCTTCCAGAGTCTCAATCCGTTCTAGCACACAGGGTGGGGAGATATGTAGAATGACTAATAGGAACTAGATAGCAAAGATGTGCTTAGTCTCAACGCATAACAGGGGCCTGGCCAAAATCGCTTCCCTAGGACCATCTATGAAGGAGTTAGGCCCATCTTAGGTTTTGGAGTTTTTAGCTGCTAGAGGGGAGGGAATTTCGGTTCAGCCCAGAGGGCAGGAGGAAGTGACCAAAAGGGAATAAAGGCTAGTGTAAGGCCATGTGGTCCATTTCGAAAGGGGGGTCATGTAGAGTAATGTGCTATGAAGGACCTAGGAACCAACCAGCTGGCAGCTCATGCCACCCTGCGGCCCAGCTCACACATGGTCAAACATCAACCAAGTAATTGACATGATCCATGTGCTCATATCTTTTGACCTACCACTATCTGTATTTAAATCAATTAGGAATTCAGAGACAAACGGATTCAATAAAATAAGAAAATATTTGCAATGTACTACTATGGATACATCATAAATCATATATAACACTTTTACTCATAGAAGGAAATACATTAAGAATTCTCATGAAATATGACAATTGTACAGAACATGTTATACCAGAACTACCGTAATTGTCTTAATATAGACAGACATTTCTTTTATATAAACAGTCTGTTGAGATCTTTGAAAATTCATTCAGGAGTCCTCAAATATGGCATGTACATTATGCACTGACTATCCAAGGATGGGCTATGTTGGAAAAAGATGGCGATGTCTGAGGAACGGTAAAGCCCCCATCACTAGAGTTGAGCGATACTTTCCGATATCCAAAAGTATCGGAATTGGAATGGTATCGCCGATACCCCAAAAATATCGGCGATACCCGATACCGATACCGGAAATCCAATGTAAGTCTATGGGAACAAAATATCGGAATTAAAAAAAAACCATTCTTGCCTTGTTGGTTAAATTGTACATGAAGGAAAACAACAAAGAGTAATGTAGAATGTATTGGGGGAGGTTGAGGAGACATTAAAGGCATAGATGTTTAACCCAATCAAATGGAATAGCATTAATATTTTTTTTTTTTAAAGATGTTCGGATTGACGAAGAAATTGACAATGTTGTTAACGTTTTTTTCTATTTTGGCAAATATGTATATTTCACAACTTCCATGCTCTTCACCTTTTTAACTTTTGACACACTTTCTCCTTCATAATCTTCAGCAGCATCATCTTTTTCATCAAATTATTCTTCATCTTCACTTCTTTTATCTTCTTCTTAAACTTCTTGCTATTCATCTTTTTGTTAACATTACTCATATTGTTCTTATTAAACTATTATTCTTCTTCATATTCTACTTCATCTTAATCTTCTTCATCATATTCTTATTTGTGACAGAGCTTCCTGTACTTGTAATCTGTAAAAGTATGAATTTTTCATCTTCCGTTCTTGCTGTCACAAAGATTTAAATTACAACAGTATTTGTCCGTGTTCAGTTTAGCCTGCAGCAGCAGGCATCTTCCAGGGGCACCACGAGGAGGAACGGACTCACCCCATACACTGCTTAGTCTTCTTCTGCTTATAATTTAGAGCATTATTTTGCTCTTCATTTTGGTCTTATACTTCATGTTCTTCTGCTTTTTGATCTTCTGCTTATTGTTCTTCTGTCTCTTGTTCTGTATCTTGTAGTTTGTCTTAACCTTCTTTGTCCTGTTGGTGATCTTCTTTTGGGTAATCTTTTATTTCTTCTTTGTGATGGTGTTCAGGCTGGTTGGCTTGATGCTCGTCGTCCTTGTGGTCGTCATCTTCTTCGGGGTGGTCATCAGGGTCGTCGTCTTCATTGTTGGAGATCCAGAGTGATTACCCAAAAAAAACATTTAAAAAATCTTCAATTTGTAAATGTAGCTGAAGGTACAAGAAGGCTGACAAACTTCCGAGAACCAGCTGACGTTACTGGAACCCGGATGGGTAGCAGAAGGTACAAGAGCCAATGCAAGTAACGAGGACCAGCTGACTGTGCTGGAACCCGGAGGGGCAGCAGAAGGAAAAGAGCCAATGGCACAACCGAGGACCAGCTGACGTTACTGGGACACGGTTACTAAGCAGGAGGTACCTGTGCTCCAAAGCACTACCAAGGACCAGCAGACGTTGCTGGAACTCGGATACCGAGATGGAGGCACCTAGGCCAAAGGCACTGCGGAGAACCAGTTGACGGTACTGGAACCCGGACGGGTAGCAGAAGGTACAAGAGCCAATGCAAGTAACGAGGACCAGCTGACTGTGCTGGAACCCGGAGGGGCAGCAGAAGGAAAAGAGCCAATGGCACAACCGAGGACCAGCTGACGTTACTGGGACACGGTTACTAAGCAGGAGGTACCTGTGCTCCAAAGCACTACCAAGGACCAGCAGACGTTGCTGGAACTCGGATACCGAGATGGAGGCACCTAGGCCAAAGGCACTGCGGAGAACCAGTTGACGGTACTGGAACCGGACGGGTACCATAAGGCACCCATGAAAATGTAAGTTGACAGGCCGCAAGCCGTCCGCAGTTACGAATCACACAGTCTACAGTGGGTGCTTGTCCTATTGTCACAACGGAAACAGCCTTTATTTACATATCCCACAGCACACATAGGAATGACCAAAATGCAGGCACCATATAGTCGGCTAACAGAATGCAACACGACAGGACAACTTATTGGAGGCTAATTGACGTTGACACTGCCAGGAAACAGCTGTCGTGCTGTAACCAGGAGTCAGTATCCGTGCCAAGTACTTCCGAGCAACAACTGGCGGTGTTGGAGCCCATGGATAGAGAAGAGAACAGGGTGGAGGCAGCAGGACTTTTGGCCGTACACACAGCAGGGGAACAGCTGACATTACTGAACCCCAGTAACACAGGAGCAAGTGTTGACTGTGCTAACAGCACTTCTAGGCAACAACTGGCGGTGTTGGAGCCCAGGGATGAGTGGAGGACAGTGTGGAGGCAGCAGGACTTTTTGACGTACACACAGCAGGGGAACAGCTGGTGTTACTGAACCCAGTAAACAGGAGCAAGTGTTGACTGTGCTAACAGCACTTCTAGGCAACAACTGGCGGTGTTGGAGCCCAGGGTCAAGGAGGATGTTTAAATAGTAGATCAAGTATTTTCCTTGTTACGTGTCAATTTTAAATGTCTATACTCCAAACAAGAGAAAGATAAGCTTTACTACCATAAGATGATGATTTCAGTTAAAAAAATATCGAGATAAAATAAAGAATTGACAAACATAAACGCATACATTAACATGTTTAACAGCAATGCAAACCACAAAATAAATTAGTTAAGGAATCTGCTATACGGTTGTACATAAAAGCATACAAGTACATATCTGAATCCATTAATGATGGATAAGTAACAGTATGTACACCATTTTTATTGTATAGACAATGAATGTCTGACTTCAAAACATCATCAGCATTACAAGTTATCTGTGACATTAATAAAATGTTACATTGCTGAATAATGTCACTTAACAGTTTATAAAAATTATACAATTTCCATCATGTAATATCATAATATGTGCCAATAATCATTTTTATTAACAAACTTAACCTTTAAAAAGTGCATAGTGCAAATTGCTCTTTATGCCTGACTGTGGACTTGCAAGCATGACAACAGATAGATAAGGTATATATAGATGAGACTGCATAGCCAAGATGGTGAATGGCCATGTAATATGTACCTCAATAAAGTGTGCGTCACTACTACATAATTTTTTTTATATAGCTTTATAAACAGGGTACGTGCATGTATGCTTGCGCCATTGTTTGGACGCACAGACTACTTCCTGCTGTGACGGTTGGGTAGTGAACAGTTGTGTGCAGTGTTCACTGCAGTCTTTGCGGAATAACCACACTTAGGCCTTATAACTTTTCAGACTTTCTTTATCAATCTACCAAGATGAAGAAGGCAGGGGTAAGGCACGTGGTCGTGGCTGTGGAGTTTTAGCAGGGAGAGGACGTGGGGATTCTGTGGCTGCTGCCGCCCCCAGTGATACAGCATCCACCGTTTTCCCCGTGAACGTTCCTTTATGCGCACTTTTGTAGGAGGTCGGCGTACCCCCTGCTGCGGGAAGAACAAATTGAAGCCGTTGTTGGTTGGATGTCAGCCAATGCATCGACTTTCAATTGCTTCCACCTCCTCTCAGGACCACAACACTGTTGAGCAACCATCTGTCTCTTCACCGCCTGCCAAATTGCCCAGGCAGTGACAGAGTTCTGTACAGGAGCCAGCTGAGTGTCTGCTTCTGTTCTCAGAATCTGTTGGCTTGCAAACAGGGGCCCAGCCAAGCAGCATTCTGGAATTTGAAGAAGAGGGAGTATGCAGTGATGCGCAACAGCTGTGTTCTCTGAATCTGAAGAGGCGGGTGAGACAGTGCGATGGTCAGCACACCGCAGAAGCATCTGATGATGATGAGATCAGGTGCCAGTTTCTGTTGAGCATGGTGCTGGCCAGACCACCAACAGCAGCAGGTGTTGGAAGAGGGTAGTGGAGATGATGAGGTCCAAGACCCAACATGGCGTGAGGAACAGGAAGGTGTTGGGAGCAGCTCAGAGGAATACTACTAATAATAATAATATTAATTTATATAGCGCCATCATATTCCGCAGCGCTTTACAGTTTAGCAGTTTTCAGAACACAAGTCATAAGTAACAACGTTAACAATACAATAATTTAAGCAAAATAAGTCGCCCTGCTCGTGACAGTTACAATCTCAATGAGGTGGGGAGATACAAAGTATAGGTGTTTATATACAATGGTGCATTTACAATGATGGTCAGCCATCTTAAGGAAGTGAGGGATGGAGATAGTGAATGGGCTAGACACACACCACACACTTACACAGAATACATAGAATGACTTTGATTAGTGAATGTGATAGGCCGCTCTGAACAATGTGTTTTGAGGGAGCGCCTGAAACCATGCAAATTGTGGATAGTCCTAATTTCTTGGGGTACAGCATTCCAGAGGATTGGCGCAGCGCGGGGAGAAGTCTTGGAGTCGGGAGTGGGAGGATACGGATTAGTGCAGAGGTTAGTCGAAAGTCGTTTGCAGAGCGCAGCAGTCGGTTAGGCGATAGATAGAAATGAGGGAGGAGATGTAGGGGGGTGCTGCATGTGGATAGCTTTGTGGTGAGAACCAGTACTTTGGTTGAAAGCTGTGAGAGGCCTAGAGAAGTGGTTAGTGATAGAAGGAAGATAGAGGAAGACATTGCCCCAACGGTACAAACAGGAGGGAGAGTTAGGCTGCAGACTCGGTTGCCTGTAGCCTCCAGTTTGGCACCTGTTCGGAGCAGTTGTCTTCCAAAAGTCAAATGTGCGCTCCCAGGACTTGCATGCGTGGTCTTTTTTTGACACACTTGCAGATGATATTTGCTATGTCAAATGCAAAGCTGTGTAATCAAAAATTAAAAATAGGTAAAAGTGTCAGTAACCTCAATACCACTAATATGTGGAAACATGTGCGGACAAACACGTAGTGAGTTACAAAGACACACTGGAGAGTAGGCCAACCTACAGCAGCACCTACATCTTCAGGTTGGTTGAAGCCTCTTCATCGAGCTCCACACAGGGTGGTTCTGCTTCCTCACAGGATCGCATGGAAGAAACCTCGGTCACTGTTGTCCAGAGACAAAGTGTTATTCCACACACAGCAGCAAGTTCCCTGTCATCCTCACACTCCCAGGCACAAAACAGCCATCGGTAGCACAGGCATGGGATAAAAGACGGCCATACTGGGCAAACCATCCACGAGCACAGGCTCTGAATGCTGGCATTGCAAAACTCCTGTCCTTGAAATGCTGTCATTCAGGCTGGTGGAGACAGACAGTTTCCGTACTTAATATCATTGTCAGTCCCACAATACAATGTGCCAAGCCATTTCATTTCAGCAGGCAAGCCATACTGGTCTGCAAAAGCATGTTGAGGGAAAAAATTAAACATGCGCTACTAAACGCCCTCAGTAGCAAGGTCCACCTGACCACGATGCGTGGACCAATACCATTGTTATGATCTGCTACAACCACTAAGGAAAGAATGGAATTCTGTCCCTACAATAGAACTAAGCTGAATCCTACGATGTAACGGGAACCTGATTCTGCGACCAGACCGCTAAAGTCCTCAGCTAGTCTGAACGAACACTATAGTTGCGAGGGAGGAATCCCTACAAGATCTAGGGACTGGGAGAAAAGGTGGGACACCTCCTAACAGAAATTGTAGCAGGATAATTAAACAGAAAACAAAATACTTTGAGATCTAACATCAAGCAAAACGATGAGTAAGACACCTAAGCACCGGCTAGCTTAACAGTAGATAATACAATGAAGTCAAGCAAAGCAGAAGGGCGGAGCCACACTAAATAGGGAAAAAAGGTCATGTGACAGCAAACTGAAACAAAACCTAACAAGAGGGTTCTAACACCCATGGCCTGGGACGATACTTTCCTTCACTGCCACTGGGTCAATGTTGTGGAGCCGGGTACTGATCTTGCGAGTGGCGCTGTACATGTTCTGCCAACTCCAAGGATTGCAGGAATCAAGTCTGTACACATTGACTCCTACTCCAGTTCCTCAGAATCATCGCTGCAGGAGCCGTCACGGTCTACCTCCACATGGACCCGTGAACGGTTACCTGTTGCGACGATATGAGCACAGCCGTGTCCAAACGTCAACAGGCGTCCTGAAATTAATTTCCATGGGGAATCGAAGCCACACAGCGCAGGAGCTCTGGAATGCCATCAAGCAGGAGAGCGAGTGTGGTTTTTGGCAGCGAAACTCCAGCCAGGCTTGGTAGTGGTGGACAATGGCCGAAATCTGGTGGCAGCTCTGGGCCTTGGCAACCTCACTCACATACCATGTCTGTCACATGTGCTCAACTTGGTCGTGCAGAGTTTTTTGAAGGGGGACTATCCGGATCTTGATGCATGCTGCACAAGGTCCGCCTAGAGTGCGCTCACTTGCGACGTTTCAGCATGGCCAGATCGCTGATTGCAGCTCTGCAACGCAGATTTCGCCTTCCTGAACATCGCATCATATGTGACGTACCCACCAGGTGGAATTCCACGTTACATATGTTGGAGCGGTTGTGTGAGCAGCAGCCAACGTAATGGAGTATCAGCTGCATCAGGCACAATCAACTCGCAATTTGTGCCCGTTCACACTTCACCACTACTGACTGGGCCTCTATATAATAAAAAATCTTTATTTATATTGCGCCAACATATTCCGCAGCGCTTTACAGTTTAACAGTTTCAGAACACAAGTCATAAGTAACAACGTTAACAATACAATAATTAAAGCAATATAAGCTGCCCCTGCTCGTGACAGCTTACAATCTACAATGAGGTGGGGGAGATACAAAGTACAGGTGTTTATATACAATGGTGTATTTACAATGATGGTCCAGCCATTTTGAGGGAGTGATGGATGGATGGAGATAGTGAATGGGCTACACACACAGATTACACATAGAATGACTTTGATTAGTGAATGTGATAGGTCGCTCTGAACAAATGTGTTTTGAGGGAGCGCCTGAAACCATGCTAATTGCGGATAGTCCTAATTTCTTGGGGTACAGCATTTCAGGGATTTGCGCAGCACGGGAGAAGTCTTGTAGTCGGGAGTGGTAGGTACGGATTAGTGCAGGGGTTAGTAGAAGGTCGTTTGCAGAGGGCAGCAGTCGGTTAGGCCGATAGATAGAATGAGGGAGGGGATGTAGGGGGGTGCTGCACTGTGGGAGAGCTTTGTGGGTGACAACCAGTACTTTGAATTGGATACTATAATGAATGGGCAGCCAGTGTAAGGACTGGCGAAGGACTCTATGAAGGACATCTGCCACGTTTTGCGAGCGTTTGATGAGTCAACGCGGATGGCGAGTGCAGATGATGCACTAGTCAGCTGACTGTCCCCCTTATCTGCTGCTTCAAAAAACAATGCAAAGCACTAAGGGATGAGGTTTTGGAAGAGGTGGAGGATGAGGAGTCACAAATTCCGTCACCTTCTGGACAGTCAGCGCAACGTGGTTCCTCACAAAGGGCTGGCAGGGCTCACTTTGTGAGGAGGATGAGGAGTCAATGGAGGAGGAAGACATCGCTCCAGAGGGAGGTACACAACGCTCTAGTCAGTATGTATAGCGAGGGTGGGGTGATGCAGAGCAGGCAGAGATGACGCCTCTTGCAGGGGACAGCGTTTCTTGGCCAGTTTGGGAGTCTGCAGCACATGGTTGATTTATGCTGCAGTGCCTGAGAAACGACCGCCGCATCGCCACATTCTCACACGTCTGATTTTTTGGGTGTCCACCTCCTAGACCCTCGCTACGGGACAACTTACAAAGCCTCATCCACCGTTGAACCGGGAGCGTAAAATGCGGGAGTCCAAAACACACTGGTGCAATCCATAATGTTCTCCATTTCCAGCCGAGAGCACTGCTGTACTACTGCTTTACAAAGCAGCTATGTGCGTCGAGGCGTGGAGAAGCTCTGCAACAAGAGGGAGCACAAGCAGCGCCTCTGCACAGGGCAAGATGTTATGATTTGGTAGTGAGGAGAGCAGGCAAAAAAGGCAATACACCAGACAGGTTGGAATCTATGGGATTGCAGGTACCCTGACTAACCACCAAACTAAAGGCAGCCGTGGAGCGTACCTCGTTGGTCCTAGACGCCTCGTCACAGCCTGGAAGCTAACTACACCTAAAGATAGAAAGAGGAAAGCTATTGCCCGGAGCAGAGCCACAAAGAACATAGAAGCCCCAAACAGGTAATGCGGTAGACAAGAAAGAAATATGACACAGACAGAAAATAGTATGACAAACGTTGGGGCTCAAACTTCATAAATAGAAAAGGATAGGAAGGGCACTTTATGCAAACACAAAAAACCCTGAAAAGTACCAACTCTACTAATTACAAAAACACCTGAATGACACGACCTCTAGCACCTAAATTAGTTCTCTGGGTGTAAACAAAAACTAAACAGCAGCCACAGAAAAAAGTTGGAAAAGGAAAAGAACAAACAACAGTGGCTGAACTAAACTGAGAGGAGCACAAGCCCCCCAAGGGGACCCGGCAGACCCCCACAGAAGTGCAGGACAAAATGCCCAAAAAAAAAAAAAAAAAATAAAAGAAGAAAATGTTTATCTGTTAGAAAAAGATGCAGGCATGAAACAGCAAGCTACAAGTGTACAGGAATCAAAGATGAGACCAGAACAATGATCACCGTCAACCCTGATGGGGGGAACCTCCCTTATATAACACCAGTCATAACACCTGATCTCCAATCTTCACAATCTTCATTGGATAGTTCAGTACTGTTTGTAACCAGAGGGAGCTTCTGCTCAGAATTCATTTCTAGCACATTCACAACAGCAAGACCAGTATGTTCCAAATGTGGCGAAGTTTTGTGGCAGCGCCACCAATGTCTACACCATCTAGACGGCTCCAGTCAGCAGGAGGCAAAGTTTCCGTTAAGATGGTGACAGACTAATGTCTTGGCCTCTCAGTGTACTCCCAGATGCTTCCCCATTCAAGTTTTGGGTCTCTAAGTGGATACATGGCCGAGCTTAGCCAGTATGCATTGGAGGTGCTGGCTTGCCCTGCTGCCAGTGTATTATCGGAGCGCTTCTTTAGTGCTGCAGGTGGTGTACTAACAGACGTAGCATGCGACTATCCTCCGATAATGTAGACCGGCTTACTTTTTGAAATGAACAAGGCATGGATCTACATGAATTTGCCTGTCCGGTTTCAGATTAAATAACTGGTTGGCAACGTTATCCATGTCCTGTTATGTTCATCTTTCTACCACCTGAACTCTACTGCCTGGGCTACAACACTGCAGTTGCTGCTCAGAAGTGTTGGATGCACAGATCAAAACAATCGCTGATGTGTTTGTGGGGTTCGTAACGCCTGCTGTTCCCTGCTGTGTTGTCGGCAAAAATTACTGTAGGTAGCTAACATAGAACTAATCTGAACTGAAAAAGTAAGTTGATGTGTATGCAAAATGTAAATGCATATTAACACATAAACATTATGTAACGGGTCTGGGAGGCGGAACCTCTGGTTTATTATACAAGGAGGCTTTCCTTGTAAAGGAGCGGGTTGGCACCGGGGAGACGGACAGGAAGACACTGCAAGTGACGGGGGCAGTCTCTGGATAGACAGGGGGTAGTGCCGGCAAGTGACCGCCGGCAGTCTCTGGGTAGACAGGCAGGTAGTCACGGCAAGTGACCGGGGCAGTCTCTGGATAGACAGGCGGGTAGTCACGCAAGTGACCGGGCAGTCTCTGGGTAGACAGGCAGGTAGTCACGGCAAGTGACCGGGGCAGTCTCTGGGATAAAACGGCGGGTAGTCACGGCAAGTGACCGGGGGCCAGTCTCTGGGTAGACAGGCAGGTAGTCACGGCAAGTGACCGGGGCATTCTCTGGATAAACAGGCAGGCAAGGGGCCGGGGCAGTCTCTGAATGGACAGGTATATAGACTGAGATGATGGAGCCTCCCGGTAGGCTAGCAGGCAGATGACAGATGAGCGCCCCCAAGTGAGCAGGGCGAGAGTCTTGGATAGCCGATGAACACCGCAGGTGATGGCCGAACCTCCAGGTGGGCTTGCAGGCAGATGGCAGATGAGCGCCCCAAGTGAGCAGGCGAGAGTCTCTGGAATAGCCGATGAACACCGCAGGTGATGGCCGAACCTCAGGTAGGCTTTGCAGGCAGATGGCGATGAGCGCCCCCAAGTGAGCAGGCGAAGTCTCTGGAATTGCGATGGTCACCGCATGTGACGGCCGAACCTCCAGGCAGGCTAGCGGGCAGGTAGCAGAAAGCAAACTGACAGGAAACAGGCAGGTAACTGGAACGGACCCTGAGGGCTGAAGCAGAGTTTAAACAGTGCAACAACAACATTGCTCGGGCACCTCCATTAAGGAGGAAGTACTTTATATAGGGTGGAGTCCCGGCATTGGCCGGGGACCTTTTTGAAAGATGCGCGCGGCCCCTTTAAGAGGGGGGAGCGCGCGGGCGCGCGCCCAAGTCAGTAGCAGGGAAGGAAGCGCGCGGCCCCAG
>JARQOD010000009.1:2046857-2119496 GCA_033576555.1 Oophaga sylvatica
CCCTTAGCTGTAGATCTCTGCAGTTCATCCAGAGTGATCATGGGTCTCTTGGCTGCATCTCTGATCAGTCTTCTCCTTGTTTGAGATGAAAGTTTAGAGGGACGTCCGGGTCTGGTAGATTTGCAGTGGTATAGTACTCCTTCCATTTCAATATGATCGCTTGCACAGTGCTCCTTGGGATGTTTAAAGTTTTGGAAATCATTTTGTATCCAAATCCTGCTTTAGGCCGGCGTCACACTGGCGACAGAATCGGACGACTGCAATGCGATGAAAATCGTATTGCAGTCTGCCCAATGTTAATCTATGGAGCAGCTCCCAGTATCAGATTTTTTGTGGTCCGTTTTAAACGTCCGTGTGCAATCGCAGCATGCTGCGATTGTCACCGATTGTGGGTCGACTATCGCCAATGCAAGTCTATGGGAGCGATGAAAAATCTGATTACAAACGGACCGCATGTGTGACTTGCGATGAAATCGCATCGGTATCCTTTCGAAAAGCCGGCAATTCATCCCCGGCTATACTGTAAAATCACACTGACAGCTTTAATAAAGAATAGAAAGAATAGATATACACACATAGAATACATATATATATTTATATATATATAATATATATATATATATGATAATTGTGACATGTGTATAATATTTATATTTCCTAGACTTCTACATACTGTAATAGCCGCAAATTCATTGCCGCTTCTGTGAAATCACAGAAGCCGACATTAAATGATACATATGTTTCCACACAAGTTAACCATGTCATTTCCTGTATTTTGATATTTGTTTAGAACTTACAATTACATGAGTGTATTTGTGCTAAATTTCAGACATATAGGGGTTAATAAAAGGTGTAAATTCGTGACAAAAAAATGCGTGGGCTCCCGCTGTATTTTTCTCCACCAGACAGACAAAGCAAGCGAGTGGGGCAAATAATAGCCTAGGGAGGGTACTTTTTTTTTTTCTGCCCCCCCTGGCTACTAACATCTGCCCCCAGACACCCCAGAAAGGGCAAATCTATAATTAGATTCGCCCTTTCTGGCACTTGCCCGTCTATTCCCATTGCCCTGTAGCGGTGGCGAATGGGTTAATAATCTCACCTTAATGTCACCTTAGTATTGAAAGGTGACCTTAAGGCAGGTTAATAATTGAGAGCTGTCAATTAGACAACTATCAATTATTAATCCTATTGAAGTAAATAAAAAAACACACACACACTTTAAGAATAAATAATTTTAATGAAATAAAAACACATATTTTTGACCATCTTTTATTTAAGTCTTAATCCGTTCGAAGCCCTTGTTCTTCTAAAATAAATATAAAATAATAAAACAACATTATTCTTACCTATCTGGCAATCTGTCACGTCCCACGATGTAATCCTTCACAAAGGGTTAACTAGCAATCAGATAAGCAGCGCAAGTAATCCTGCGTGCTCATCTGATAGCTCCTGAATGAATGAGCTTATCTCCTGCCGACAGGAGAGGATGTGATTAATGAATGAAGCTTAATTGATTGTATCCACTTTCACCTTAAGGTACTGCCACACTACACAATCCCGCTAGCGATCTCGTTAGCGTCGCATACAAAGAGATCGCTAGGATGTTTCTAATCGCTAGTACTACTATTTTAGCGATGTCGTTAGGACGCTATCGCGGTTAGCGATCTCCTTAACGACTTTAGCGGTACAAAAGTACCACTAAATCGCTAAAAAAGGTGCCACACTCAGCGATCAGATACTTACCAGCGGGGCGCCAGCGACGAAAATAGGGTCCGGAACGATCGCTGTGATGAACGAGATCACAGCAGGGGCCTCGTCGCTGGTAGATGCCGCACACAACAACATCGCTAACGGGATCGCTAAATAGTGACGTTTTTTAGCGATCTCGTTAGCGATGTTGTTTAGTGTGGCATACCCTTTAGGTCAGGTCACTCAAGTGAAAGTTGTAATAAATCAATTAAGCTCCATTCATGAATCTATTCCTCTCCTTTCGCTGGGAGAGTAACTGATTCATTCAGGGGAATACAGGTCTGAGACAGCATTATTAGCTCTCTGCGACCTGTAACCTGTTAACCCTTTCTGATGGATTACAGCGTGGGACCTGACTGTACTTCGGATTGGTAAGAATCATTTTGCTTTTTTATTTTTTATTTTATTTTTATTACAGGAAATGGTTTTAGCAGGAAAATAAAATATTGTCAAAAACTGTGTGATTATTTCATTAAACTTTTTTATTAAACTGTGTGTTTGATTTTTCTATCATACAATAGGATTAATAATTGATAGTTGTCTAATTGACAGCTCTCAATTATTAACCTGCCTTAAGGTCACCTTTCAATACTAAGGTGACATTAAGGTGAGATTATTAACCCATTCGCCACCGCTACAGGGCAATGGGAATAGACGGGCAAAGTGCCAGAAAGGGCGAATCTAATTATAGATTTGCCCTTTCTGGGGTGTCTGGGGGCAGATGTTAGTAGCCAGTGGGGGCACAAAAAATGTACCCTCCCTAGGCTGTTATTATCTGCCCCCACTCGCTTGCTTTGTCTGTCTGGTGGAGAAAATACAGCGGGAGCCCACAATTTTTTTTCAACGAAATTACACCTTTAATTAACCCCTACATGTCTGAAATTTTGCACAAATACACTCATGTAATTGTAAGTTCTAAACAAATATCAAAATACAGGAAATGACATGGTTAACTGTGTGGAAACAATGTATCATTTCATGTCGGCTTCTGTGATTTCACAAAAGCCGGCAATTGAATTAGCGGCTATAACAGTATGTAGAAGTCTAGGAACTATAAATATATGTATAATACATGTCACAATGACATGTGTGTATATATATATATATATATATATATATATATATATGTGTTCTATGTGTATATATCTATTCTTTTTTTTGTGATTGAAATACTATTCTTTTGGATCCATTATATGTCAGTTTTGCAAGCCTGCGAGAAATTCTCGCAAGTCGGATGAAAATCGGATGTTACAAGGTACACACACATGCGACTAAATCGCATCTTTGAAGGAAAATCGGATGCCAGAAGGATGTGTGATGTTTGCATTTTGACCGTCTAAAACGGACCGATTTTTTGTCGTTGTGTGTGACGCCGGCCTTAAACTTCTCCACAACAGTATCACGGACCTGCCTGTTGTGTTCCTTGGTCTTCATGATGCTCTCTGTGCTTCAAACAGAACCCTGAGACTATCACAGAGTAGATGCATTTATACGGAGACTTGATTACACACAGGTGGATTATATTTATCATCATTAGTCATTTAGGACAACATTGGATCATTCAGAGATCCACAATGAACTTCTGGAGTGAGTTTGCAGCACTGAAAGTAAAGGGGCCGAATAATATTGCACGCCCCACTTTTCAGTTTTTGTATTTCCACAAAAATGTAAAATAACCAATAAATTTCGTTCAACTTCACAACTGTGTCCCAACTTGTTGTTGATTTTTCACCAAAAATTAACATCTAGTATCTTTGTTTGAAGCATGATATGTGGGAAAAGGTTGAAAATTTCAAGGGGGCCGAATACTTTCACAAGACACTGGGGTTGTCGAAATCAAACTCCTGATCTGATGAGGCTGAAGATATGGTAGCAGTAGTAGTGGCAAGACCCAAGTCCTTCTGCTCGTGGCAGGCCTGTAGGCCGCTCATCCTAACTAATTCAGTCAGAGCTTTTTTTCTTTTTGTAAGCTGTTCATCATCCAGCAATATACGATGAATCAGGTCCACATAAACAGCTGCCAGAAGAATTTTATTTTCGAATAGCCGTGTCTCCGTTTTGTTGAAGCATCAAATGCCATCTGCGAATAAACCTCTTTGGGACAAGCAAAACAGCAAGTTCTTCCACTTCTTTATGAAAATGCCAGGAGTTAAATACTCAACTTCTAATTTTTAAGTCA
This sequence comes from Oophaga sylvatica, assembly GCA_033576555.1. Taxonomy (NCBI): domain Eukaryota; kingdom Metazoa; phylum Chordata; class Amphibia; order Anura; family Dendrobatidae; genus Oophaga; species Oophaga sylvatica. The sequence continues at coordinate 2,050,786 of JARQOD010000009.1, forward strand.
CTGTAAATAGGTGATGAAGCAATTCTTTCAGTTCAACCACCTGTGTCCATTGACCTTCATGTAGTGTTACCTGAGGGTTGGCCATGTCTACAAGAAAGGGTTTTGGCTTAAGCAATTGCTCAATCCTTAAATAGGTGCTCACCGAGTGGCTTGATCCACAATTGCCCCTTTTCCAACATGTCTCTTCATGATGGAATCAATTATAGGGGCTTTGGCAGCTATAACCAATTTCCTCACTTTGCCAATCAGGGTTCCAGCATGTCCCTCTTGCAGACTCTTATTGCAGCGTGTGCACAACACAGCGCTTGTGATGAATATGAGAAAGCCTTGAAGCAGCTTCAACAAGATCATCTAATTGTAAAGTATCATTCTGCTGTTCTTCTGTAGTAATATCTGTTTGTTCCTCAGTTACAGAACTGTGGCCTTCCATCTCAAACATACTGAATCTGAAGTTTTCTGCTGTTCACCTTCATTATTCTCATTCATCAGTGTAATTGTACTTATCAGTTACAATAGCAAGAACCTGTTCTTTTTTGAGTTCATAATCTTGCAGAACTTTTTCCACTAATGCCTAGAGAAACTGGCTGGTGTGATGCGCTTTAGTATCTTTTACTGCCAGTGTCTTGGTAACAATTTTCTTGCTGTCACAAAGAAATCGAACGTTGATAGCAAAATGGTTCAGTCTATGACGTGTAAAGACATCCATTTTAAGAAATATTGAGTGTTTGTGCCCATGATCAGTAAACGCTTCTGGTTGGACGCTGCTTACTTGTGCAGTGTCCAACCCACAGTAGAGATGTTACTGCATAGTGAATGAGATTTCAAGAAATCCCTTACCCACTATGCGTCCAGAGACGCCCGCGTATGACCCGCGGAGACTGACATGCGTCGCGTGTCTTCAGACCGCAGCATGTCAATTTCTCTTACGGAGACGCTAATCTCTGCAAGAGAAAGAAACTGAAACTGCTAGCAGAACTAATAACATGAAGAGCATCAGATCAACTAACCTCCAAACATGACCTCAGGGGGAAAGCAAACTAAAACATGAAACATACAGAGAAAACATACTGGACTATTGATTTAGGGCCCCGTCTCACATAGCGATCTCGCTAGCGAGATCGCTGCTGAGTCACAAGTTTTGTGACGCAACAGCGATCTCAGCAGCGGCTATGTCTGACACGTACCAGCGATCAGGCCCCTGCTGTGAATCGCTGGTCGGGTCAGAAATGCCTGGACTTTTTTTTGATCGCTGGTCTCCCGCTGGCCAGCACGCATCGCTGCCTGTGGCAGGCAGGAGACCAGCGATCAGCTGGTAACCAAGGTACACATCGGGTTTCCAGGCGCGGGGCTGTGCCTGGGTACCCGATGTGTACGTTGGATACCTGCGCGCTGCTGCAGCACGGGGAGCGGCTGGTGAAACCAGTAGATGGGGTTACAGGTACACATCGGGTTTCCAGGCACCGCGCAGCGCCTGGAAACCAGATGTGTACCTTGGTTACCAGCTCCCTGCATCAGCGGGCTGGTATCCAACGTACACTGCAGGTTACTAAGCGACGTGACCCGCAGTGTCGCTGTCCTGATCGCTGCCTGTTTGGCAGCTCAGCAGCGATCATGTAGCGACACACCAGCGATCCTGACAAGTGCATATTGTTGTCGGGATCGCTGGTGTGTCACTGTGTGACGGGGCCCTTCAGGCACTGCCACACTTAGCGATCGCACTAGCGATCACGACAACAACTTAACCTGGCGAGATCGCTAGTGCGATCACTATGTGGTCGCTAGTTAGATTCCAAACACAACTCATCAGCGATCTGTGATTCCAAACACAACTCATCAGCGATCTGTATAACGACCTCTGCGGTCGTTGGGAAAACCTAGTCCCACCTGCGACGCTGGTGAAGTCGTTCATAAAGGGTGTCACACTCAGCGATTCAGGCTCACCAGTGGGACACCAACGACCAAAAAACGGCTCAGAACGTTCATAAGCGATCAGCGACATCTCAGGAGGGGCCACATCGCTGCTACATGTCACACATAGCTAAGTCGCTAACGATATCGCTACTTCTTTATAAATGGTGACGCAGTAGCGATCTCGCTAGCGATCTTGCTTAGTGTGGCATACCCTTTAGGCACAGTTTATTGAAAGTTTAGATATGCTTTAAGTACTTGCCTTAATCCTGTTTCCTGTTCCTGCTAGCAGTTCTTGAGTGCAGGGATGCAGGCGTTCCTTATTGGTGCCTTTTTGCTCTGATCTGTAGAGGAGGAGCTTCACTACTGAGCATGTACATAAAGTGCAGCACAGATTCATATAAAAAGCAGAAATCCTTAGATCAGGAATAGAGCAGACATTTATAGGACATTTCATAACTTTCCCAAATTATTATGAAAAGATATTCAGCAAATACTGCATTTAAATTCTGCACCCAATTTATTATATATTTTAGGAGTCTGTCCATTTTATTCTGACTCCACCAGAATGGACACACTCCGACTCCACAGCCCTGGTAGTATTCCCAATGAATAGCCGTAAAGAGTAATTGCACTTCTTCCATGCTGTGTTATCCTTTGTGGGAATGCCTTTGTCATCACACAGTGGCACATGAGCTCCTCTAGACTGACACCTGTTATCACCATTTCCATCCCCTGGATTATCACCATTATCTGGATATGTCACTCCCAGATATGCACTGCATATAAGTGGTTTTTGAGTTTGGGTTTGTGACTTGATGAATGGGATACTGCAGTCATACGAGATATTTTTATTGATGTGTGTTTGTTGTCGATCTGTGATAATAGATTGAATCATTCATGTGGCTGTTTTCTGACAGCATTGCAGTCTGCCTGCTGACCTTTTAATTCTGTTTGTGAGAGTAATTATTTCTGTATGTATCGTTTGGCAACACTTCTGCAATAAGCATCTAATACGCCTACCCTGAGTGCGATTGTCTCCCCATTTTTAATTTTGTTGTGAAGTTTGCTAGACAGGAGCCATAGTTACGGACAATTGGTCTCCCCTGGCATATGCATAAAGGTTATTGTGGTTGGCAGAACTACCATGGATAATTTATGAAGAGTATAAAGAATTGCAGCACTCACCTGATCCTTGGTGGTATATTTCTTTATTCCTTTATATGAATTACAATGTAAGGAGGTGCAGGTGGCTGTGGAGATTAACAGGTGAGACAGGAGACCTGACGGACTACGGCTCCATCAGGTCCACCTGTTATCTCACCTGTAATCTCACCTGCACACCGCACCTTACGATGTAACCATGTAAGAGAATAAAGGATTATACCACCAAGGATCGGGTAAGTGCCACAATTCTTTATACTTCTCGTGTTTTTTTCCATAAACGCTATGATGATGCGCCACACTGAAGTGATCCATTGAAGAGGCACAAGAGGTGTTGGTTCCACAGAAACTTTAAAGCTACACAATTGTTGCCTGAAACTTCATTGGCTAGACTTCCATGGATATGTCTGGCTGTATTTCTGAAAGTAGCCTGATCATTGCCCAAGTGGCCAAAGCATTTCCATGTCAGGAGTTTGCGTAATGGTTGATATGTTTGGGTGGGCTCCTTCACAGGAGCCCCAGTTTAAAAGGAAGCTGCCAGCAATGTTGCCCTAACTGGGGCCAGCAGGACCAAGTGGTGAGTATGATGATTGTGCTGCTGAACTTCAGGGAAAGTAAAGCTTTATCACTTGCTTGTGGGTAGTGTAATCTGTGGGGCCCAGCCAGGCCCATGAGTACTATTGGCAGGACTCTCACTAAACAAAAATATCCGTAAATCACGGTGTTGCCTCTGGATTCTCCTTCTCATATTCTGGATATGCAGCATTTTTTCCTGCTCTTATACATTTAGCGGTAGGCATTACTATCATATTTCAAACCACAGGCGTAACTTTCACATGCACTGGGTTGTTGCTGCATGAGCAACCGGGCTAAAATGTATGTGGATGCATGAAATGCTTGGTGTGGTGGTATCTAAAGTTAGGCGCTTTACATTACAAGGTGTAGGTGTCTTCCAGGTGTGTCGCCAGAATTGGGAGTAAGTTTCTTGTTACTTTGCGCTTTGTGACATTTCTAAAAGACTGATGCAAGCTTTGCTATAAGAAAAGTAACTCCTCTCATAAGTCTGCTCTGCTTTACATTTTAGGCGAAAATTCCCCCGTCTAATGATCCGTTTAATGATGAAGAACGTGAAAGGCTTGAAGTGGAAAGAGTGGCAAAAAAATTTGAAGCGAAATATGTAAGTAGTTTTTATTTTATACTGGTAAAGGAGGAAAGGTTTACATCTGAAGTTTTGTGCACTTTGTGGCAGCTGCAATGAATGTTAAATATTAATTATGCCAGTCTTTAAGAAGTGAAGAACAACCCATACTTTGAAAAATATAGAATGGTAAAGTCCCATTATGGTCTCTCTGACTTCTGTGAATCAGACTGTATATGGTATTATTTACATTTAAATGATGGTGACCACCGCTATACAATTTTTTGGTTTTTGCACTTATCCAGATTACTAGCAAAACTATCTGGAAGCATAATTTTCTGTTCCATCTTGAGCAATAAACCTAATATTCCCTTCCTGACATTCTCCATAATGGTGTGTCCAACATCGGATCCCTGTCTTTAATACTGTAGTATTGCAGTATATAATAATCGAACAATCGTAGGTTCATGTCCCTTATGGGGATTAAGAAATAAAGTAAAAAAATGTGAACAATAAAATAAAAATAAACCTTCAATTTAGCCCCCTTTTCCTTTGTTAAAAATAAATATAAACAATACGCTTGTGATATCGCTGTGTCTGTAAAAATCCCATATATCAAAATAGAAAATTAATCCATAAAGAGAGGAAAATTATCACCAAAAATGCAACAGGAAGTATTTAAAGCATCATATCTACACCAAAAATGGTATCGATAGCCATGCAAAAAATAAGCCCTTGTTGCTGAAAATTAAAAGCCTTATCACTCTCAGAAATTGGCAACACAAGCAAAACTTACACACTTTGTACAAATTTCTAAATTTTGTTTCAACACTGCATATCGCTGTAATCGTACTGGCCTGGAGAATCTCTTTGACAGGTCATTGTTTTTATGGCTTTCATTGTGTGGAGAGAAAAAAAAATTGCAGAATTGTGTTTTTTTTCCAGCAAATTTGTTATTTTTGGATTTCTTTCCCCCCATTTTTCAATACCTTGCATGCGAAAATGGATATTGTCATTCAAACCTACAACTAGTCTTACAAAAAAACAAGTTCTTGTACAACTTTGTTAACATAAAATAAGTTATGGTTTTTGGAAAAGGATGTAGTGGGGTGCAAAAATGGAGAATAGTCAAGTGTTTAAAAAAGCTAAAATTATGTGTAACCATAAAGCTGTAAAAATCATGCGTGTAGTTAAAAAGTGATAGCATTTAAGCTAGCAGGCGCTAACTCAATTAGGACCAAAATATATTCAACGGAAACTAGTTAAATAGGACTCTTCACCAGGTCAAAAGTGGCTCATTTGTGCTGAGCTTATTCCTGCTACTAATCCTGTAACCCACGCCCCTTATAACAATAAAAATGAGTGCTAAATAAAAAGGCTTATATTTCTTGAACAGTATGGCAGATTTAAAGAAAAAAACGAATTTTCAGGAGCGATGGAAATAAAATAAGTGAAAATTGAGCTCTTAGATCTGGTCACAGGTCCTCTCTAAATTTCTCGCAGAGATTAACAAGTCCCTGTCTACCCTACAAAGCTGATAGGTAAACTACTTAAGGCTCCCATACACATTTCACCTGCTGATATCGATGGGTTCGAAGAATGGTCTAATGTGTATGGGGGCACTGTCCGATTGAAGGTCAGGAGAGATCTCAGACTGGCAATTGTATTGTTTTACTTGAGATACGCCACCATAAGATGTCAGTTGGCGGCTTTCTCGTAGAGAACACAGGAGCGTTCTGCCGAGCAAGCACTCTTGTGTACGGGAGTATCGACTGAAAGATCAGCCGAAGCATCGTTTGGATGACACCCTTCTGATGTATGGTCAGTCTAAAAGGAAAAAGCCATTCATTGCGATGCCTTTAGTTTCATTGTGAGATCTGAAATCTTTTCCCTTTTTTATGGACCATTTAGGGTAAAAAAAGAATCACTTCTTTGTTTTTCAACCCTAGTTCTATGTAATGTTTTCATCAAATTAACATTATTACATGGGCAATGTAATGTTTTATATATCTTGAAGCTGAAAAAAAGCATGAGACAATCACATGGTTAAAGGGAATCTATCACCCCATTTTTGGAGTATGAGATGAGGCCACCGCCATCAGGGGCTTATCTACAGTATTCTGTAATGCTGTAGATAAGCCCCCGATGTCACCTGAAAGATGAGAAAAATGAGTTATATTATACTCACCCTGGGGCGGTCCGCCGTCCGGTCCGATGGGCGTCGCGGTCCGATTCTGCGCCTCCCATCTTCTAGCGAAGCCATCCTCTTCTCTGCGGCTCCTGCGCAGGCGCACTGATCTGCCCTGGTGAGGGCAGAGCAGAGTACTGCAGTGCGCAGGCCCCAGGAAAGGTCAGAGAGGTCCGGCGCCTGCGCACTGTTGTACTCTGCTCTGCCCTCACCAGGGCAGATCAGTGCGCCTGCGCAGGACCTGCGACGGGACGCAGAGAAGAGTGCTTCGCTAGCAGATGGGAGGCCCCGAACTGGACCGCGACGCCCATCGGACCGGACGGTGGACCGCACCTGGGTGAGTATAATATAACTCGTTTTTCTTCTCTTTCAGGTGACATCGGGGGCTTATCTACAGGATTACGGAATGCTGTAGACAAGCCCCTGATGGCGGTGGCCTCATCTCATACTCCAAAATGGGGTGACAGATTCCCTTTAAAGGGACTGTCAGCAGAGAATGACTGTTCATAAAATGTACCGCCTCTTGGTTCCTCATGGTGGAGCCAGACATTTAATTGCTGGTGTTGAGAGAACATGCTCATAATATGTGTTTTATGAGCACGCTCTTGTGGAAACAGAGTATCTTCAGCGTTCTCGAATAATATGTTTGATACACCGTGGCTGCATGTCTCCCGGCTGTCCTGTTGATTAGGCAATCCCAGCATGTGTCGTGGCTGTTGAACATCCACAAGACATGCAGCCGCGGCAATTCTCGAACATATGATTCGAGCACACCGAAGATACTCTGTTAGCACTCGAGCATGCTTGGATGACACCTTACCCGAGCACATTCACTCATCACTACTAATTACACCTTACCACCTACTTGTTTTTCCCCAATCTACCACCCTTCCCTTTTCTTTGATTGGCAGCTGTGGCTTTATAGAGCTAGAGAAGGATGGAGTTAGATTGATAAGAAAGTGGGCTTATTTAAAGGTTTGGCCACGCCATGATGCACCGAGTGCCTGTACTTAATTTGAACAGCACTGAAAGTGGCAAAACCATGAAGGAACACATATGTGAACAAGGCATAAAGAAACAAGCGAGAAACAAACCAGAATATGTTAAACCTTATATTCCTCAGTGTACTCTCTCCCCTTTTACTCTGACAACAGCTTTACATCCCCTTGGTATTCCCTCAAGTAGTTTCATCAGGCAGTCATATGGAATGACTTTCTAACAGTCTTGAAGGAGTTGCCGGATGTAACATAGTTAGCAAGACTGAAAATAGACATTTGCTTGACAAAGACCTGCAGGGGTCGAAAAGTTGCATCATGGCAGAATAAAGTCTTTGTGAAATTTTCAATCACCTGGAGATGGGATGCTGTTCTTTTTCTTCTTTGAAAATAGACATTTGTCCATCCAGTTCAGCCTATATATATTGTACCGAGCATTTGTTGTCCGCTTTACCTTCACTCTGCAGTCCAACTCTTTCCAAAGCATCTCGGTTTTTGTTAGAACACCATGCTTTACCGTGTTGGTCACATTGCCCTTACACAGCAAGCAAGTATGTTTTGGGTCACTGTAGTATTGCAACATAAAGTAATGACTGCAAGTGTTGGGAACCTTGAAATTGTTCCAGAAAATAAGTATTTTTCCCAGACAATTATTGCAATCACACATGTTTTGTTATTACACAGGTTTATTTCCTTTTTGTGTATTGGAACAACACAAAAAAAAAAAAAAAAAAAAGCGGCAAATTGTACATAATTTTATACACAACCCAAAATGGCCTGGACAAAATTGTTGCCACCTTTCTAAAATTGTGGGTAAACAACTTTGTTTCAAGCATGTGATTTCCATTCAAAACTCACCTGTGGCAAATAACAGGTGTGAGCAGCATAAAAATCACACCTGAAACCAGATAAAAAGGGGAAAAGTTGACTCCATCTTTGCATTGTGTGTGCCACACTAAGCATGGAGAACAGAAATATGAGAAGAGATCTGTCTGAGGACTTCAGAACCAAAATTGAACAGTATCAAAATCCCAAGGTTACAAGTCCATCTCCAGAGATCTTGATGTTCCTTTGTCCATGGTGCGCAACATAAGACGTTTACAACCCATGGCACTGTAGCTAATCTCCCTGGACATCTATGGCAGAGAAGAATTGTTGAAAAGTTGCAATGCAGGATAGTCCAGATGGTGGATTACCAGCTCCAATCAAGTTACAAAGAAACTTACCGTATATACTCGTGTATAAGCCGAGATTTTCAGCCCATTTTTTAGGGCTGAAAGTCCCCCTCTCGGCTTATACGCGGGTCATATACGGGGGTCGGCGGGGGAGGGGGAGCGGGGGTGTCGGATCATACTCACCCCTCCGCCGGCGCGGTCTCTGCAGCCTCTCCTCTTCTCCCACGATCTCCGGCTCCTTCCTTGCAGCGGTCACATGGCACCGCTCATTAAAGTCATGAATATGCACATATTCATGACTTTAATGAGCGGTACCACGTGACCGCTGTAGGATTGAAGAGCTGCGGAGACCGCCGGGAGAAGAGGAGAGGCTGCAGAGACGCGCCGGCGGAGGGGTGAGTATAGCGATATTTACCTGTCGCGTTCCACCGCTGCGCGCTGCTCCCTCGTCCGACTCCTCTGGCTGTGAATGTTCAGGCAGAGGGCGCGATGCCGTCGTTAGTGCGCGCGTCGTCCCCTGCCAGATCATTCACAGCCAGAGGAGTCAGACGAGGACGCAGCGTGCAGCGGTGCAGAGAGGACAGGTAAATATCTCAGGTGCCGGGGTCCTGAGCGAGCGGTGACACCGGCACCTGTCCCCCATAGTGCGCCGGTGTCACCGCCTGCTCAGGACACCGGCACCTGGCCCCCAGCGACAAGAGGTGAGTATGTATTTTTTTCTTTTTTTTTTTTTTGCAGCAGCATATGGGGCATAATCTGGAGCATATTGGGGGTATGATCTGGAGCATATGGGGGCATAATCTGGAGCATATGGGGGCATAATCTGGAGCATATGGGGGCATAATCTGGAGCATATGGGGGCATAATCTGGAGCATATGGGGGCATAATCTGGAGCATATGGGGGCATAATATTGAGCATATGGGGGCATAAGCTGTGGAACATATGGGGCATAATCTGGAGCATATGGGGGCATAATCTGGAGCATATGGGGGCATAATCTGGAGCATATGGGGGCATAATCTGGAGCATATGGGGGCATAATATGGAGCATATGGGGGCATAACTGTGGAACATATGGGGCATAATCTGGAGCATATGGAGGCATAATCTGGAACATATGGGGCATAATCTGGAGCATATGGGGACATAATCTGTGGAACATATGGGGGCATAATATGGAGCATATGGGGGCATAATCTGTGGAACATATGGGGGCATAATCTGTGGAACATATGGGGGCATAATCTGTGGAACATATGGGGGCATAATCTGGAGCATATGGGGGCATAATCTGTGGATCATACGGGGGCATAATCTGTGGAATATATGGGGGCATAATCTGGAGCATAAGGGGGCATAATCTGGAGCATATGGGGGCATAATCTCTGAAGCATATTGGGCATAATCTGGAGCATATGGGGGGCATAATCTGGAGCATAAGGGCCATAATCTGTGGAGCATATTGGGCATAATCTGTGCAGCATATGGGGGCATAATCTGTGGGGCATCATATGGGGGCATAATCATTTTTCACCCTAGGCTTATACGCGAGTCAATAAGTTTTCCCAGTTTTTTGTGGCAAAATTAGGGGGGTCGGCTTATACGCGGGTCGGCTTATAAATGAGTATATACGGTAAGCTGTCCTCCAGGCTCGGGGTTCATCAGTGTCAGTGCAATCTATCTGTCGACATTTGAATGAAATGCTATGGCACGAGACCCAGGAGGACCCCATTGCTGACTCAGAGACAAAAAAAAAAGCTAGACTGTGGTTTGCCAAAATGTACGCGATTAAGCCAAAATCCTTTTGTGAAAGCTTCTTGTGGACATATAACACCCAGATACAGCTGTTTGGTAAAGCATATCATTCTACTGTTTACCGTAAATGGAGTGAGACCTACAGAGAAAAGAACACAGTACCTACAGTCAAATATGGTGGTTGTTTTGCTGTCTCAGCACTGGGTGTCTTGACTGTGTGCAAGGTATCATAATATCTGAAGATTACTAAAGGCTTTTGGGTTGCAAGTAGCACACAGTGTCAGAAAGCTGGGTTTGCATCCTAGGTCATGGGTCTTCCAACAGGAGAATAACCCCAAACATACTTCAAGAAACACCCAGAAATGGATGGAAGCAAAGCACTGGTGAGTTCTAGAAGTGGCCAGCAATGAGTCTGGATCTAAATCCCTTTGGAAAGATCTTAACCCCTTAATGAGACAATACATCTTTTTACTGACCTGAGATATAAGAGAATAGCATCGCCATACAGGTGACAATCCAGCAGCTGTTGGCTGTACCCTATAGCTGACAACTTGCTTGCATTAGCCACGATCAGTGTTGGCACTGTCCTTATCTGTTTAACTCCTTAGATGCTGCTGGCCATAGTGACCACATCATATAAATGGTTAACAGAACGTGGGGGCTTCCTCTTTCTCCCCATCGGCACCTGAGATCATGACTGTGTGGTTCTGATGCTTGCCATGGCAATACACGACCAAATAGCGGCTTTAGTCTGCCAGCTGTAGTGGCCTGTTCAGAAGTTAACATTTAGGTGGTAAAAATACTTTTCCATTCCTGTCATGTCAATTTTTCATTAATTCCTGAAGAGCAACTGAAGGGTTAATAAACTACTTGACAGCAGTTTTCAATATGTCGGAGGGTAATGTTTTTAAAATGGTATCACTTTTTTGGGGTTTTCCAATATATAGGTCCCCCAAAGTCACTTCAAACCTGGATATGTCCCTAAAAAAATAATTTTGCAAATTTCCTTGAAAAAAGAATAAATTGATACTACATTTTTAAACATCCTAAAATGCTACCAAAATAAAATAACATTTTACAAATGGTGCTGATGTAAAGCAGACATGAGGGAAATGTTATGTTATTAATGTTTTTTCTGTGGTATGACGATCTGGATTAAAGGGAGAATCTTTCTAAGTTTGAAAATTGAATTTATTTTTTTATGTTTTTGTCAAATTTCTGATATTTTTTATAAATAAATACAAAACATAACCTAAATTTACCATTATCATAAAGTGTAATGTGTCATGAAAAAACAGTTCTTAAATCAATGGGATATGTTGAAGCTTTCCAGAGTTATTACCACATAAAGTAACACTGGTCAGATTTAAAAATTTGGCCGGTCACTAAGGGTTAAAATTGCTGTTGGGAGACGGCACCCTTCGAATATGTGAGACCTGGAGCAGTTTGCAAAAAAGTGGTCCAAAATTCCCGTTGAGGTGTAAGAAGCCTGTTCATGGTTATAGGCAGCGATTGATTGCAGTTATTTATTCCAAATAGTATGCAACCAAATATTAAATTGAGGGGGGCAACAATTTTGTCTTGTCCTTTTTTGGGGGGGGTTGTGTGAAATTGTCTAATTTGCCTTTTTTTCAGTCTTTTTGTGTTGTTACAATACACACAAAGGAAATAAATATGTATAATGAAACATGTGCAATTGCAATAATTTTCTGGGAAAAATACTTAATTTTCGGGAACAATTTCAAGGGTGCCAACATTTTCGGCCATGACGTAATTGATGGTCCCAACTAGCTTGACATATTGCCGTAGAATGCTGTGGTACCTGCTGTAGTAGCCATACTGGGTAAGTATGCCTTGAATTTGGAATAAATCACCAGCAAAGAAACATCACACCTCCCACTCCGTGCTACACAGTGGGCACCACGCATGTAGAAATCATCTGCTCATAAAAATTTTGACTAATCAGACCGCTGTACAGATTTCCACTGATCTATTGTCCAGTCCTTGTGCTACTTGGCCCAAAATAGTCTTATCTTTTTGTTTGCAGTGCTCAATAATGGCTTCACTGCATCAATTCCACTATAAAGGCTTGTTTCTCAGTCTCTGGATAGTTGATGTTGAGATGTGTTGGTTACTCGTCTGTGAGGGCTTTAATCTGAAGTCTTGTCAGTTTGCAGTATCTCTGATGAACTTATCCTCTGCAGCAGAGATAATTCTTGGTCTTCTATTTCTGGAACGGTTCTCATAAGAATTAGTTTCAGCATAGAAGTTGATGGTTTTCATGACATCTATTGAAGATACTTTCAAGGTCCTAGACATTTTCTGTTTTTGACCTTCATATATTAACGTAACAATGGACTTTTTCTCTTTAGCTAGTTGAGTGTTTTTTGGCATATTCTGTCTTAGGACAGTTGTGGAATAGTAGGAGGAGGATTGCTTCCTCAAACAGGTCCGCTTGGATAAAACTGACATTTTTATTGAGTATATTTAAAATTATAAGTATACCTCACCAATAATACCACCGTGTTTCATACGTTTGTCCTTAATAATTGCATACTTATACATTATTCACTTACCGTATTTTCCGGCGTATAAGACTGGGCGTATAAGACGACCCCCCAACTTTTCCAGTCAAAATATAAAATCTTAAAAGTAGAGGGGGGTCTTCATATACGCCGGGTGTCATCTTATACGCCGGGAGTGGTCCCGATGACAAAGGGAGGGGGCGTCTCAGAGGGAAGGTGGTGGATACCTCATCGTATCAGCGGTGCTCTCTGCGGGTATATTTGCTGGGGGGCGACGGCGGCTCCTCTTTGTGCAGTGTGGGGCTCTGCTGGGGGATGGCGGCGGCTCCTCTTTGAGCAGCATGGGGGCTCTGTGTTGGGCGATGGCGGCAGTGGCTCTTTGTGCAGAGTCGGGGCTCTGCCGGCATTTCCTCAAACCCCGGAGGCCCCGGCAGCTCCATTGCTGCGATGCGGTGGCCTCCGGGAAAATGGCCGCTGAGGGTGGCGCATGCTCAGTTTCAGATCTAGTCTCCCGAGATCTTGAGACGAGATCTGAATCTGAGCATGCGGCATGCTGTGGCCATTTTCTCGGAGGCCACCGCATCGCAGCAATGGAGCTGCTGGGGCCTCCGTGGATTGAGGAAATGCCGGCAGAGCCCCGACTCTGCACAAAGAGCCACCGCCGCTGTCCCCCAGCACAGAGCCCCCATGCTGCACAAAGATGAGCCGCCGACGCAGCCCACCAGCACCTAAACCCGCAGAGAGCACCGTTGTTACGATGAAGTATCCAACACCTTCCCTCTGAGACGCCCCCTCCCTTCGTCATCAGGACCACTCCCCCACCATATGCAGATTGGTCCGTACCCGGCGTATAAGGCGACCCCCGACTTTTAAGAAGATTTTCAGGGGTTAAAAAGTCATCTTATATGCCGGAAAATACGGTATTTGTCATTTCCTTGGTCGTCACATGCAAATTTCAACCAATTCCAAACTAAAAAAAAAACAAAACATCTTAATGGTTGTATTAATTTTAATACAACATACGTAGTGTATTTAGTCACATGTACATCCTGCAACATTCAATATGTAAGATGTACATGTGGTCCATTAAAACATTGCATAAAAAGACATTTGTCTGAGGCAATTGGTAGTAAATGTAAAATTTCTGCAGTATCAGGTCATTATGCAGAAGTTCATGCAGGTAGCACCAAAGATCTTTAAAGTGGTTGTCTTGTCTAAAACGATAAGTCTGCAGTCACTTTGTGTGACTGTAGACTTATGAATCCCCCCAGGGCATTCATTGTGCGCCGTGGGGATACTCCTGTTTCTGAGCCAGGAACGGCTGTGATATATATGATATGCATACTCCCGGGCAGAACCAGACTAGTTGGTACGGCCTTACTCAATCCTCACAATGCACAGTGCTTTGGCTGGGAGGATTCATAAGTCCGCAGTCACACAGAAGTGACTGCAGACTTATCGTTTTAGACCGGACAACCCTTTTAGGCACAGCAATTGTGACTTTTTAAATCAATAAGGGGTGGAGACCATGGACAAAAACTGCTAAATAGACAGTCATGGTAGATATATACGGTAATCTTAAAGCAGGAATACAGCAAGGTATTGAATGTTAAAGAAGTTGTCCACTACTTGAACAATTTCTTCTCATACCCCTTGCTTGGCCACCATAAAATAATAAAGCTTATACTGACCTCCCGTGCTGGCGCTAATCCCACGGTGTCGGCACTGGCTTTTGTGTGGTGCTGTGACATGTGACGGAATCACTGTCCCTGCCTGCTGTCACATTGATCAGGAAGAGGAAGTCCGAGATCAGCTGTAGCCGGGACTCTCTCTTCATGTTCTATTTGTTTGAAGGCGGGAACAGTTACGCCAGTGCTGAATGGTCACCGGCGTCACGTGTCACAACACCATACCATAGCCCTGCTGAGATCGACTATCGACGCTTCGAGAACGGCGCCCACACGGGAGGTGAGTATAGGTTTTATTTTATGGTGGCCAAACGTTTTGAACAACATTTAAACATTATATATCATTATTCAAATCCACGACTCTGTCCATCTTAATATAGCTTTATCTTTATTTTTGCTTCTTTTTTTTTTGTTTGTTTCTATTTGGCATTGGTTTATGTTTGGCATTGGTTGAAAATTGCATGTGAATATCCAAGATAATTGCCATATATAGGTGAATAATTAATTTAGATGTATGCAATGATTAAGGACAGAGGTCCACGTGGACCTGATTCCTGGAAGCATTTTACCTTCTACCGTTTACAACTGAAAGCACTTCAGTCTTCTGAGCCCGCTCCCTTGTATTACAGTGGATAACTTCTGTAGGCCAGCGGACAATCTACTGACTTTATCTAGTTGTAATAGAGCTCAGCACTGTATGGAGCTATGTACCAACGCTGCCTCTGCAAAACACACCTGATGATTGCAAACAATTCTGAAGGCCAGCGATTCCACCGAATAGCTCGTGATGAGGCGTACCTGCTCATTGGAAGCCATTCCAGATGACAACCTGATGAAGAGAGAATGACAAGGGGGTACTGTACATTTGTGATCAGAGTTACAGGAGGGACTTCCAAGGAATTGAAGATTTGACACGTTCTGGTTTGTTTCACAGAGTTTGTTTACTCGTGTTTCCATGTGTTCCTTTGTAGTTTTGCGGACTTCAGTCTGAATCTACAACGTGCACATTCTAATAAGAACAAGAAAGACCATTGCTTGAACAGGTGTGTCCAAACGTCTGAACTGTGCTGTAAGTTCGCCAAGATTTGCTTCAGAAAATATAAAAGTGTTACAGCCAGACAAAACTAAAACCTTTCTGGTTGAAAACAATAAATGCGAAGCATACAATAACCGTGATATTTGCTGTATTGTAGCAGCAGTCACAGTAGCTAGTTGTGCTCACTGACTCTTAAGCTGTGCTCCTAAAACAGTAACAATTAGAAATTAGAAAAAATTTCTTATTTTTTTTTTTTTTAACAGGGTGTGAAAAGTCACCGCCATCGAAAGGATCGTATGCAGGATCTGATTGACATGGGTTATGGCTATGATGAGACGGATCCTTTTATTGATAACTCTGAGGCAGTAAGTGTAGTTTTCTCAGTTCTAAAGTTGTTGTAACTGGGAAAAAAATAGGTAGATACCCCAGACTAAAAAATAAATTGGCAGGAATCATTGGCGCCCAACAAAAAGAGCCAAATAAGAATGCTAGTTGCCAAATTTAAATACATGTAATAATGTTAACTTAAGTTTTTTTGAAGTTTTGTTTTTATTTAAATGCCAGAGAGCAGGACATGGATTAAATAACAAATTAATTCAGTCAAACTGCCCACCTCCCTGCTATTCCTGAAATTCTGCCTCAGTAGTCGTGTTGTCATTGCGGAGGACAATGTTTGGCTGCAGCGGTTACCTGAGAATTGTCAAAACAATCTTACTACTGACACACTGCCAGTGCTACAATGAGGGAGGATTTAACAATAATTTTAAAGGGAATCTGTCACCACATTTGACCTATCTACAGGATACAGACTGCTGTGGAGAGTGATCTTTGTGCCTTATATCAGATGTGTTGTTGCTGGGGAATCTTATCACTTTATATAAGTGACCTCTTCCAGGCTCCGGGCGGATGCTGTCTGGAGATAACTCACTGGTAACTCCCCTTCATGTAAAATCAGCTCTGGAGGCAGAGTTATATAACTAACACAAGACAGGAGAAATGAAATTTGTCTTCTTGCAAACACATTTTTAATTCTCTCTGAGCTCTGCTGTATTGTAACAATATTACACCCTGTCTGCCTGTGAGATGGAAGCTGAGAGGAACCTGCAGATATGTCAGGTATCAGGAGAGCAGAGAGCGGCCATCACACATCACACTGGTAACTCCTCTTCATGTAAAATCCGCTCTGGGGGCAGAGTTATCCCCGGACACCATCCGCCCCAGAGCCTGGAAGAGGTCATTTATATAAAGTGATAAAAGAGGATTTCTCCGCAACAACACATCTGACATGAGGCACACAGGGATCACTCTCCTCAGCAGTCTATAACCTCTGCCCATAGTAATAGTTTAATGTACATCCTTGACTTTCTGGTTATTTAAAAATAATCTTTCAAATCCTTTTTTTTTTTTCTCTAAGTAATTTAGAACCACACCCTATAATCACAATCTGTGTCATAATAAATTACATGTCCACCTCCAGAGTGCCCGACCACACCCAATGTAAGGTACACAAAACTTTCATGCTCTTCTTCTTTTATAATGATTTACACATCCAGAGTGAGGCGCCCCCCCAAAAAAATATACACCGTGTCATGACCTAATAACACATCAGCCCTCCCCATAGTATAATCCCTTTCTACGTCCCCTCACCACCTCCCATAGTAGGAAAGCCAGCGTCCTATCTCCGACAGTAGTGACATCTTGTGTCTGTGGCCTTCCATGCCCACCACATACACAGCTGCTTGTCTGCTGATGTATAAAAGTCGCAAATGACAATGAAACTTAAACTTTTATTTTTACACCTTTTACAAATGTTTTTCATTGTGGTGACCATTTTAGTCACCATTTGAAGTGTGGATATATGTGTAATAGAAATCGTGATTATGGGAATGTGCTGTGACTGTTAACCCCTTTACCCCCGAGGGTTGGTTGCACGTTAGTGACCAGGCCAATTTTTACAATTCAGACCACTGTCCCTTTATGAGGTTGTAACTCTGGAACTTTTCAACTGATCTTGGCGATTCCGAGACTGTTTTCTCGTGACATATTGTACTTCATGTTAGAGGTAAAATTTCAACTTGCGTTTATTTATGAAAAAAATAGAAATGTCGAAAATTTTGCAATTTTCAAACTTGGAATTTTTATGCCCTTAGAACAGAGAAATATGTCACACAAAATAGTTAATAAATAACATTTCCCACACGTCTACTTTATATTAGCACAATTTTGGAACCAAATTTTTTTTGTTAGGAAGTTATAATGGTTAAAATTTTCCAAGCAATTTCTCATTTTTGCAACGATGTACAATAATAAATTATATTGTGGTACCGTGTTAGCCAGAAAAATCGATGTGAATACTTTTCCGCCCAAAGATGACAAGAGTATTCTAAGAGTGATACCTTTATTGGCTAACCAGAAAATTATATTTTCGCAAGCTTTCAGAGCACACAGGCTCCTTCTTCAGGCAGGATTACAAATAGATGCCCTTTTTTTCATTAAGCTATTTGTAATCCTGCCTGAAGAAGGAGCCTGTGTGCTCTGAAAACTTGCGAAAATATAATTTTCTGGTTAGCCAATAAAGGTATCACTCTAAGAATACTCTTGTCATCTTTGGACGGAAAAGTATTCACATAATTTTTGCAACAAAATTTACAAAACCATTTTTTTTAGGGACCACCTCAGATTTGAAGTCACTTTGACAGGTCTATAGGGCAGAAAATACCCAAAACTGACACCATTCTACAAACTGCAGCCCTCAAGGTGCGCAAAACCACATTCAAGAAGTTTATTAACCCTTCAGGTGCTTCACAGGAATTTTTGGAATGTGGAAGGAAAAAATTAACATTTAACTTTTTAGTCACAAAATGATCTTTTACAAACAATTTTTTTTATTTTCACTAGGGTACAAGGAGAAAATTGACAGATAAAGCTATTGTGCAATTTCTCCTGAGTACGCCGATACCCCATATGTGGGGGTAAACTACTGTTTGGGCGCACGGCAGGGCTCGGAAGGGAAGGAGAACCGTTTGACTTATTCAAACCAAAATTAGCTGGAATTGATATTGGACGCTATGTCGCGTTTGGAGAGCCCCTGATGTGCCTAAACAGTGGAAATTCCCCAATTCTAACTCCAACCCTAACCCCAACGCACCCCTAACCGTAATCCTAACACTAATGGGAAAATGGAAATAAATACATTTTTTTAATTTTATTATTTTCCCCTAACTAAAGTGGTGATAAAGGGGGGTTTGAATTACTATTTATAGCGGGTTTTTATGTTTAAGTAGTAGTCATATACTCCGGCACACAAAAGATCATTAGATGCAAAAATGGATGCAAATAATAAAGTCTTTATTTGATATAATAATGGCTCATTCCAAAATTGCGCAAGATATACTCATGAATACAGGTACATTATCCAGGTACAAAATTCCATAATTTCCAGGTACAAAATTTCAACGTTTCAGGCATAATAAGCCTTTGTCAAGAGGTACCTATTGCTTATGTAACACGGGTGTACGAGAGGACAGCGTCCAGCAATTTGTGCTGTGGCAGTGAGGTTTTTATGTTTGGCAGCAGTCACACACTAAAAGACACTTTTTATTGCAAAATAATTATTTTTTTTATATAAAATAATTTTTATTGTATAAAAGCGCCAAAACATAAAAAAATGATATAAATGAGGTATCGCTGTCATCGTACTGACCCGACAAATAAAACTGCCTTATCAATTTTAGCACACGCGGAACGGTATAAACGCCCCCTCCCCAAAAGAAATTCTTGAATTTCTGGTTTTTGTTCATTCTGCCTCCAAAAAATCGGAATAAAAAAGCGATCAAAAAATGTCATGTGCCCGAAAATGGTAGCAATAAAACTGTCAACTCGTGCCGCAAAAAATAAGACCTCACATGACTCTGTGGGCCAAAATATGTAAAAATTATAGCTCTCAAAATGTGGTGATGCAAAAACAATTTTTTTCGTCGCTTTATTCATGCGAGCTATAACTTTTTTTATTTTTTCGCTGTTAATGTGTATGTTGGCTTGCTTTTTGCAGGACAAGATGACGTTTTCAGCGGTACCATGTTTATTTATATCCGTCTTTTTGATCGCGTGTTATTTCACTTTTTGTTCGGCGTTATTATAAAGCATTGTTTTTTTGCCTTTTTTTTTTTTAAGGGGTTCACTAAAGGGGTTAACTAGTGGGACAGTTTTATACGGCTGGTTGTTATGGACGCGGTGATACTAAATATGTGTTCTTTTACTTTTATTGTTTTTTTTATTTACATTAATGTGTAGGGGAAATTTTTTATTTTTATTTTTTTAGGGATTTTTAAAAAAATATATTTTTACACAGTATAATATATATATATTTTTTACATTTTTACATTGTCCCAGGGTGGGGCATCACTATATAGTGTCAGATCGCTGATCTGACATTTTGCAGAGCACTGTGTCAGATCAGCGATCTGACAGGCAGTGCAGGAGGCTTGCCGGTGCCTGCTCTAAGCAGTCACTGACAAGCCACCTCCCAGCAAGACCTGGAAGGACCCCACGGCCATCTTGGATCCGGGGGCCTGCAGGAAGGAGGCCGTCGGAACAACGCAATCACATCGCGTTGTTCTGAGAGTCTCGGAAGCACGCAGGGAGCCACCTCCCTGCGCGATGCTTCCCTATGCCACCGGAACGCTACGATCATGTTTGATCGCAGTGTGTCGGGGGGGTAATGTCCCGGGAGCGGTCCGTGACCGCTCCTGTTGCTTGGTGCCGGGTGTCAGCTGTGAGAATCAGCTGACACCTGGCCGCGCTCCACCGCGTGAGCGTGTCCGATCGCATGGGACGTACTGTCCCGTGAATGGTCCTTCAGGCCCAGGTACCATGGATGGGATAGTACATCTAATGTCAGAAAGGGGTTAAAAGATATGTATTTCGTACAAAAAAGCGAACAGCGTCCAATTCAAGGTGATGAACTTCCAAACGTAAAGATTATTCCCCCATCTTATAACGTTTGAACCTGTTGTAGATCTTTATTAAGTGCTTGATAAAGACCTACAACAGGTCAAAAGGTTATGTAATGGCCTAATAAACTTTCTTTGGAAATTTATCATCCTGGATTGGACGCTGTTTGCTTTTTCGTATGCTGTTGACCTTCCAAGTTGGTTCCTTAGAAACGATAAAGAGAGGGGCGCAATAGCGCAGTTACCAAATTAACGATTAGTTTACTGTAGGGTAAAATTCTCACCTTTACGCGTTGAATATGCACAACACATATAGTAAGTATGATAGGAGGGCTGCAGATGGCACCGGACCCGCGAAGGATCTTCAAGAAATTTTGGATAGGATATTCAAGATGCCGACAATTCCGCGCTACTCCAGAATCAGGAAAGGGAGTCAGAGTTCAGAAGAGTTGCATACTTTATGAAAGGCTATCAAACTACACGTTTCATGGACATCCTGTACACTTGGCTATGTAGCTGAGGAAGTGGACAGGATGTCCATGAAACGCGTAGTTTGATAGCCTTTAATTAAGTATGCAACTCTTCTGAACTGTGATTCCCTTTCCTAATTCTGGAAGAGCGCGGAATTGTCGGCATCTTGAATATCCTATCCAGAAGTTGGTTCCTTGGAATACTGAACGAGCATCCAGCTGAGTGAACGCTCTCGGCACCTTCTTTCTTCTGGACATCATTACAGGGTATGTGTCATCAAAAATGATCTACTGGTTTAACCCCTTCACCCCCAAGGGTGGTTTGCACGTTAATGACCGGTCCAATTTTTACAATTCTGACCACTGTCTCTTTATGAGGTTATAACTCTGGAACGCTTCAACGGATCTTCGCGATTCTGAGATCATTTTCTCGTGACATATTGTACTTCATGATAGTGCTAAAATTTCTTAGATATAACTTGCGTTTATTTTTGAAAACAACTCAAACATGGCGAAAATTTAGAAAATTTTGCAATTTTCAAACTTTGAATTTTTATTCCCTTAAAACAAAGAAATTTGTCACACAAAATAGTTAATAAATAACATTTCCCACATGTCTACTTTACATCAGCACAATTTTGGAACCAAAATTTTTTTTGTTAGGAAATTATAAGGGTCAAAAGTTGACCAGCGATTTCTCATTTTTACAACAAAATATACAAAGCCATTTTTTTTTAGGGACCACCTCATATTTGAAGTCACTTTGAGGGGTCTATATAGCAGAAAATACCCAAAAGTGACACCATTCTAAAAACTGCACCCCTCAAGGTAACCCTTCAGGTGCTTCACAGGAGCTGAAGCAACGTGGAAGGAAAAAATGAATGAAAAAATTAATATTTAACTTTTAGCCACAAAAATGATCTTTTACAAACTTTTTTTTTATTTTCACAAGGGTAAAAGGAGAAAATGGACAGATAAAGTTGTTGTGCAATTTCTCCTGAGTACGCCAATACCCCATATGTGGGGGGGAACCACTGTTTGGGCACACGGCAGAGCTCGTAAGGGAAGGAGCGCCGTTTGACTTTTTCAAACTAAAATTGGCTGGAATTGAGATTGGACGCCATGTCGCTTTTGGAGAGCCCCTGATGCGCCTAAACAGTGGAAACCCCCCACAAGTGACACCATTTTGGAAACTAGACCCCGTAAGGCCTCTTTCACACTTCAGTCATGCGACGTCAGTCAAATCCGTCAAAATGAAAAACGATTGCATTTTTTTGGCGGATCCGTTTTTTCCCATTGATTTGCATTAGTGACGGATTTTGATGGATGGTCATCCGTTAGGTCCGTTTTTTGACGGATCCGCCAAAAAATTGGCGTCCGTCATTTCAGAAAAACGGCCAATGCAACGTTTTTTAGGTCCGCCAAAATTTTTTATAATGGCTGCCCATGAGTGGCGGATCCGCTGGCATCCGTTTTTGACGGAATCTGCCAGCGGATCCGTCGCCTCCATAGAAAATCATTGAAAATGCAGATAACACTGTCCGGGGTCTCTCTCTCTCTCTCTCTCACTTAAATTTCCGGAACGAAAATGTCATTATTTCCGGGTGAAAAATTATTGGCGGATCCGTCAGAAAACTGATCCGTTTTACATCCGTTTTTACACTTTTCTGACGGATCCGCCATTTTGACACTTGGGCGGACGTCACACGACTGAAGTGTGAAAGAGGCCTAAGGAACTTATCTAGATCTGTTGTGTGCACTTTGAACCTCCAAGTGTTTCACAAAAGTTTATAATGCCTGGGTGTGAAAAAAAAAAACAAAACAATTTTCCACAAAAATTATTTTTTAGTCCCAAATTTTTGATTTTTCCCAAGGAAATTGGACCCCAAAAGTTGTTGTCCAATTTGTCCTGAGTACGCTGATACCCCATATGTGGGGGGGAACTGTTTGGGCGCACGGCAGGGCTTGGAAAGAAAGTAGTAACGTTTTGGAATGCATACGTTGATGGGGGTCATGTTCCGTTTGCAGTGCCCCAGATGAGCCTAAACAGTGGAAACCCCCACAAGTGACCCCATTTTGGAAACTAGACCCCCTAAGGAACTAATCTAGATCTTTGGTGAGCACTTTGAACCCCAAAGTTCTTCACACAAGTTTATAATGCCCGGGCATGAAAATAAAAAATTCTATTTTTTTCCCACAAAAATTATCTTTTAGTCACTAATTTTTTTATTTTCTTAAGGGTAACAGGAGAAATTGGACCACAAAAGTTGTTGTCCAATTTGTCCTGAGTACGCTGATACCCCATATGTGGGGGGAACCACTGTTTGGGCGCACAGCAGAGCTCGGAATGGAAGGAGCACCATTTGACTTTTTCCAACCAAAATTGGCTGGAATTGAGATTGGACGCCATGTTGCATTTGGAGAGCCACTGATGTGCCTAAACAGTGGAAACCCCCACAAGTGACCACATTTGGGAAGCTAGACCCCCTAAGGAACTTATCTTGATCTACGATGAGCAATTTGAACCCCCAAGTGCTTCACACAAGTTTATAACGTAGAGCCGTAAAATTAAAAAATCATATTTTTTCCACAAAAATGATCTTTTCACCACAATTTTTATTTTCCCAAGGGTAACAAGACTCCAAAAGTTATTGTGCAATTTGTCCTGAGTACGCTGATACCCCATATGTGGGGGTAAACCACTGTTTGGGTGCATGGCAGAGTTTGGAAGGGAAGGAGCGCCGTTTGACTTTTTCAACGCAGAATTGGCTGGATGCCATGTCGCGTTTGGAGAGCTCCTGATCTGCCTAAACAGTGGAAACCCCCCACAAATGACACCATTTTGGAAACTAGACCCCTCAAGGAACTTATCTAGATGTGTGGTGAGCACTTTGAACCCCGAAGTGCTTCACAGAAGTTTATAACGTACAGCCGTAAAATAAAAAATCTTTTTTTTTTTATTTTTTACTAAAATGATTTTTTCGCCCTCAATATTTTATTTTCACAAGGGTAACAGGAGAAATTGGACTCCAAAAGTTGTTGTCCAATTTGTCCTGAGTACGCCAATACCCAATATGTGGGAGAAAACTACTGTATGGGCACACGTTGGGGCTCAGAAGGGAAGTAGTGACGTTTTGGATTGCAGACTTTGATGGAATGGTCTGGGGACGTCATGTCGCATTTGGAGAGCCCCTGATGCGCCTAAACAGTGGAAACCCCCACAAGTGACCCCATTTTGGAAAATAGACCCCACAAGGAACTTATCTAGATGTGTGGTGAGCGCTATGAAGCCGTGGTGCTTCACAGAAGTTTATAAGGTACAGCCGTAAAAACAAAAAAAATCTTTTTTTTTTTTTTACAAAAATGATATTTTCGCCCCCAGTTTTTTATTTTCCCAAGGGTAACAGAAGAAATAGGACAAATTGCACAATAACTCTTGGGGTCCAGAGTACGCTGATACCCCATATGCGGGGGTAAACTACTGTTTGGGCGCATGGCAGAGCTCAGAAGTGAAGGAGCACCGTTTGACTTTTTCAACGCAGAATTGGCTGGAATTGAGATCAGACGCCATGTCACATTTGGAGAGCCCCTGATGTGCCTAAACAGCGGAAACCCCCCCAATTCTAACTCCAACCCTAACCCCAACACACCCCTAACCCTAGTCCCAACCCTAACCACAAACCTAACCCTAACACACCCCTAATCCTAACCCTAATCCTAACTTTAGCGCCAACCCTAACCCTAACTTTAGCCGCAACCCTAACCCTAATGGGAAAATAGAAATAAATACATTTTTTTAATTTTATTATTTTTCCCTAACTAAGGGGGTGATAAAGGGGGGTTTGATTTAAAATTTATTGCGGGTTTTTATGATTGGCAGCTGTCACGCTAAAAGACGCTTTTTATTGAAAAAAATAGTTTTTCATCACCACATTTTGAGAGCTATAATTTTTGCATGTTTTGGCCCACAAGTCATGTGAGGTCTTATTGTTTGCGGTACAAGTTGACGTTTTTATTGGTACCATTTTTGAGCACGTGACATTTTTTGATCGCTTTTTATTTCGATTTTTGGGAGGTAAGAATGAACAAAAATCAGCAATTCATGAATTTCTTTTGGGGGAGGCGTTTATACCGTTCCGCGTGTGGTAAAATTGATAAAGCCGTTTTATTCTTCGGGTCAGTACGATTATGGCGATACCTCATTTATATCATTTTTTTTATGTTTTGGTGCTTTTATAGAATAAAAACAATTTTATATAAAAAATAATTATTTTTGCATTGCTTTATTCTGCGAGCTATAACTTTTTTATTTTTTCGCTGATGATGCTGTATGACGGCTCGTTTTTTTGCGGGACAAAATGACGTTTTCAGCTGTACCATGTTTATTTATATCGGTCTTTTTGATTGCGTGTTATTCCACTTTTTGTTCGGCGGTATGATGATAAAGCATTGATTTTTTGCTTGATTTTTTTTTTTTTTTGAAGGGGTTCACTAAAGGGGTTAACTAGTGGGGCAGTTTTTATATCCCTGCACGATGCTCCCCTGTGCCCCTGGTACACCGCGATCATGTTTGATCGCGGTGTGCCAGGGGGTTAATGTGCCGGGAGCGGTCCGTGACCGCTCCTGACACCAGTCCCGGGTGTCAGCTGTGATCGCCCTGGACGTAATATTCCGTCCATGGGAATGAGGTCCAGGGTCACATGGACGGAATATTACGTCCGATGGAATAAAGGGGTTAAGGGCATTTGTCAGTAGGATCAACCCTCCTTGCTGTCAATATGGGCATGAAGGTCATAGGAAGCTGAATAAAATGATACATTGAATTCTGTGATCTGATGGCAGAATCTTATCTTCCTGCTCCAAGCCAGAGAAACCAAGGAAAGACCTGCCCACATGCCGCCCCGAAGTGCAAACAGTCTGTCTCTCTCTGTCACTATGATGAGATTCAGGGCAGCCTGTGGACAGGTCTTTCCTTGGTTTCTCTGGCTTGGAGCAGGAAGATAAGACTCTGCCTACTGTCAGGCCCAGGAGAACGAGCATATCATTAACTGAAAACTTCTAACGAGTGATTACACAACAACCACAAGATGGAATTCTTCACCCCAGGTATCATTTTAATCTGTATAGCAGCGGCAACCTGACAATGCCTGTAGTTTACTTAGCATAATCATGCTGACAGGTTCACTTTAAGTATGCTGACTTGTTGCTACTGCTAATATATTTTGGGATAGGTCTTAATTTAGCATGTATTCTTACCACTAGCAGCTAATCAAAACCATGTAATTTACTGATTGTTATAAAGTTTATAAATCATATACACATGTTATTCAGCCCATGGACTTTGATCAATAGCTCTGCTGCACAGTATGATTCTCCCAACAGCCCCCACACAGTATGATTTCCTTACAGATCCCCAACACCGTATAATGACCCACACACACACACAGAATGATAGCCCTCCACAGAAAGTATGATGGCCCCACAGATATCATACAGCCGGTGTGATGTCATTGCGTCTACTGTCTCACACGCAGAATCGTGGAAGAAGCAGCCCCATCTCCACTGTTGTACTCACCGCTATCTATATTTGCACTCCAGCATTTTTTTATTGTATCCAAACATGTTTATGTTGAGGCTGTTTTACAATACTTACAGATTACTGTCTGCTGTTTCCAACACCGTTTCCACTCTGCCATTATGTGACCTGATGGCTCACAAAGCATCTTCTTCTTGTGTGGACCCGTGGTGACTTTCTCAATGTAAGTTTGAGACACAGAACAAGACTAGAAGAGTCTCACACACTTGTATACAGAAAGTGATGTCCGGTCCACACCAAGACGCTGTGTGAGCCCATAGGTCACGGATAGTCACATGATGCCAGGGTGGCGTTGGAAACAAAGTATCGTTAACAGAGGTGAATAATACAAAAAAATAACAATGTTGTGCTTCTTTAACTCGTTATTCTTGTATTTATTGTGTTCATATTTTAAGTTAACCAATTTTTCTAAAATTGAGGTAATCTGTGAACAAATGATTTTTTTTTTATTGAAATCTTTCTTTCAATTTTAGTATGATGAGTTGGTTCCAGCCTCTTTGACTACAAAATATGGTGGGTTTTATATCAACACTGGAACATTGCAGTTTCGTCAAGCTTCAGATTCAGAAAATGAAGATTTTGTTGAAAATAAAAAGCACAAATCATCAAAAGTGAGTAAAAGCTGCCAACTTGTTTGTTTTACTTAGAGTTGTAGAAGAATGAAAGCACAAATTATTCACAACCACAACTGCATCTTATGCTGCTAAGAAAGCAAATGCTACGTATTTAGAAGAGTCGTGTTGACCTACCCCAAATGGGGTCAACAAAATATAAACAAGGTGCAAATTGGAAAAGTGTATATGTTGAGGTGCAAGCACTGTTCAGTACGAATACATAGTGTTTAGAAGAACGAATACATATGTGATGAGCTCCCTCATTACTACCTTTTCTATAGTCAATCATATGTATTCAGGGGCATCTAGCAGTCGTCCCCAAATTTTAAGAAAACAGTATGGGCTTTCTCTTGCTGCATACCTCATACATAAGTAAAATGATTCACTTCCCAATTGTGTTTTTTTGTTTGTTTATAGATTGTTTCTAATTTCATAATAAAACTTTTTTTTTTACCTGATATAGCAATATTTTATAAAGGATGTGAGCAGCAACACTTAAAGTACCGCTCCAGCATTTTTTTTGCAGCACTGGAGAGGTGCTTCTAATCTAAGTTCCATGCCTCTGGTCGGTCTTATACTTACCAGCCGCCATCTTCATCTGTCTCTGAAATCGTTCCTGTCAGTCTCTGGCAGTTTGTGACCTGCCAGATCGCTTCATTGTTTGCTAGGTGACACGGAAGTCACAAATCGGTGCTTGTCTGAGAGACAGAACAAGACTCTCATGGACTTACGCTGAGAGCTTGTGACTGTTACTTCTGACTTCCGGTAAGTCAGAAGTTACCATGACAAGATGGAGCCGTGGGACCAAAGCTTTACTGTGAAGAGCTGAAGACAGCAGTTTGAAAGAATAACATTAGGGTCAGGGAAATTTAGTTTAGTAACATCACTCCTCCCAAAAAACCTACTGGAATGGTGCTTTATATGTAGCTCATCCACCAATGCAAACAAACCTTAGAATGAATGATTCTTGGAGCACCTACATGGGTCTTCATAAATTCTGGATTATCCCTCCAAGAATTTTGGAGTATCCTACACTGAACAAGGGCTTCCAGTTTTAATTGAGACCCTCTCAAATGACCATTTTTATTACAAGAAGCCAGCCTCTTGACAAAACCACTTCTCACAGCTTCTGGCACTATCATTATTGCACCTCAGTTCTGTGGTTGGTACAAGGTGACAGTGTGAATATCAGTTGATCTCAGGGGCTTTCTGCTCTTACGTTTTGCACGCGCTCCCCCACTAGGTGGCTGGGCATTTCTACTTTATCGCTTTTGTTATCTTTAGGTATCTAAGTTGAAAGATGATGATCGGTCGCTTAAGAAACGTAAAAGGAAAGAAGATCCAGAGGAGAAGGAGAAGCCATCAAGAAAACTGAAAGTGGCCAAATCAGTGGGGTAAAGTGAAGTCACTATTTTCACATCTCGCATACTGTCCATGTAATAATTTATATGCTGCCTTAGAGAGAGGAAAAGGCCTTTACATAGCATCATTCAGCTCATGTAGCTTGTGCATTGCAGTGACTACATGCAAATTCTGCTGCATGTAACATATGATTTCTTAGCATTCACACACCCATTTTAAAAGGTCTTCTCTGTGGTTTTTATGTACTGAATCTGCAGCAGAAGCCATTGGTCTGTGTGGAAAATGGTTTATGAAAACTAGCACATTAAAAAGAGAACCCATCTTCTACCGGAAAACTAGACCTAATAGGAGAGCAAGATGTATTCAGTATATTTAATTAGGAAAACTACAAAATCGAATTTTCTAATATTGCCTGTACCCGTTAAGAAGAAAGGCTAATGTTCTCTCTGACTGTATGAGCACTATGGCATTCAGTTGCTGTATAGTGGCTGGGGTCACATATGGCTTTCAACTGTTGGCTGCTCTGGAAACTGTAATTCACTACAGGTATGTCATAGCATAACTTGATACTAATCTAAAACTTGCAGTTTAGACAAGTAAAAGCCATATTTACTATGCCATATATTTACTCATCTTCACTTTTACATTAAAGGAGTACTATGGTAATAGAAAAAATGGATAAATAAAGAAAATATTATAAATTGCTAAATACTTAAAATCTAGTTCAGTAATCACTATATAATTAAAATTGCTGCAGCTTTGTTACATTAACAGAAACCTGTTTTAAAATGTTACTGATGGTGCTTATGAGCATGTGCAGTAAGAAGCTCCACCTCTACCTGGAGATGCCTATACCATTTATAATCATTCAGAAATAATGGGTAGACAGCAGTGTGAGCAGCCTCTTCTTACCTTTACCATACCTGTTATCTCTAGTATTAGAGCAGATGGGCAGGTTGGACAGCAATGTGAGCAGTCTTTTCTTACCTTAGCATACCTGTTATCTCTAGTATTAGAGCAGATAGGCAGGGTAGACAGCAGTGTGAACAGTCTTTTCTAACCTTAGCATACCTGTTATCTCTAGTATTAGAGCAGATAGGCAGGGTAGACAGCAGTGTGAGCAGTCTTTTCTTACCTTAGCATACCTGTTATCTCTAGTATTAGAGCAGCTAGGCAGGATGGACAGCAGTGTGAGCAGTCTTTTCTTACCTTAGCATACCTGTTATCTCTAGTATTAGAGCAGATAGGCAGGGTGGACAGCAGTGTGAGCAGCCTCTTCTTACCTTAACATACCTGTTATCTCTAGTATTAGAGCAGATAGGCAGGGTAGACAGCAGTGTGAGCAGTCTTTTCTTACCTTAGCATACCTGTTATCTCTAGTATTAGAGCAGATAGGCAGGGTGGACAGCAGTGTGAGAAGTCTTTTCTAACCTTACCATACCTGTTATCTCTAGTATTAGAGCAGATAGGCAGGGTGGACCGCAGTGTGAGCAGTCTTTTCTAACCTTAGCATACCTGTTATCTCTAGTATTAGAGCAGATGGGCAGGTTGGACAGCAATGTGAGCAGTCTTTTCTTACCTTAGCATACCTGTTATCTCTAGTATTAGAGCAGATAGGCAGGGTGGACAGCAGTGTGAGCAGTCTTTTCTTACCTTAGCATGCCTGTTATCTCTAGTATTAGAGCAGATAGGCAGGGTGGACAGCAGTGTGAGCAGTCTTTTCTTACCTTAGCATACCTGTTATCTCTAGTATTAGAGCAGATAGGCAGGGTGGACAGCAGTGTGAGCAGTCTTTTCTTACCTTAGCATACCTGTTATCTCTAGTATTAGAGCAGATAGGCAGGGTGGACAGCAGTGTGAGCCGTCTTTTCTAACCTTACCATACCTGTTATCTCTAGTATTAGAGCAGATAGGCAGGGTGGACAGCAGTGTGAGCAGTCTTTTCTTACCTTACCATACCTGTTATCTCTAGTATTAGAGCAGATAGGCAGGGTGGACAGCAGTGTGAGCCGTCTTTTCTTACCTTAGCATACCTGTTATCTCTAGTATTAGAGCAGATAGGCAGGGTGGACAGCAGTGTGAGCAGTCTTTTCTAACCTTACCATACCTGTTATCTCTAGTATTAGAGCAGATGGGCAGGTTGGACAGCAATGTGAGCAGTCTTTTCTTACCTTACCATACCTGTTTTCTCTAGTATTAGAGCAGATAGGCAGGGTGGACAGCAGTGTGAGCCGTCTTTTCTTACCTTAGCATACCTGTTATCTCTAGTATTAGAGCAGATAGGCAGGGTAGACAGCAGTGTGAGCAGTCTTTTCTAACCTTAGCATACCTGTTATCTCTAGTATTAGAGCAGAAGGGCAGGTTGGACAGCAATGTGAGCAGTCTTTTCTTACCTTAGCATACCTGTTATCTCTAGTATTAGAGCAGATGGGCAGGGTGGACAGCAGTGTGAGCAGTCTTTTCTTACCTTAAGCCTCCGTCACACACAGCGATCTCGCTAGCGAGATCGCTGCTGAGTCACTAGTTTTGTGACGCAACAGCTATCTCCCCAGCGATATCGCTGTGTGTGACATTCAGCGACGATCAGCCCCCCTGCTGGGTATCGCTGATCGTCGCTGAATGTCCTGGACATTTTTTTGATCGTTGGTCTCCTGCTGGTCAGCACGCATCGCTGCATGTGGTAGGCAGGAGACCAGCGATCAGCTGGTAACCAAGGTACACATCGGGTTTCCAGGCGCCGAGCAGTGCCTGGAAACCCGATGTGTACGTTGAATACCAGCGTGCTGCTGCAGGGGAGCTGGTAACCAAGGTACACATCGGGTTTCCAGGTGCCGCGCAGCGCCTGGAAACCCGATGTTTACCTTGATTACCAGCTCCCTGCACCAGCGGGCTGGTATCCAACGTACACTGCGGGTAACTAAGCGACCTTACCCGCAGTGTCGCTGCTTGTTTGGCAGCTCAGGCAGCGATCATGTATAAACACACCAGCAATCCTGACAACTGCATATAGTTTTCGGGATCGCTGGTGTGTCGCTATGTGTGACGGGGCCCTTAGTATACCTGTTATCTCTAGTATTAGAGCAGATAGACAGGGTGGACAGCAGTGTGAGCAGTCTTTTCTTACCTTAGCATACCTGTTATCTCTAGTATTAGAGCAGATGGGCAGGTTGGACTGCAGTGTGAGCAGTATTTTCTTACCTTAGCATACCTGTTATCTCTAGTATTAGAGCAGATGGGCAGGGTGGACAGCAGTGTGAGCAATCTTTTCTTTACCTTAGCATACCTGTTACCTCTAGTATTGGATCAGATTATCCACTGAGATCGCATCTTACACATGAAGGTAGATACAGAGGTTCTACTGCACATGCTCACAGGCTTCGGTGCCAACATCACAAGGCAGGTTTGTGTTGGTGTAACAAGATATTGGACATTTTAATCCAATAGTGATCATCTCCCCAGACAAAATTATTGTGATTTGCTAATTAATGTATTTACAAACATGTTGATAATGACATTTCCTTTTAGATATTTATTGTTTTCAATTTCCGGAGACCCACTTTAAACTATGGCTCAACACCACCTGTCATATTTAGCTGCCCACAACCTCCAAATAGGTTGGGGTACAACTGCTGTATAGGATCAACCCCTCCCTCAGGTTGTGCCTCCAATATAAGACACACTCATCGCTTTTTGCACTCAGCTTGGTAACGTGAAAGTATAACTTGTATCGGGGAATTATTTAATTTCCTAATGATTTAAGAAATTCATGTTGTTAATGCTGCTCGAACCACGGCAGCATGAAGCTTGCATGTTGCACATTTCAGCCAATACGTTTTTTCGCAACTCAGGGCTTTCAGAAAAGGTATAGCTTAATGATCCAGCAGAGCACATACCATAGCTGACAGGCCAGGACCTGGTGTTTTCTCAGCTGCACACTGAATGATAAGTCTTGCGTGGGAGAGACATGACCATCCTACAGAGTGCAGAGAGAATGCAGACATTGCAGAACAGATAGTCGGCTTCTAGCGCATGTATATTTCTCGTAAACCTTTCCTTGCTGCACTCAGAGCCAACTCTGATTCTGATTCCTTGGCTTGTGCAGCATCCATCACATTGACTGGTTCCCTTAAGCAAAATTTAGCATTTCATGTACTGTCTCTATCTAGTCCTCTTTACTTATTTTGGTATAGTGCTGTTCTTTATATCAAAGTTCAGATTAGTAAAGTTTGCTATTGGAGTTTTTATTTGACTCCTTATTTATCTTTAGGGTAGTGCCTTACGCACATAACGACAGAAGGAAGAAGCTGTCAAGATTCCGTGGCTCTGGCCGCAATGCTTCAAATTTCAGAAGGAGAATGTGCTATGCGAAAATGACACCAACCATCAACTTACAGTAGTGTCTCGTCCTTCAAAATCCAACGCAGCCTGTTTCCATGATTTGTCAGATCTGACATGGAAATGCTGTTCTTGTCTTTGGCGGTGGCCGGAAAAGCTTGCAAGAAGGAGTGTGCTTGAATGTTGGGGATTTTGTTTGATAACTTGGTTCACGCATCCATGAAGTCCGGCTGCTGCTGATCAGGTTCGAATGGCATTATGGTCAGTTGCATCCGCCGGTGCAGCACCAAAACTAGTCCCCTCTTCCTGAGGGTCTTCCGTCAGTTGAAAAATTGAAGCCGAGGCTAATTCCTAAGAACTGAATTGTGTGCTAATGTGTTTCTTTATGTATATTCATCAAGTTTGACTGTTCTTGGCGCGAAGTTTGTGAGAGGTGCAAGAAATTCTTCAGCCAGAATGAATAACTTTGTGAGTATGTAAACTTATTTTCCGTATTACAAATTGTTAATATTTAAAATGGGAGATTTTATAATTATATCCGCCAAATGCATGCACATTCTCTATTATATGGATTGATGGTATACATGAATAGTGTTAAAAATAGTACGTTAACTGGTTTAAGCGAGTTTATAGCCTTTTTTAAGGTGAAAGTGCCCTCTGCTTTTACTTGGTCATATAGTCAGGATCACCTGTTGAAAGAAGAGCGGGGTGTCAGAAATGCCACCCCCCTGGGCTCTGCAGCTCCCTTTCCACGTCTCAGCTCATCCTCAGGTCAGTGGTACCGTCATAAAGTCATGTTAGCGCATATTCATCTTTAATGAGCGTACACGTGATGTGAAGGAGAATAGCTGCCGGAGATCGCGGGGACAGGGGGCTGCAAGGCATCCTGTAATGTATTTGCATATTCACCTGTCCACGACTGCGCGCCGCTCTATCCTCTGCGTCTTGCTGGATTCAGGTAGAGGGCGGATGACGTAGTTATGCTACCGGCCTCTGCCTGAGCACACGACAGGACCCGAAAAGCGCGCAGCGGACGGGAGGTGATATCAGGTCCGTGGCTGAGTCAGCGGAAGCACCTTCCCCTAGTGTGCGGTGTCCCCCCTACTCAGAAACGGCACCTGGCCAGGACGAGAGGTGAGTATTCATTTTTTTTTTTTTGCAGCCTTCAGCAATGGGGCCTATTCTATTGGCATCTTATGGGCTTTAATCTAACAGCATATGGGGCATAATCTATGGACTTAGGGGGCCATCACCTTTATGGGGGCAGCATAGGGCATATTATTTGGAGCATCTCATGGGCCATTATTAACCTTTGGCAGCATTATATGGGGCGTATTTTGTATGGTGCATCTTATGAGCCATCAGACTGTATGAGATTATATGGGATCCTGATTCATAAGGTATTCAAAACATTAACCTACTGATGTTCCATTTTACTTTTATTGGTATCTATTTTTATTTTTGAAAATTTACCAGTAGCTGCTGCATTTTCAAACCTAGGCTTATACGCGAGTCAATAAGTTTTCCCAGTTTTTTGTGGCAAAATTAGGGGGTCGCTTATACTCGGGTCGGCTTATACATGAGTATATATGTTATTCTATACACTGCTAATTTTGCAGGTTTTCCCACCTACGAAGAATGGAGAGGTCTGTAACGTTTATCGTAGGGACACTTCAACTGTGAGACAGAATCTAAACCTAAAAAACAGAAAATCACATTGTATGATTTTTAAACAATTAAATTGCAGTTTATTTTGTAAAATAAGTATTCGATCACGTTCCAACCAGCAAGAATTCTTGCTCTAATAGACCTGTTAGTGTTTTTTTTAAGAAGCCCTCCTACTCTGCACTCATTGCCTGTAATAGGTGCAGCTGTTTGAAATCGTTACCTGTCCACAAAATTGCGTTTAGTTATGAAAAAAACGGAAATTTGGCAAAAATTTTGAAAATTTTGCAATTTTCAAACTTTTAATTTTTCTACCCTTAAATCAGAGAGTGGTGTCGCACAAAATACTTAATAAATAATATGTTCATCATGTCTACTTTACATCAGCACAATTTTGGAAGCATAATTTTTTTTGTTAGGAAGTAATAAGGGTTAAAAATTGACCAGCGAGTTCTCATTTTTCCAACCACATTTACAAAACTATTTTTTCAGCAGCAGATGAAGGAAGGGAGACACACTAGTCATTACTAGTGGGTAGGCGGAGCCCAGATGGGATAGACACCTCAGATTAAAAAGTGTTGACCGGCCCCTCCAGCTCGGGCTCCTCCTACTCCAGCTCTCTAGTCTAAAATTTGAGGTCTCAGAGGATAGTCGCTGCTGAAGCAGCTCCTCAGAAGATTTTTTTTATTTTTATCGGACAGAGACTTGGACTCAGGGTCTAGAGGTCTCAGGGGTCTCAGCGCTGCTGGACCCCCACCTCTCCCTTGGCGGATCTGTATTACCCTGTAAGGTGGTCCCTGCAGAACCCTGCCGGCCCTGGGGGTTGAGGATGGCTTCCCTGGCGGGGACGCAAACCGTGCTTCTGGGGTCACTGCGTTCCCCGCCCTGGGGGGAAGCGATGGGCATAGCGCCACAAATCCCTGGGGGTCACTGTGGCGCTCGGCTGGGTGAGTACTCTGCATTGATGTGTATGAGTGCTTCAGCGACTGCTGCGGCAGCCGCTGCTACATGTACTAAATTGGTGACTGTGTGTTTTTTCAGCTGCAGATGAAGGAAGGGAGACACACTAGACATTACTAGTGGGTAGGCGGAGCCCAGATGAGATAGACACCTTAGATTAAAAAGTGTTGACCGGCCCCTCCAGCTCGGGCTCCTCCTACTCAGCTCTCCAGTTTTCAATTTGAGGTCAGAGAGGATAGTCGCTGCTGGAAGCAGCTCCTCAGAAGATTTTATTATTTTTTATCGGACAAGAGACTTGGATCACCAAATGTGGTCTAGAGGTCTCAGGGGTCTCAGCGCTGCTGGACCCCAACTCTCCCTTGGCGGATCTGTATTACCCTATATGGTGGTCCCTGCAGAACCCTGCCGGCCCGGGGGGATGAGGATGGCCTCCCTGGCGGGGACGCAAACCGCGCTGCAGGGGTCACTGCGTTCCCCGCCCTGGGGGGAAGCATGGGCAAGCGCCAGAAACCCCTGGGGGTCCCTGTGGCGCTTTCGGCTGGTGAGTACTCCACATTTAATATGTGTTTGAGTGTTTTCAGCGACTGCTGCTGCAGTCGCTGTTACAGTATACATGCGGTGACTGTGTTTTTTGTCCGCAGGTAGATGCCTGCAGGACATAGGAACGGAGGAGAGAGGAGCTGCGCGCCTTTTTTATTTGAATTTCGCGCCGCTCTGAGCGTGCGCTTTACGGCAGTCTCCTTTTCCGGCTTCCCTCATGAAGCACACGGAGGCACAGCGCGGCGGCCATTAGCCGAGTAATGCTGACAGGCTGAAAGCTCCCTCGGACATCGCTCTCCTCCCTCTTCGGCAGCGCTGCACCGCGACCAGCTGGGTGAGTCGCTTCTACCCGTCTAGGGCAGAAGCTTAACCCCTTCACCCCACAGCGCGGGAGCCTTTCTGAGGCACAAATCGTGGCAGACTGCGCTGCCTGCAGCTGTTATCTCAAAGCTCGCACACCTTTTCAATATAAGAGGTTGTGGGGAGTCTGCGACAGTAATACTGCCACTATACGTTCCTGCTAACGACGACGCATACTATGCGATCGTTTGTGTGATCATTTTTAATGTCGCTAGTAGCTGCCAATCTGGGCGATCTCATTAACAACGCATAGGCGGTTAGCGATCCCCTTAATGACTTTGGCGGTCATTGCGATTTACAAACAGCGCAATTTTTTTTAGCGATATTGTGAACGTTTTTTCTTGTTAAGTGTGGCATAGCTGTCCTATAGCTGCTGCCTTATAAGAGGCACTTGGGGCTCGCACACCCTTTTCATTATTAAGGTTGTGGGGAGTCTGCGACTTTAACCCCTTCTTAGGCGGTTAACTCTTAATGGGGGATAGCTGGGGTAGCTCTCTCCTTAAGAGCTTTAACCCTTCAGCGTTTCGTTTTTTCTTTAAGAAACCACACTTTCTAATTACTGACAGTCATAACTAGTGGGTAGGCGGAGCCCAGATGGGATAGACACCTCAGATTAAAAAGAGTGTTGACCGGCCCCTCCAGCTCGGGCTCCTCCTACTCAGCTCTCCAGTTTTCAATTTGAGGTCTCAGAGGATAGTCGCTGCTGGAAGCAGCTCCTCAGAAGATTTTATTATTTTTTATCGGACAAGAGACTTGGATCACCAAATGTGGTCTAGAGGTCTCAGGGGTCTCAGCGCTGCTGGATCCCCACCTCTCCCTTGGCGGATCTGTATTACCCTATATGGTGGTCCCTGCAGAACCCTGCCGGCCCAGGGGGATGAGGATGGCTTCCCTGGCGGGGACGCAAACCGCGCTGCAGGGGTCACTGCGATCCCCGCCCTGGGGGGAAGCATGGGCACGCGCCAGAAACCCCTGGGGGTCCCTGTGGCGCTTGGCGGGGTGAGTACTCCACATTTTTATAATGTGTATGAGTGTTTCAGCGGCTGCTGCGGCAGCCGCTGTTACAGTATATGTGGTGACTGTTGTATTTTGTCCGCAGGTGGATGCCTGCAGGACGGGGATCGCGGGACCGGAGAATGGGGAGTCCCGCGCTTTTTTGAAGGCGGGGGGCGTGGCTTCACGCTTCCCGGGCAGGAAGCGCTCACTGAGCGCGATTTTCCTCTGCCTTCTCTTCCGGCTGCCTCCTCAGTGCGGCGGCCATTGCAGCGCTCCGGGCTCCTCACTCTCCGTTTCCTCCCGCACAAGAATAAAGAAGACAGCACCGCGAAGTTTCTGTGAGTCGCTTCTGCCTTTCAGGGCAGAAGCTTAAAGACTTCTCTCCCCTGCAGCGCAGGGCACTGCCACACTGAAGGTCGCTAAAGGTTAGCGACGCTTTTTAAGTCGCATGATTTTTTATGAGATGCGAAAAATAGCGCAATATTTTAGCGATTTTTTTCGTTTAGTGTGGCATTCCTTGAGGACGGTTCTGTCTGCACCTGCTACCTCATAAGAGGCACCTGGGGCTCACACATCTGTCACATTAATACAGGTTGTGGAGAGTTTGTGACTTTAACCCCTTATCAGGCGGTAAACCCTTAATGGTGGGACAGCTGGGGTAACTCTCTCTTTAAGAGTTTAACCCTTCAGCGTTTGTTTTATTTTTTTCTAGAAACCACACTGTTTCTTGTTACTGTCAGGTTTAACCTGCCATTGTACTGGGTAAGACATGTCGGATCAGAACCCAGGTGCAGACCATATTCCGACTCCGCTACAAGATCGGTCTCGCGTATCTGACACACAGACATCGACCGCGTCAAGCGCAGCGGTCGGAGGACCCAGTGATGTAAAAATGGAGGCTCTCACTCGTTCGATTGATAGCCTGTCTAACCTTATAGGTTATTGGGTGTCAGCCAAACCCCCTCATGGCAGGAAGCGACACAGGCCGGTGGCTTCTTTCACATATAGCGACTCAGAGAGTTCTGATGTGGAGGGTTCCCCTTTAAGTTCAGGGGGAATATCCGATTCGGATAAAGAAGATCGGCAAAGGCACTCTGCCTCTTTTTCGGGCCGTGTAGAAGCTTTGATTGAAGCTATGAGGGAGGCGTTACAGTTACAGGAGGAAGTAACTACTCGCCCTGGTAAGTCGGCCCGGATGTTTCAGGAGTCGCATAAGTCGCTTTCGACTTTGCCATCCCTGAGTGAGTTTAATCAAGCAGTGGAGAAGGAGCGTCTGTGTCCAGACAAACGTTTTCAGGGGACACGTCTATTTGAGTCACTGTATCCGTGTGCTACGGAATTGATTGATAATTGGATTCCTTCTCCTGAAGTGGATGTCCCTTTATCTCAGCTTAGCAAATCTTCTTTACTTCCTATTAAAGGGAAGGCGAGTCTACAGGACCCGCTGGACAGAAAAGCGGAGTCGGCGGCAAAATCCATTTACGAGGCCGCGGGTCATGGTTTCAGAGCAGTGCTAGGCTCCATGTGTGCTTATAAAGCTTCCCTGGTCTGGTTGGACCGTTTGCGGAGGAAATGTGAACCTCAAGTACCTGAGGTGGACGAACTGTTCGAATTGTTAGAAAGTGCATTCCAATATGGCCATGATGCAAACCTGGATACTGTGTCACTGCTGTCCAGGACACATTCCTCGGCGGTCTCAGTCAGGAGAGCACTGTGGCTTAGACAGTGGACCGGTGATGCGGTTTCCAAGCAAGGTTTGCTATCTTTAGCTTACAAGGGCGGTCAGCTATTTGGATCTGACCTCACAGAGCTGATTGCCAAAGCAAAGGCAGAAGAAGCAGCTTTACCACAGCGAAGAACTGTGGCTTCTACGTCTGGCAGGTCTGGTACCGGTAGTGGTCGACGGTCCTTTCGGTCCAGGGGACGGTTCGGTCAGCCCTCTTGGGGATCGGGTCGTCCCTCTTTTTCGGGAAAAAAGACCACTCAGAAATCCCGCACTTCCTGGAAACAAAGTTTCCGTCAAGACAAGAGGGAATCTGACAAAAAGCCCGCTAAGGCGGATTGACGCCAGGGTCCCGCTCGAGGACTTTCGAGTGGGAGGTCGCCTGCTCCAATTCAAATTGACTTGGGTTTCCCGTGTCCCAGACTCCTGGGTGACACGGGTTGTGTCGGCAGGCTATTTCATAGAGTTTTCTTCCCGACCCCCGAACAGTTATTGCCAATCTCGCATCCCGTCAGAGCCCGAGC
Source organism: Oophaga sylvatica (assembly GCA_033576555.1). Classification (NCBI taxonomy): domain Eukaryota; kingdom Metazoa; phylum Chordata; class Amphibia; order Anura; family Dendrobatidae; genus Oophaga; species Oophaga sylvatica. The sequence goes on from JARQOD010000009.1 coordinate 2,090,457, forward strand.
TATGTGCCGCTTTACTGCAAGAAGTCGAATTTCTTCTGCAGAAGGGTGTGGTGGTACCGGTTCCACCAAAGGACAGGGGAAGAGGGTTTTATTCCAATCTCTTTGTGGTCCCCAAAAAGGAGGACAAGTTTCGCCCCATCCTGGATCTCAAAAGATTGAATTGGCATGTCCACACCCGAAAGTTTCGCATGGAATCTCTTCGCTCCGTTGTGGCAGCCTTGTCGCAGAACGACTTTTTGGTGTCAATCGACATTCGCGACGCCTATTTACACGTTCCAATCGGAAGGGCTCACCAACGTTACCTTCGTTTTGCCATAGGACAAGATCATTACCAATTTGTGGCCCTGCCATTCGGTTTGGCCTCAGCGCCCAGAGTTTTTACAAAAATTCTGGCGCCTCTCATGGCAATACTACGAAGAAAGGGAGTCACGATCCTTCCTTATCTGGACGACTTTTTGATTGTGGCGTCCTCAAAGGAGGAGGCGGTTGACGGCTCGCGACCTATCACTTCAGCTCCTGGAGGACTTCGGGTGGCTGGTCAATTGGGAGAAGTCGTCTCTGGAACCGTCACAATCAATCCTGTTTTTGGGGATGCATTTCGACACGGTACGAGCAGTGATGTCCCTGCCTCCAGACAAGCAAGCATGTCTCCTTCGGCATGCACGGGTGATGAAGTCTTCAACGACAATGTCCCTTCGGAGATGTATGCGCCTTCTGGGGTTGATGGTGGCTTCAATGGAGGCACTTCCGTTTGCCCAATTTCATTCCAGGGCTCTCCAAAAGTTCATTCTGAACCGCTGGGATCGGTCGCAGACCTCACTGGATTGCAGTGTTATCATCTCTCACAAAGTACAAGAGTCTCTAGGATGGTGGATCCGTCCGAAAGAGTTATCCCTGGGGAAGTCTTTCCTTCCTCCGAAGTGGTCTGTCATAACCACCGATACCAGCCTGACAGGCTGGGGGGGTGTTTGGAACGACCTCTGGACTCAGGAGTATGGTCGTCGGAAGAGTCTGTCTTGCCGATCAACATCCTCGAATTGAGGGCGATTTTCCTTTGCCTCCAACACTGGACGGTCCCTTTAAGCGGTCTGCCTGTCCGAGTGCAGACAGACAATGCGATGGCGGTCGCATATATCAATCACCAAGGCGGGACAAGGAGTTCCAGACTCATGGTGGAGGTATCTCGGATCCTGATATGGGCAGAGACCAGAGTTCCAGCCATCTCTGCGATCCACATTCCAGGAGTTCAGAATATCACGGCGGACTTTCTAAGTCGCGAGAAGATGGATCCCGGAGAATGGAGTCTTCATCCGGAAATTTTTGCACTGTTGTGCTCCCGTTGGGGAACTCCCCAAGTGGATCTGATGGCATCCAGGTTCAATGCCAAGTTACCGACATTCATGTCCAGGTACAAGGATCCGAAGGCTGTGGCGATGGATGCTCTGGTGGCTCCGTTGGACCAATTCGAGCTAATCTATGTGTTCCCGCCGATATCCTTACTACCTCTGGTACTCCGTCGGATCAGACTGGAGAGAATCTCGTCTATAGTGATAGCCCCAGATTGGCCAAGGAGAACGTGGTTCTCGACACTGGTGTCACTCCTGGCGGCTCCGCCAGTTCCACTTCCTCTTCGCCCGGACCTGTTAACCCAAGGGCCCGTTCGTCATCCGGACCTGAAGTCTCTGCGTTTGACGGCGTGGCTCTTGAGACCGAAATATTGACCCGTCCAGGTTTTTCAGCCGAAGTCATTGTCACTTTGCGAGCGGCCAGAGGTCCGGCTACTACTAGAATTTACCACAAGACTTGGGAAGCCTTCTTTTCGTGGTGTTTGGGTTCTTCAAGGAACCCGAGGATTTTTTCCATTCCCAATTTGTTGGCCTTCCTGCAATTTGGGCTGGACAAAGGTTTGGCAGTGAGCACCCTGAGGGGTCAGGTTTCTGCTCTGTCCTTGCTGTTCCGAAAGGCTATCGCCTCGCGTAGGGACGTGCGTTCCTTTTTTCGCGGAGTAACCCGCCAGTTTCCACCGCGGAAGGCGCCTGTGTCTCCTTGGCGTCTCAACCTTGTTTTGGAGGCTCTTCAACACGGGCCTTTTGAGCCTATGGACTCTGTTAGTCTTTCTTTGCTCTCTTGGAAGGTTGCCTTCCTAGTGGCGGTCACTTCTTTGAGAAGGGTTTCTGAGTTGGCGGCTCTTTCTTGCTCGCCTCCCTTCCTGGAGTTTCACCCGGATCGTGTATTGCTACGCACACGGAGCGACTAAGGTGGTGTCGCAATTTCATGTTAACCAGGATATTGTGTTGCCCTCTCTTTGTCCGAGGCCAAGGAATGCGAAGGAACGGGACTTGCACGCATTGGATTTGGTGCGGGCTTTGAAGTTTTATTTGACTGTTACTCAAGGTTTTCGGAAGTCGGACTCTCTGTTTGTGATTCCAGCAGGTCGTCGACGTGGTCAACGAGCTTCCAAGGACTCTATAGCTCGTTGGATTCGGTCGGCCATTTTGGAAGCTTACAGACTTAAGGGCGAACCTTGCCCGATTAAGGTTCGAGCTCACTCCACGAGGGCTGTGGGCTCATCATGGGCCTTCCATCAAGGGGCCTCGGCAGCTCAGCTCTGCCGGGCGGCTACCTGGCGCTCTGTCCACACTTTTACAAAATTTTATAAGGTGGACGTTAGTGCTTCCGCTGATGCAGCCTTGGGACGTAGGGTCCTACAGGCGGCGGTAGTTTAAAGTTCCCTTTAACTTGTGTTTTAGCGCTAGTTGCGCAGTTTCTTAGGTTGTTGGGTTCTGCCGTTTCTGGTTTTTTCCCACCCTATATTTTTGGACTGCTTTGGGACGTCCCACTAGTTATGACTAGTGTGTCTCCTTTCCTTCCGTTCTGCTGCTGAAAGACGGATTTTGGTAAGAACTTACCTGTAAAATCCTTTTCAGCGAAGGAAGGAAAGGAGACACAGCTCCCTCCCTTGGCAGAAGTGTGTTGTTGTATTTACAGATGCGGCGTGACCCTTCTCTGATAGCGATTATCTGGGCCGAGGTCGGCGCGCTACGGTTCTGTTCCAGCATCGCCAGCTCATCGCAGTGGTCAGGTCCAGTGAGTAGTGCCTGGAACTGTGTGGTTTTTACCTAAATGCATGCATAACCTGTACTCTTGTGTTTTTTGTCTCTGAAGTCCTTCAGAAGGGGTTATGTTGCTTCCGCTGGTGATATTGCTCTTCCTTAAGCTTGTGTACAACTGGAGAGCTGAGTAGGAGGAGCCCAAACTGGAGGGCCGGTCAACACTCTTTTTTTAATCTGAGGTGTCTATCCCATCTGGGCTCCGCCTACCCACTAGTTATGACTAGTGTGTCTCCTTTCCTTCCTTCGCTGAAAAGGATTTTACAGGTAAGTTCTTACCAAAATCCGTCTATCCGAGGTAGAGGGGCTTCTCAATTTTTTGGAAAATGCAGTCCGATATGGCTATGATGCAGGTCTGGACACTGCGTTACTGCTGTCCAGGACACAATCCTCGGCGGTCACAGTCAGAAGAGCTCTGTGGCTTAGACAGTGGACCGGGGACGCGGTTTCCAAGCATGGTTTGCTTTCTTTAGCTTACAAGGTGGTCAGCTGTTTGGATCTGACCTCACGGAGCTGATTGCCAAGGCAAAAGAAACGGCTTTACCGCAGAGAAGAGCTGTGGCTTCTGCGTCTGGCAGGCCTAGTACCGGTAGTGGTCGGCGTTCCTTTCGGCCCAGGGGACGGTTCGGTCAGCTCTCTTGGGGATCGGGTCGTCCCTCTTTTTCGGGAAAAAAGACCGCTCAGAAATCCCGCACTCTCTGGAAACAGAGTTTCCGTCACGACAAGCGGGAAGCGGACAAAAAGCCCGCTAAGGCGGACTGACGCCAGGGTTCCACTCGAGGGCTCTCGAGTGGGGGGTCGCCTGATTCAATTCGAATCGACTTGGGTGTCCCGCGTTTCAGACGCCCGGGTGACGCGGGTTGTGTCGGCAGGTTACTTCATAGAGTTTTCGTCTCGAACTCGGAACTCCCCAAGTGGATTTGATGGCATCCAGGTTCAATGCCAAGTTACCGACTTTCATGTCCAGGTACAAGGACCCGAAGGCTGTGGCGGTGGATGCTCTGGTGGCTCCGTTGGACCATTTCGAGCTAATCTATGTGTTCCCGCCGATATCCTTACTTCCTCTGGTGTTGCGTCTGATCAGGCTGGAGAGAATCCCGGCTATGTGGATAGCCCCAGATTGGCCAAGGAGGACGTGGTTCTCGACACTGGTGTCGCTTCTGGCAGCGCCTCCATTTCCACTCCTCTTCGCCCAGGACCTGTTAACCCAAGGGCCCGTTCGTCATCCGGACCTGTAGTCTCTGTGTTTGACGGCGTAGCTCTTGAGACCGAAATCTTGACCCGTCAAGGTTTTTCAGCCAAAGTCATTGCCACTTCGCGAGCTGCCAGAGGTCCGGCTACTACTAGGATTTACCACAAGACTTGGGAAGCCTTCTTTTCGTGGTGTTCGGGTTCTTCAAGGAACCCGAGGATTTTTTCCATTCCCAATTTGTTGGCTTTTCTGCAATTCGGGCTGGACAAGGGTTTGGCAGTTAGCACCCTGAAGGGTCAGGTTTCTGCTCTGTCCTTGCTGTTTCGGAAGGCTATCGCCTCGCGTAGAGACGTAAGTTCCTTTTTTCGCGGAGTAACTCGTCAGTTTCCGCCGCGGAAGGGGCCTGTGTCTCCTTGGCGGCTCAATCTTGTCTTGGAGGCTCTTCAACATGGGCCTTTTGAGCCTATGGACTCTGTTAACCTTTCTTTGCTTTCTTGGAAGGTTGCCTTCCTAGTGGCGGTCACCTCTTTGAGAAGGGTTTCTGAGTTGGCGGCTCTTTCTTGCTCGCCTCCTTTTCTGGAGTTTCTCCCGGATCGTGTAGTGCTTCGCACACGGGGCGACTTTCTACCTAAGGTTGTGTCGCAATTTCATATTAACCAGGATATTGTGTTGCCCTCGCTCTGTCCAGTGCCGAGGAATGCGAAGGAACGGGCCTTGCACACATTGGATTTAGTGCGGGCTTTGAAGTTTTATTTGTCTATTACTCAAAGTTTTCGGAAGTCGGATTCTCTGTTTGTGATCCCAGCAGGTCGTCGACGTGGTCAACGAGCTTCCAAGGATTCTATAGCTCGTTGGATTCGGTCGGCCATTTTGGAGGCTTACCGACTTAAGGGCGAACCTTGCCCGATTAAGATTCGAGCTCACTCCACGAGGGTTCATCGTGGGCTTTTCATCAAGGAGCCTCGGCAGCTCAGCTCTGCCGGGCGGCGACCTGGCGCTCCGTCCACACATTTACGAAATTTTATAAGGTGGACGTCAGTGCTTCCGCTGATGCGGCCTTAGGACGTAGGGTCCTGCAGGCGGCTGTAGTTTAAAGTTCTTGTGAACTTGTATTTAGCGCTAGTTGCGCATTTACTTAGGTTGTTGGGTTTCTGCCTCTGTTGGTTTTTTGCCCACCCTTATTTTTGGACTGCTTTGGGACGTCCCACTAGTAATGACTAGTGTGTCTCCCTTCCTTCATCTGCTGCTGAAAGACGGATTTTGGTAAGAACTTACCTGTAAAATCCTTTTCAGCGAAGAAGGAAGGGAGACACACATCCCTCCCATGGCAGAAGTGTGTTGTTGTGTTTTCAGATGCGGCGTGACCCTTCTCTGATAGCGATTATCTGGGCTGAGGTCGGCGCGCTAAGGCTCTGTTCCAGCATCGCCAGCTTATCGCAGTAGTCAGGTTCAGTGAGTCGTACCTGGAACTGTGTGGGTTTTTCCTGTTACATGCATAACCTGTATTCTTGTCTTTTCTCTGAAGTCCTTCAGAAGGGGTTATGTTGCTCCGCTGGTGATATTTGCTCTTCCTTAGCTTGTGTACGACTGGAGAGCTGGAGTAGGAGGAGCCCGAGCTGGAGGGCCGGTCAACACTCTTTTTAATCTGAGGTGTCTATCCCATCTGGGCTCCGCCTACCCACTAGTAATGACTAGTGTGTCTCCCTTCCTTCTTCGCTGAAAAGGATTTTACAGGTAAGTTCTTACCAAAATCCGTCTTTTAAGCTGCACAATCAGTGCTGTAATTAATATGAAGAGCAATGGCAGAATTTATTCATCCTGCCCCATTAAATAGCAAAAAAGTAAGCAAAAAATCATAGGGATGCCAAAATGGCACCAATAAAATCTGCAGCTCATTCTGTACAAAACAAGCCCTGACAGCACAAAAATAAAAATGTTGTGTGTCTCAGAATATGGCAAATTTCTGAAAAAAAAGGTTGTTTTTTTTGTTCAAAACATTAAAAAAAACTGTATATAAATATTATATTGCTGTAATATCGACCCACAGAAAAAAAGTTGACATGTCAATAAAACCAAGTGTTGTGCCAGAAAAATTTAAGTAGTTTTTCTTTATCGCCTCATTGGGGGACACAGGTTACCATGGGTGTGTGCTGCTGTTGCTAGGAGGCTGACACTATGCAAATTAAAAGTGGAAATAGCTCCTCCCCGGCAGTATACACCCGCCGACAGGCACCAAGCACCTCAGTTTGTGCTTAGTGTCTGTAGGAGGCGGACCTGGATCTCCAGATCCGCAGCTAATCTCACTCTTCTGTTTTACAGGATTTGTCGTGTGTTATTAATATTTTCACTTTATTTTCCAGATACTTCTCCAGGGAAACAGGGTGTAAAGCCTCACCCTGCCTTCCCACGTTATTGCGGCTGAGCGAGCAGGCGGTGTTGTCTGCACTGCAACTCTCAGGCCTGCAGGCAGGACTCATCCCCTACCACCTTGCGGTGCTCCTGGGCGATGACCGGTGGCCAGTCCTAGCCATTTCACTCCTCACCCCTCTCCTAGCAGAGGGCTGAGAGGAAGATGGTGGTCACCAGCGGTGACCTCCCCCCTTTTTTCTTCCAAAAGGGGTTGATGCCGTCTTCTGCACTGTGGGATCAGTGCGGGAAGGAGGATCTATTATCTCCCAGCAACCCCCCCAGCTACCCGGGGCCCCTGCGGAATTCTCCAAGCACTCACTGGACAAAGGGACGTCGCCAACAGCATCCAGGAACTGGTACAGTGCATCTCCCAGCGCCTCCCATAGCCCCAGACCGCGTTCCCACGTTTAAATCTCCCGCCGCCTAGCACACAGGCCAGCGGGGAAGGCGCCGCTCAGCGCCTCTAGCTCCCGGGCACCGCTTAACCCCCGGGCCCGGCGGGGACTGCAACAGCTCGGCGATTTCAACAGCGCCAGACCTCGGGGACAGAGGCGCCGCATACAGCGCGCAACCAGGGCCGGCGGGGTCCCCTTCACTCGCCACTTAGTAAACAGCCGCCGCACGCAGTGCCCAACCAGGCCCGGCGGGGTCCGCTTCACTCTGCGTTCACAGCGCCCGTGCTTGGTAGGCAGGCGCCGCATACAGTGCACGGCGCCCGGCACTCGGGCCCCCCCCCCAGCATCGCGGCTAAACAATGGTGGCCCCCTTGCGGCATAGCACCTAATCTTTCCTGGGGCATGTTCTTTGGCACGCCCCCTCTTCCTGCATGCTGTGTCCTTTTCGGCTCTTCTTCCCCCACAGCCCAAGAAAGATGGCGCTGTAAATCACGCCCCTTCCCCAGCACTGCAAACCACTAGAGCGCCTGGCCCTCTAGCCCCGCCCCAAACCAACCTACAGCCTATCACAAGGCTTGGGCTAATCCACGCCCCCTGGAAGGTCCTGGCAATCCCTGCCTGCACACGCTGTTCAGAAACCTCGTGCAGGTCCCGGACACATCAGCCTGTGGGAAACCCCTCTTGGATCGCTGCAAAACTCGGATCGGGTAGGCACTAGCCCCTCTCTCCCTGCTCACCAAATAGCCCTCCTCTGCAGTATATTTACCTCAGCAGCTCCCCTAGAGCACAGCGCTACATATGCCCAACTCCACAGGGGCTCCTCTTTCTAAGCCCACCATTACTCATTACGCCTGCGCACGCTGTAGCAAGAAGTGGGCGTCAGGCCAGTCGTCACCTTACTGTACGGCCTGCAGTACCCCTACCATGTCGGACCCCAGGAACTTCCCGACTCCCAGGTAGAGAGCACGCACCCCCACACCAGTGTGCGCCATTGCCATGTCTCAGTCAATCGCAGACTTGACTAAGGTATCCCAGTCCCTGGTCCAGGTCCTGGAACGGATTCCACAACTAACTCCAGCCACCAGTGCTCCGAACGCCCCAACGGCGAGTCGTCTGCACCAGACCTCGACCTCCAAATGGACAGACCGGGCAGAAGTTCTAGGAAGCAGGCTCAGCCCGGCTCTTCCTCCAGCTCCCCAGGACCCTCCCATCACACAGATGGCTCACCTCTCCCCAAACCCCCTCTTCAGAGGAGGACATTGGGTCAGATATTGATTCCCAGTCCGAGTCAGACTCAGACACAGATCACACGTCCAGGGCCCAGGACATGGTAGATAGCCTAATATCGGCCATTGCCCAAACGCTACGATTGGAGGAGGAGGTCATATCTCAACAGGACTCCTCCATCTCGTTCAAGCGAGCAAAGCCTCCTTCCCGAACTTTTCCCAATCACAGGGAGTTTGAGGCCACGTTAGCGAGACACTGGCAACACCCAGATAAGCTTTTCTCAGGACGTAGGCACCTAAAAGTGCTATACCCCTTTAACTAGGACCTCCTCACAATGTGGACCGAGCCCCCTAAAGTAGACCCGCCGGTCTCTCGGCTGTCTTCTAAAACAGTCCTACCTCTAACGGACGGTGCTTCGCTTAAGGATTCGTCAGACAAATCGATTCCCTGGCCAAATCTGTTTTTGAGGCAACTGGCGCCTCTCTCTGCCCCAACTTTGCCTCCACCTGGGTGGCGAAAGCAGTCTCAGCCTGGGCAAGAATGCTTCGTAAAGGTATCTTAGCATCAGCCCCTCAAGCTGAACTAGCGGACTTGGCCGAACAAATTGAACAGGCCGGCAAGTACCTTCTGGATGCCATCTTGGACGCAGCCGGGTGCTCAGCAAGGGCAAACAGCAACATTGTGGCCATACGCCGCATTCTCTGGTTGAAGACATGGAACGCGGACACCACGACAAATAAATCAATCACCAATCTGTCCTTTCAGGGCTCTAGCCTCTTTGGAGCCGGGCTAGACCAAATAATCTCTGAAGCAACTGGAGGTAAAAGCACCTACCTCCCCCAGTCTAGACCCACACGCCCTTTTAGAAAGAGAACCTCTATGCCCTTTAAGTCCTTTAGTCCGTTCCCTTCTACCGAAGGGGCCTTACAGCAGGACCGTCCCTCCTCCTCTGGGGAACGGAGGAAACCACCATTCAAGCCCACCCCACACTGGAGACCAAAAGGCAGGCCCCAAAAATCTTCTGGCCCTCGCGCCAGCAGATTCCCGTCCAAGTGACGGGTCACCCCCACCTGGAAGTTTATCCAGGGTGGGAGGCAGACTTCTGTCCTTCAGGGACTCGTGGCTGGCCGTGGTAGACGACGCCTGGGTCAGAGAAATCGTCACCTCCGGTTACAAAATCGAATTCTCTTCCCTTCCACAGTCACGCTTTTTTCTGTCCCGCTCCCCAACGCAGCCGTCCCACACTACAGCTTTTCTACAGGCCGTCGCCTTCCTCCTATCCACCGGGGTGATCGTCCCCGTACCACCAAACGATCGCTTTTCAGGTTTCTATTCAAACCTATTTGTAGTCCCGAAAAAAGACGGCTCGTACCGCCCGATCCTGGACCTCAAACTTCTCAATCGCCACTTTCGAATCCGCCACTTCAGGATGAAGTCCCTACGCTCGGTAAACGCCTCCATGGAGCCGGGGGAATTCCTCTGCTCCGTGGACATAAAGGATGCCTACCTCCACATCCCCATATGCATACAACACCAGAGGTTCCTTCGATTCGCCATCCAGGAGGACCACTACCAATTCACGGCTCTCCCCTTCGGCCTGGCGTCCGTTCCCAGAGTCTTCATGAAGATCATGGCACCCATCATGGCCATCCTTCGCTCCAGGGGAATCATAATACCGTACCTGGACGATCTTCTGATCAAGGGCCCATCTCACCAAGACTGCCTTCAGAGTCTTCAGGTCACCCGGACATCCTAACCCGCCTCGGCTGGATAGTCAACAGAGAGAAATCCTCTCTGTACCCCACCCAAAAGCTAGTGTTCCTCGGCATGGAGTTCGACACGATCCTGGCCCGTGTGGGGCTCACGAAGGAAAAATTCTCATCCCTCTTGAAAGGGATCCAATCACTCAAGCGCCCAGCCCAACCCCACTCCGATTCGGCATGAGGATCCTCGGGAAGATGATAGCCTCCATGGAGGCAGTTCCCTTTGCCCAATTTCACACCCGCCCTCTCCAGCTGGCCCTCCTCTCTGCCTGGGACAAGAACCCAGCCTCTCTGGACCGCCCGGTTATTCTGCCTCCCAAGGTGAGGCAATCCCTGACCTGGTGGACACTGCCGTCCTCAATCCTACAAGGGAGATCTTTCCTGCTTCAGTGGCAAGTAATCACCACCGACGCCAGTCTTCTCGGGTGGGGGCAGTCTTCCGCCAGAAAACAGCGCAAGGACGATGGAACTCCTAGGAGACTCTGCTCCCCATCAATCTCCTGGAGATCAGGGCATTCTTCCTTGCCCTACTCCACTGGCAGTCTCTGCTCGTAGACAGGCCAGTCCGCATTCAGTCAGACAATGCCACGGCCGTGGCGTACATAAACCAGGGCGGAACCCGCAGCAAGCAGGTCATGTCAGAAGTAGCAAAGATCTTGCACTGGGCAGAACGCTACGTTCCGGCCACATTCCTGGGGTGGAAAATTGGGCAGCCGACTTCCTCAGCCGTCAGAGCCTAGCATCAGGCGAGTGGTCCTCCACCCCACAACCTTCCGTCTGATCTGTCAGTGTTGGGGCGCCCCAGACATCGACCTCATGGCGTCTTGGATGAACCACAAGGTACCCTTCTTCGTGGCCAGATCCAGGGATCCCCTGTCCATCGGGTGCAACGCACTGGTGATTCCGTGGTCCCCGTTCCGACTCCCTTATCTGTTCCCACCCCTGGCCCTGATCCCAAGGTTTGTAAAAAAGATAGTCAGAGGGCATTCCAGTAATTCTAATAGCCCCAGACTGGCCAAGGCAACCTTGGTATGCGGAGCTGGTGAACATGCTCTCGGACGTCTCCTGGAAGCTTCCAGACTGCCCCGACCTTCTCTCACAGGGCCCCCTCTACCACCAGAGTTCTCAGTCTCTGAATTTAACGGCATGGCCGTTGAGGCCGCGGTCCTGAGAGAATCAGGTTTTTCAAACCGGGTCATCCAGACCATGATTAGAGCTAGAAAACCAGCCTCCTCCCACATCTACCATAGGTACTGGAAAGCTATCTTCCGCTGGTGCGAGGACAACAATATTTTTCCAATGTCCTTCTCCCTGCCATCCATCCTCTGCTTCCTTCAATCCGGCCTAGACTCTAGCCTATCCCTCAGCACACTAAAGGGTCAGGTCTCCGCTCTGTCAATCCTCTTCCAAAGGGAGTTGGCCTCCTTACCTCAGGTAAAAACGTTCCTCCAGGGAGTGGTCCACTTGGCCCCCCCTTACCACCACCTCATAGAACCATGGGATCTTAACCTTGTTCTCGGCGCCCTACAAGGTACACCTTTCGAACCCATTCAGAACATTCCCTTTTCGCTACTTTCCTGGAATTGCCATTACTTCCATCAGAAGAGTCTCTGAACTAGCAGCCTTATCCTGCCGCCCCCCACTCTTGGTTCTCCATCAAGATAAGGTGGTTCTCAGGCCCTTTCCCTCTTTTCTCCCCAAAGTGGTAACCTCGTTCCACATTAACGAGGACATAGTCCTTCCCTCCTTTTGTCCGTCCCCTGTTCACCCGCTGGAGAAGTCTCTCCACAAGCTCGATGTCGTCAGAGCCATTCGGGTTTACCTCTCCAGGACAGCCCCTCTTTGTCAATCCGACGCCCTGTTTATCATCTCCGAGGGTCGTCGGAAGGGGCTCCCAGCTTCAAAATCCACAATCGCTCGCTGGATCCGCTCAGCCATACTGGAAGCCTACCGCCTTGAAGAAAAACGGCCCCCACCGACTGTGAAAGCCCACTCCACCAGAGCTGTAAGGGCTTCATGGGCTGTCCGTCACCAGGCGTCGGCACTTCAAGTTTGCAGAGCCGCAACCTGGTCATCCTTGCACACCTTTGCAAGGTTCTACAAAGTTCACACCCAAGCTTCTTCCGATGCAGGCTTAGGTAGGAAGGTACTGCAGGCAGCGGTAGCACACCCACCGACCTAACGCCCTTCCTTCACGTCACATTTTCCCCACCCTTGGGACTGCTTTAGGACGTCCCATGGTAACCTGTGTCTCCCAATGAGGCCATAAAGAAAGAAGGACTTTCGGGTACTTACAGTAAAATCTTTCTTGAAGCCTTCATTGGGGGACACAGTACTGGTCTACAATAGCCCCTTGTTGAGTTAGTGCATCCTTTTGTAGGGTCTCTTGTGCCTCTCCTACTGCTTTTATCACAAACTGAGGTGCTTAGTGCCGGTCGGCGGGTGTATACTGCCGGGAAGGAGCTATTTCCACTTTTAATTTGCATAGTGTCAGCCTCCTAGCAACAGCAGCACACACCCATGGTAACCTGTGTCCCCCAGTGAAGGCTTCAAGAAAGAGATTTTACGGTAAGTACCCGAAAATACTTATTTTTTGTTCATGGTTTCTTCCAAAGAGTAATGAAAAGGGATAAAAAGTAGTACATACCACAAAATTGTACCAGTGGTAACCACCGCTTTATCATTCAATTATCCCTCATATGGCTCTATTGTTGGAACATGAGGCCGCAGGATTCAGACGAGTGTATTTGAAATCTTCCTCTTTTTTTCGTTGAATCCAGAAAAAAATGGACAATTTTTCACCTGGATTGGCATTAGTATACAATTCTTGTGTCTCTATTTGATATTCGTGTGTCAAAACATTGATGGTTATAAAATTTTACAAGGCAAACTACAGTTCTCCAGGTTTAATCATTGCAATGGATTTGTAAAAACAAATGCCATACATACGTGAAATACGCTCTACTGAACATGTGGCTCTCAGAATATGGCAACATAAGAATTACTTTTTTTTCAATTTGTGTATTTATTGTGCAAAAGTATTAAATTATGAATACACCTTACAAATTTCGTATCAGCAGAATTATACTGACCTGCAACACAGTCTACACTTTTTTTGTGTAGCACCTTGAAAAAGCATATAATTTTGTTTTTTTTTTCCTAATATAAGTTCTATGAAAATTCCAAAAAATAGAGATTAACAAATAGTACTCCGAAAACTAGAAACATTCGGTATCACCCTTGTTGTACCGACATACAGAATAGTTTACTCCTCCCATTTGGCTATGGTGATTAAAATAGAGCTTATGGCTCTTGAAATGCAATGATTTACAAATAAAATGTTTTGTCATAAAAGTCAAACTTATGTACAATGGCAAGGGGTAAAAGTGCAACACATCTTCCTAATTCATTTTAATTACAAGAAAAGGTTACAAAGCGTTTTTTTTTTTTTTTTTTGCATTTTGACCACTGGGGATCCTACCAATCTGCCATACATATACGGCTGGTGAGGGCATTTGGACGGGATTTAGGAGCTTAAAGTAGGTTATTGTGGACTTATCAAAAAATAAAAAATGTATCTCCGCACTAACAGGCAGGTAATTGCAACTTATCTGCCTGTTGTGCACGGCGCCGTGTTTCCCCGGTACAGAGTGGTCACAGACCGTTACTGCCAGGGATTCTGTTCCCTTTGCTGATGCAACGTGCTGGGACTTCCGAGGTCAGTATGATTGACAGCCGGCTCCACCAGTTAGGCAGTGGGGATCCAGCTGTCAATCAGAATGACCTTGGAAGTCCCGCCCTGTCTGCAGAGCGGCGTGGAAAAGAAGCCTCATGTGACGTCAGCAAAGGCTTCTGAATCCCCGGCAGAAGGAGTCTGTGACCGCTTTGTGCCGGGAAAGAACGGCGCCATGCACAACAGGCAGGTAAATTGCAACTACCTGCCTGTTAGTGCTTGGGTACATTTTTTGAAACTTTTCAGATATCCCTTTAAGGCAAAGCACCTAACCCTGAGATGCCAGATGTGTAAGCCTATGTTCACACGATGAGTGCAGGTTTGATGCTGCATATTTTCATTACGAAAAAAATGCATTGTACTGTTCTAGCAAAGTGTGTGGGATTTATATCACTCACATGCCCACTCTGCTGTTTTTAGCTCTGTGTAGACTGATTTGCGGCACTTTTTTTTTTTTAAATCCGCAACGTGTCGATATCTCTAGTGATGAATGTATTAACATCTACTGTGGGTAAAATCCTAGAGGGTTTTTTAAGGGATACTATATTGGAGTATCTGAGGCTGAATAACCTCATGACACAGTATCAGCATGGGTTTACGAGGGACCGTTCTTGTCAGACTAATCTGATAAGCTTTTATGAAGGGTAAGTTCCGGACTGGACCAAGGAATGCAGTGGACGTGGTGTTCATGGACTTCTCAAAAGCTTTTGATACGGTGCCACACAAAAGATTAATACATAAAATGAGAACAATGGGGATAGGGGAAAATATGTGTAAGTGGGTTAAGAACTGGCTCATGGATAGGAAACAAAGGGTGGTTATTAATGGAGCACACTCAGACTGGGTCACAATTAGCAGTGAGGTACCACAGGGGTCAGTATTGGGGCCGCTTCTCTTTAACACATTTATTAATGACCTTGTAGGGGCATACAGAGTAGTATTTCAATATTTGCAGATGACACTAAACTCTGCAGGGTAATCAATACAGAGGAGGACAATTTTATATTACAGGAGGATTTATGTAAACTAGAATCTTGGGCTGATAAATGGCAAATGAGCTTTAATGGGGATAAATGTAAGGTCATGCACTTGGGTAGAACAAACAGGATGTATAATTATGTGCTTAATTGTAAAACACTGGGCAAAACTGTCACTGAAAAAGACCTGGGTGTATGGGTGGACGACAAACTCACATTTAGTGGCCAATGTCAGGCAGCTGCTGCAAAGGCAAATAAAATAATGGGATGCATTAAAAGAGGCATAGATGCTCATGAGAACATCATTTTACCTCTATACAAGTCACTGGTGCGACCACACTTAGAATACTGTGTGCAGTTCCGGTCTCCGGTGTATAAGAAAGACATAGCTGAACTGGAGCGGGTGCAGAGAAGAGCGACCAAGGTTATTAGAGAACTGGGGGGTCTGCAATACCAGGACAGGTTATTACACTTGGGAATATTTAGTTTGGAAAAACGAAGGCTTAGGGGTGATCTTATTACAATGTATAAATATATGAGGGGACAGTACAAAGACCTTTCTAATGATCTTTTCAGCTGCAGATGGAAGGAAGAGAGCCACAGTATTCATTACTGATGGGTAGGCGGAGCCCCAGACCAGGATGACACCTCAGATCAAAAGCGTGTTGACTGGCTGGCCCCTCCAGCTCGGGCTCCTCCTACTCAGCTCCTTCAGTCTAAAATTTGAGGTCTCAGAGGATGGTCGCTGCTGGAAGCAGCTCCTCAGAAGATTTTATTATTTTTATCGGACAAGAGACTTGGACATGAGTCTGAAAGGTCTCAGGGGTCTCAGCGCTGCTGGACCCCACCTCTCCCCTGGCGGATCTGTATTTTACATAAATAGTCCCTGCAGAATCTTGCCGGCCCTGGGGGACGAGGTTAGCTTCCCTGGCGGGGACGCAAACCGCACACTGGGGTCACTGCGTTCCCCGCCCTGGGGGGGAGCATGGGCACAAGCGCCACAAATCCTGAGGGGTCCCTGTGGCGCTCAGCTGGTGAGTACTCCACAATATATATAAAATGTGTGAGTGCTTTAGCGACTGCTGTGACAGCGCTATTACATGTGTGTTAATGTACTATTAGCGCTGCTTTGGCAGCGCCGTGACATGTGAAGGTGGTGTTTCTGTACAACTTTTTGTCCGCAGGCAGATGCCTGCAGGACAGGGGGGGAGCAGGAGTGAGGAGTTTTGGCGCTCATATTTTTGAGCCGGGGGGGCGTGGCTTCACGCTTCCCGGTCTTTCATGCAGGAAGCGCGCGATTGCGCTTCTCTTCCGGCTCCTCAGCACGGCGGCCATTAAAAGGGCTCCCGGGCTCCTCAGACTCCGCTCCTCCCGTCTCAGGCACCAAACCAGCTGGGTGAGTGGCATTGTTTCCTCACCCCACAGCGCAGATACATAGCGCTATTCTGCAGCTCGGTCTCACATAGAGACCTTGTTTTTTCTTACAGCCTGCGACATTAACCCCTCTTGAGGGTTTACTTGGCAACAGCTGGGGTAGCTCTATATTTAAGACTTA
The DNA here is from genome assembly GCA_033576555.1 of Oophaga sylvatica. Lineage (NCBI taxonomy): Eukaryota > Metazoa > Chordata > Amphibia > Anura > Dendrobatidae > Oophaga > Oophaga sylvatica. The sequence goes on from JARQOD010000009.1 coordinate 2,106,818, forward strand.
ACCCTTCAGCGTGCTGTTTTTGCGTTCACTAAAAAGAAAAAAAAAAAAAAAAAAAAAAAACTGCGTTTTTTTTTTCAGGTTTTCTGACATTTGACCTGCTATATACAGTGTGAGGCATGTCGGAACAGGGTTCAGAAGGCGCGGACCATATTCCAGTTCCGCTTCGGCAATCTGGTACGCAGTCCTCCACAGCGTCTAGCGCTGCGGTTGGAGGTCACAGTGATGCAAAATTGGATGCTATCGCCAGTTCTATTAATGGCTTGTCTGACCTTTTGAGTCAATATGTGTCAGCTAGATCCTCTCAGGACAGAAAGCGACACAGACCGTTACCATCCTTCACCCGTAGCGAATCAGATGTCTCTGATTTAGATTGTGGAGAGGGTTCTCCTTTAAGTTCAGATGGGGAAATGTCAGATTCGGATAAGGAGGAACGGCGGGGGCTTTCGTCCCTTGTGAGACGTACAGAGGCATTTATTGAAGCCATGAGAGAGGTTTTACAGTTACCGGAGGTGGTAACTAGTTTACCTGGTAAATCAGCACGAATGTACCAGGAGTATCGTACGTCACGATCAGCCTTGCCAGATCTAAATGATCTTAACAGTGCAGTAGAAAAGGAACGTCTGTGTCCGGATAAACGTTTTCACGGAACACGTTTCTTTGACGCACTTTATCCGTGTTCCACAGAGTCGAGAGATAATTGGATTCCCTCTCCTGAAGTGGATTTTTCCTTATCCCAGCTTAGTAAATCCTCACTGCTTCCTGTTAAAGGGAAGGCGAGTTTGCAGGATCCACTGGACAGAAAAACGGAAATGGCGGCGAAATCAAATTATGAGGCCGCGGGTCATGGATTCAGAGCGGTACTAGGATCCATGTGTGCTTCTAAAGCTTCTATAAGCTGGTTGGACCTTTTACACAAGGCGTGGAAAAATGGATCTCCGTCATCTGAGATGGAGGAGATTTTCGAATGGTTGGACACTGCAGTCCGATATATCTATGATGCAGGTCTGGACACTGCGTCGCTTCTGTCCAGGGCGCAGGCTTCGGCGATCACAGTCAGAAGAGCGCTGTGGCTCAGACAGTGGGCCGGGGATGCGGTCTCCAAACAAGGTTTGCTGGCCTTAGCTTATAAAGGTGGTCATCTTTTTGGGTCTGACCTCACAGAACTGATTACCAAGGCAAAGGCAAAAGAAGCGACGTTACCACAACGCAGAGCTATGGCTTCTGTGTCTGGCAGGACATATAGTGGTCGGCGGTCCTTTCGGGGCCGAGGTCGATTCGCTCAGTCCTCTTGGGGATCGGGTCGTTCCTCTTTCTCAGCAAAAAAGTCCTCCCAGAAATCTCGCATTCCCTGGAAGCAGAATTTCCGTCAAGACAAGCGGGAAACTGACAAGAAGCCCGCCAAGACGGACTGACGCCAGGAGTCCACTCGAGGACTCTCGAGTGGGGGTCGCCTGCTCCAATTCAAGGAGACTTGGATTTCTCGCGTTCCAGATTCATGGGTAACGCGGGTCGTGTCAGCAGGTTATTTCATAGAATTCTCTTCTCGACCCCCAGACACCTTTTGCCAGTCTCGCATTCCGTCAGAACCCGAGCTTTTGGTCGCTCTGCAGCGAGAGGTCGAATTCCTTCTTCAGAAGGGTGTGGTAATACCGGTTCCGCCAGAAGACCGGGGAAAAGGATTTTATTCCAATCTGTTTGTGGTTCCCAAAAAGGAGGACAAATTTCGTCCGATTCTGGATCTCAAAAGATTGAATCGGCATGTCCACACCCGGAAATTCCGCATGGAGTCACTTCGCTCCGTTGTGGCAGCCCTGTCGCAGAACGATTTTTTGGTATCAATCGACATCCGCGACGCTTATTTACATGTTCCCGTTGGAAGGGCTCATCAACGTTTTCTTCGTTTTGCCATAGGTCGGGATCATTACCAGTTCGTGGCTCTGCCATTCGGCTTAGCCTCGGCGCCCAGAGTATTTACAAAGATTCTGGCGCCTCTCATGGCAATTCTTCGAAGACAAGGAATTACGATTCTTCCTTACCTGGACGATCTTTTGATCGTGGCATCCTCGGAGGAGGAAGCAGTGACAGCTCGCAATCTGTCTCTTCAGTTACTGAAGGACTTCGGTTGGCTGGTCAATTGGGAGAAGTCGTTTCTTGAACCGTCGCAAGCTATCCTCTTTTTGGGAATGCATTTCGACACGGTACGGGCAGTGGTGTCTCTACCTCCAGACAAACAGTCATGTCTTCTTCGACATGTACAGATCATGAAGTCTTCGATAACAATGTCCCTTCGCAAGTGTATGCGTCTTCTGGGTTTAATGGTGGCGTCCATGGAGGCAATTCCGTTTGCCCAGTTTCATTCCAGAGCTCTCCAAAGGTTCATTCTGAGTCATTGGAATCAGTCGCAATCGCTGGATTGCAGTGTCACCATCTCTCGCAGGGTGCGAGAGTCTCTAGGATGGTGGTTACGTCCAGGAGCCTTATCCCTGGGGAAATCTTTCCTCCCTCCGAAATGGTCGGTCATAACCACAGATGCCAGCCTGACGGGCTGGGGGGGTGTTTGGAACGATTCCTGGATTCAGGGAGTATGGTCATCAGAAGAGACTGTTTTACCGATCAATATCCTGGAATTGAGGGCGATTTTCCTTTGCCTCCAACACTGGACGGTCCCTTTGAGCGGTCTGCCGGTCCGAGTGCAGACAGACAACGCCACAGCGGTTGCGTATATCAATCACCAAGGCGGCACAAGGAGTCCCAGGCTCATGGCGGAAGTGTCTCGGATCCTGATTTGGGCCGAGGCCAGGGTTCCAGCCATTTCTGCAATCCACATCCCAGGGGTTCAGAATGTTACGGCGGATTTTCTCAGTCGCGAGAAGATGGATCCCGGAGAATGGAGTCTTCATCCGGAGATTTTTGCAATGCTGTGCTCCCGTTGGGGAACTCCCCAAGTGGATTTGATGGCATCCAGGTTCAATGCCAAACTACCAGTGTTCATGTCCAGGTTCAAGGACCGGAAGGCTGTGGAGGTGGATGCTCTGGTGGCTCCGTGGGATCAATTCGAGCTGATTTATGTGTTTCCACCGATATCCTTGCTTCCTCTGGTACTGCGTCGGATCAGACTGGAGAAATCCCGGCTATGTTAATAGCACCAGATTGGCCAAGGAGGACGTGGTTTTCAACGCTAATGTCGCTGTTGGCGGCACCTCCATTTCCACTTCCTCTTCGACCGGACCTGTTGACTCAGGGGCCCGTTTGTCATCCGGACTTGAAGTCTCTGCGTTTGACGGCGTGGCTCTTGAGACCGAAATGTTGACTCGTAGAGGTTTTTCAGCCGAGGTCATTGCTACTCTTCGAGCTGCCAGATGTCCGGCTACTACTAGGATTTACCACAAAACTTGGGAAACCTTCTTTTCGTGGTGTTCGGGGTCTTCACGGAACCCGAGGAAATTTTCCATTCCCAATTTGCTGGCTTTTCTGCAGCATGGGTTAGACAAGGGCTTGGCAGTTAGCACCCTGAGAGGTCAGGTTTCTGCTCTGTCTTTATTATTCCGGAGAGCTATTGCCTCGCGTAGGGACGTGCTTTCCTTTTTCCGCGGTATAGCTCGTAAGTTTCCGCCGCGGAAGGCACCTGTGTCTCCTTGGCGGCTCAACCTTGTTTTGGAGGCTCTTCAGCATAAACCTTTTGAGCCTATGGACTCTGCTAGTCTTTCTTTACTTTCTTGGAAGGTGGCCTTCCTAGTAGCGGTCACCTCTTTGAGAAGAGTTTCTGAGTTGGCAGCTCTTTCTTGCTCGCCTCCTTTTCTGGAGTTTTTTCCGGATCGTGTAGTGCTTCGCACTCGGGGTGATTTTTTGCCTAAAGTGGTGTCACAATTTCATGTCAACCAGGATATTGTGTTGCCTTCATTCTGCCCGGATCCGAAGAATGTGAAAGAGCGAGCTTTGCACACATTGGATTTAGTGCGGGCCTTGAAGTTTTATCTATCTATTACTCAAGGTTTTCGTAAGACGGACTCCCTGTTTGTGGTTCCAGCAGGTCGTCGGCGTGGTCAACGAGCTTCCAAGGATTCTATAGCTCGTTGGATCCGGTCAGCTATTTTGGAAGCTTACCGTCTTCGGGGTGAATCTTGCCCGATTAAGATTCGAGCCCATTCTACGAGAGCTGTGGCCTCATCGTGGGCTTTTCATCAAGGTGCCTCGGCAGTGCAGCTCTGCCGAGCGGCAACTTGGCGCTCTGTCCACACGTTTACAAAGTTTTATAAAGTGGACGTCAGTGCTTCCGCTGATGCAGCCCTCGGACGTAGGGTCCTGCAGGCAGCTGTAGTGTAAAGTTCTAGATGAACTGTGTTTAGCGCTGGTTGCGCTTTTGTTAAGGTTGTTGGGTTTCTGCCCTTTGTTGGTTTTTTCCCACCCTTATTTTTGAACTGCTTTGGGACGTCCCATCAGTAATGAATACTGTGGCTCTCTTCCTTCCATCTGCAGCTGAAAGACGGATTTTGGTAAGACCTTACCTGTAAAATCCTTTTCAGCGAAGGAAGGAAGAGAGACACAGCACCCTCCCAGGGCAGAAGTGTGTTGATGTTTTCAGATGCAGCGCGACCCTTATCTGATAGCGATTATCTGGGCTGAGGTCAGCGCGCTAAGGCTCTGTTCCAACATTGCCAGCTCATCACAGTAGTCAGGTTCAGTGAGTAGTACCTGGAACTCTGTGGTTTGCCTTACTTTGCATGCATAACCTGTATTCTTGTGTTGTTTCTCTGAAGTTCCTTCAGAAGGGGTTATGTTGCTCCGCTGGTGATCTTGGTTCTTCCCTAAAGCTTTGGTACGACTGAAGGAGCTGAGTAGGAGGAGCCCGAGCTGGAGGGGCCAGCCAGTCAACACGCTTTTGATCTGAGGTGTCATCCTGGTCTGGGGCTCCGCCTACCCATCAGTAATGAATACTGTGTCTCTCTTCCTTCCTTCGCTGAAAAGGATTTTACAGGTAAGGTCTTACCAAAATCCGTCTTTTACTCTGACCTGTGACGTGGACAAGGGGGCATCCTCTACGTCTGGAGGAAAGAAGGTTTAATCATAATCACAAGCACAGATTCTTTACTGTAAGAGCAGTGAGACTATGGAACTCTCTGCCGTCTAATGTTGTAATGAGTGATTCCTTACTAAAAGTTAAGAAGGGACTGGATGCCTTTCTTGAAAAGTATAATATTACAGGTTATATTCACTAGTTTCCTAGATATTGCATTGATTCAGGGAGCTAGTCTGATTGCCGTATGTGGAGTCGGGAAGGAATTTTTTCCCCAATGTGAAGCTTACTGTTTGCCACTTGGGTTTTTTTTTGCCTTCCTCTGGATCAACATGTTAGGGCAGGTTAGAATAGGATATGGGTTGAACTAGATGGACTTAAAGTCTTCCTTCAACCTTAATAATAACTATTCTATCTCCTTGAAGAAAAGGTGCAAATTAAAAAATACTGTTTTCAGCTGCAGATGGAAGGAAGAGAGCCACAGTATTCATTACTGATGGGTAGGCGGAGCCCCAGATCAGGATGTCACCTCAGATCAAAAGAGTGCTGACTGGCTGGCCCCTCCAGCTCGGGCTCCTCCTACTCAGCTCCAGTCTAAGATTTGAGGTCCAGAGGATGGTCGCTGCTAATGCAGCTCCTCAGAAGATTTTATTATTTTATATTCGGACAGGAGACTTGGATCACTAGTTGGTCTAGAGGTCTCAGGGTACCAGCGCTGCTGTACCCCAACCTCTCCCTTGGCGGATCTGTATTTACTCAAAGTCCCTGCAGAATCCTTGCCGGCCCTGGGGGATGAGGAGAGCTTCCCTGGCGGGACGCAAACCACACGTGCGGTCACTGCGCTTCCCGCCCTGGGGGGAAGCATGGGCACAGCGCCAGAAACCCCTGAGGGTCCCTGTGGCGCCTTGGCTGGTGAGTACTCCACACAAAATTTTTATTATAATAATGTGTGAGTGCTTTAGCGTCTGATTGAGCAGCGCTATTACTTGTATGTCAGTATGCTTCAGCGCTGCTGTGACAGCACTACTACATGTATGTCAGTATGCTTCAGCGCTGCTGTGACAGCGCTGTTACAAGTAGATGTGGTGATTTTTTGTCCGCAGGCAGATACCTGCAGGACAGAGAGGGAGCAGGAGCGGGGGAGTTCGCGCTCAATATTCGAGCTGGCGGGGGGCGTGGCCTAACTATTCCCGGTCTTCTGAGCAGGAAGACGCGCGCTCTGGCGTTTCTCCTGCGACTCCTTCACTGTGGCGGCCATTACACAGGCTCCTGGGCTCCTCAGACCGCTCCTCTCATAAGACACCACGGCCAGCTGGGTGAGTGCTGATTCCTCACCCCGCAGCGCAGCGATCGCTATCCTGCAGCTGCAGTCTCATTAGAGACATAAAAATTGGCTGGGGCTCACAAATATATATATTGTGGTGAGTTTGCAATATTAACCCCTCTGAGGGTTATTTCTACCAGCTAAATTTTTTTGACTGAATACCGCTGGGGTAACCCTGCTTGGTGGAGCGTTAACCCTTCAGCGTTTAAAAAAATAAAAATAAATAAATAAAAACCGCATAGTTTTTGCTGGTATTACCGCTTTGACCTGCTCATACAGGTGAGGCATGTCTGAACAGAGTTCAGATGCCGCGGACCATGTCCCAGTGCCATTACGGCAATCAGATACGCAGACCTCCACAGCGTCTAGCGCTGCGGTCGACAGCGGTGGAAAATTGGACGATATCGCTCGATCGATCAACAACTTGTCTGACCTTTTAGGTCAATATGTGTCTGCTAATTCCTCTCAGAGGAAGCGACGCAGGCCGTTACCGGCCTCTACACGGAGCGAGTCAGATGTATCTGATATTGGCAGAGTTCCCCTTTAAATTCGGATGGAGAAATATCCGATTCTGATGCGGACGAGCCGCAGGGGCGTTCCTCTATGGCGAAGCGTACGGAGGCATTGATTGAAGCCATGAGAGATATATTACAGTTACCGGAGGAGGTAACTAGTCATCCTGGTAAATCAGCACGCATGTTCCAGGAGTCCCGTGCTTCGCGTACAACATTGCCAGCTCTGGATGAGCTTAATAGTGTAATAGAGGAGGAACGTCTATGTCCAGATAAGCGTTTTCATGGAACGCATTTCTTTGATACACTTTATCCTTGCTCTCGAGTAAAGGCTAATTGGACTTCTGCTCTGAAGTGATGTGTCTTTATCTCAGCTTAGTAAATCCTCACTACTCCCTATTAAGGGAAAAGCGAGCTTACAGGAGCCTTTGGATAGAAAGGCAGAATTGGCGGCAAAAGCAAGCTATGAGGCTGCGGGTCATGGATTTCGAGCAGTGCTAGGATCCATGTGTGCTGCTAGAGCTTCTCTAAGCTGGCTGGCACGTCTGAAGACGGAGTTGCAAAATGAATCTCCGTTATCTGAGATACGGGAAACTTGTGAATGGTTAGAAACGGCAGCCTGTTATATCTTTGATGCCGGTCTGGATACGGCATCTCTGCTGGCCAAAGCGCAAGCTTCAGCGGTCACAGTCAGAAGAGCTTTATGGCTCAGACAGTGGGCCGGGGACGTAGTTTCCAAACAAGGGTTGTTGGCCTTACCTTACAAGGGTGGCCATCTTTTTGGATCCGACCTCACAGAGCTGATTTCCAAGGCTAAGGCGAAGGAATCCGCATTACCACAGCGAAGGGCCATGGCTTCGGTGTCCAGTAAGCCTGGTGTCTATAGTGGTCGGCGGTCCTTTCGGGGCCGAGGACGATCTAGTCACTCCTCGTGGGGATCGGGTCGTCTTTCCTTCTCAGGAAAGAAATCCTCTCAGAAAACTCGTACTCCCTGGAAGCAGAGTTTCCGCCAGGACAAGCGGGAACTTGACAAGAAGCCCGCAAAGTCGGATTGACGCCAGGGGTCCACTCGAGGATTCTCGAGTGGGGGGTCGCCTGCTTCTTTTCAAGGAGACTTGGATGGCTCGCGTTCCAGATTCCTGGGTAACGCGGATAGTGTCGGCAGGCTATTTCATAGAGTTTGTTTCTCGACCCCCAAATGTTTTTTGTCAATCTCGCGTTCCGTCGGAACCCGAGCTTGTTGTCGCTCTACAGCGAGAGGTCGAATCTCTGCTACAAAAGGGTGTAGTGATACCGGTTCCGTCAGAGGACCGAGGGAAAGGTTTTTATTCCAACCTTTTTATAGTTCCCAAAAAGGAGAACAAATTTCGCCCGATTCTGGATCTCAAGCGATTAAACCGGCATGTCCATGCCCGGAAATTTCGCATGGAGTCGCTTCGTTCCGTTGTGGCGGCTCTGTCACAGAACGATTTTTTGGTGTCAATCGACATTCGCGACGCTTATTTGCATATTCCCATCGGAAAGGCTCATCAGCGCTTTCTTTCGATTTGCCATAGGTCAGAATCATTACCAGTTCGTGGCTCTGCCGTTCGGCTTAGCCTCAGCGCCAAGGGTCTTTACAAAAATTCTGGCGCCCCTCATGGCAATCCTTCGAAGACAGGGGATTACGATTCTCCCTTATCTGGACGATCTTTTGATCGTGGCTTCCTCGGAGGAGGAGGCGTTGACGGCTCGGGATTTGTCTCTTCAGTTTCTGAAGGACTTCGGTTGGCTGGTCAATTGGGAGAAGTCGTCCCTGGAACCATCGAGGACAATCCTCTTTTTGGGAATGCATCTCGACACGTTTCGGTCGGTAGTTTCCCTACCACCAGACAAACAGTCATGTCTTCTTCGACATGTACAGATTATGAAATCCTCAACGGCAATGTCCCTACGGAAGTGTATGCGTCTTCTGGGACTGATGGTGGCGTCCATGGAGGCAATTCCTTTTGCCCAGTTCCATTCCAGGACTCTCCAAAGGTTCATCTTGAGTCGATGGAACCAGTCGCAATCGCTGGATTGCAGTGTCACCATTTCTCGCGCGGTGCGGGATTCTCTAGAATGGTGGTTACGTCCAGGGGCATTCTCCCTGGGGAAGTCTTTCCTCCCTCCGAAGTGGTCAGTCATAACCACCGATGCCAGCCTGACGGGCTGGGGGGGTGTTTGGAACAATCTCTGGATTCAGGGGGTATGGTCATCGGAAGAGTCTTTTCTTCCGATCAACATCCTGGAATTGAGGGCGATTTTCCTTTGCCTCCAACATTGGACGGTCCCTTTGAGCGGTCTGCCAGTACGAGTGCAGACAGACAATGCGACGGCTGTCGCGTATATCAATCACCAAGGTGGGACAAGGAGTTCCAGACTCATGGTAGAGGTGTCCCGAATTCTGATTTGGGCAGAGGCCAGTGTACCAGCCATTTCGGCGATTCACATTCCAGGGGTTCAGAATATTACAGCGGACTTTCTCAGTCGCAGAAGGATGGATCCCGGGGAATGGAGCCTCCACCCGGAAGTGTTTGCACTACTGTGTTCTCGCTGGGGAACCCCCCAAGTGGATTTGATGGCATCCAGGTCCAATGCCAAGTTACCGACATTCATGTCCAGGTACAAGGAACCGAAGGCGGTGGCGGTGGATGCTCTAGTGGCTCAGTGGGATCAGTTCGAGCTGATCTATGTATTCCCGCCGATATCCTTACTTCCTCTAGTACTGCGTCGGATCAGACTAGAGAGAATTCCAGCTATTTTGATAGCTCCAGACTGGCCAAGAAGGGTGTGGTTCTCGACAATAATGTCGCTGTTGGCGGCACCTCCTTTTCCACTCCCTCTTCAACCGGACTTGTTGACTCAGGGGCCCGTTTGTCATCCGGACTTGATGTCCCTGCGTTTGACGGCGTGGCTCTTGAGACCGAAATCTTGACCCGTAGAGGTTTCTCAGCCGAGGTCATTGCTACCCTTCGTGCTGCAAGATGTCCGGCTACTACTAGGATTTACCACAAAATTTGGGAAACCTTCTTTTCGTGGTGTTTGGGGTCCTCTCGGAACCCGAGAAAATTTTCCATTCCCAACCTGTTGGTTTTCTGCAGCATGGGCTAGACAAGGGTTTGGCAGTCAGCACTCTGAAAGGTCAGATTTCTGCTCTGTCCTTATTGTTCCGGAGAACCATTGCTTCAAATAGAGACGTGCTCTCCTTTTTCCGAGGTATATCTCGTAAGTTTCCGCCGCGGAAGGCACCCGTGTCTCCTTGGCGGCTCAACCTTGTTTTGGAGGTTCTTCAGCATAAATCTTTTGAGCCTATGGTTTCTGCTAGCCTTTCTTTACTTTCTTGGAAGGTGGCTTTCCTTGTTGCAGTCACTTCCTTGAGGAGAGTTTCTGAGTTGGCAGCTTTTCTTGTTCGCCTCCTTTTCTGGAGTTTTTTCCGGATCGTGTAGTGCTTCGCACTCGGGTGATTTTTTGCCTAAAGTGGTATCACAATTTCATGTTAATCAGGATATTGTGTTGCCTTCACTCTGTCCGGATCCGAAAAATGCGAAAGAGCGAGATTTACACACATTGAATTTAGTGCGGGCCTTGAAGTTTTATCTATCTATTACTCAAGGTTTTCGTAAGACGGACTCCCTGTTTGTGGTTCCAGCAGGTCGTCGGCGTGGTCAACGAGCTTCCAAGGATTCTATAGCTCGTTGGATCCGGTCAGCTATTTTGGAAGCTTACCGCCTTCGGGGTGAATCTTGCCCGATTAAGATTCGAGCCCATTCCACGAGAGCTGTGGCCTCATCGTGGGCTTTTCATCAAGGTGCCTCGGCAGTGCAGCTCTGCCGAGCGGCAACTTGGCGCTCTGTCCACACGTTTACAAGGTTTTATAAAGTGGACGTCAGTGCTTCCGCTGATGCAGCCCTCGGACGTAGGGTCCTGCAGGCAGCTGTAGTTTAAAGTTCTGGATGAACTTGTGTTTAGCGCTGGTTGCGCTTTGTTGTTAAGGTTGTTGGGTTTCTGCCTTTTGTTGGTTTTTCCCACCCTTATTTTTGAATGCTTTGGGACGTCCCATCAGTAATGAATACTGTGGCTCTCTTCCTTCCATCTGCAGCTGAAACACGGATTTTGGTAAAAACTTACCTGTAAAATCCTTTTCAGCGAAGGAAGGAAGAGAGACACAGCACCCTCCCATGGCAGAAGTGTGTTGATGTTTTCAGATGCAGCGCGACCCTTATCTGATAGCGATTATCTGGGCTGAGGTCAGCGCGCTAAGGCTCTGTTCCAGCATCGCCAGCTCATCGCAGTAGTCAGGTTCCGTGAGTAGTACCTGGAACTCTGTGGTTTTTGGCTTTCTTTGCATGCATAACCTGTATCCTTGTGTTTTTTCTCTGAAGTTCCTTCAGAAGGGGTTATGTTGCTCCGCTGGTGATCTTGGCTCTTTTCCTAAAAGCTTTGGTACGACTGGAGCTGAGTAGGAGGAGCCCGAGCTGGAGGGGCCAGCCAGTCAGCACTCTTTTGATCTGAGGTGACATCCTGATCTGGGCCTCCGCCTACCCATCAGTAATGAATACTGTGTCTCTCTTCCTTCCTTCGCTGAAAAGGATTTTAGAGGTAAGTTTTTACCAAAATCCGTGTTTTTGTGTGGGAAGGGGGGGGGTGGTGAGAGGTTACTTAGCTTTGGACTACAGACCACCTCAAAGATATCTGAAAGGGGCTTAGAAAAAAGAGAAGTTAGATATTTGCCTTTAGGCTGTCAGTATGAGCTCACTGACTGATTCTCAGATTTTTGCTGCCAGCATTAGACGCTGCAATACAGAGGCTCTAGACAGCAAACAGTGCTACATTTTTAATGAAACATGATTACAAAATGAATTCTAGTCAACAATGTAAAAAAAAGAAAAGTCTCAAAAGGTAGGTAACGCTATTAAGATGCACAATTACGGGTGCAAGTATCCGAAGGGCGCTTAAAAGAAAAATATTACAATAAAAATTTGAAACACTAGCCACCTTTTCCTAAATTAAAAATGAAGACCTAAAAAAAAAACTTATTTTGTACTGGCGAGTTCGTAAAACTCCAATATATGAAAAATAAAATAATTTAACCTGTTCTCAAATTTCTGTAAAGAAAATAAAATAGAATTGTGTCTTTTCATTTCCACATCTCTTCAAAAGATGGTAAAGAGGTTAAAATGGTTTTGCCTAAACTGACATATCTAACCTACCATCTAATAGGTAATGTGTGATTAGAGACATTGCTGAAGGCCCCACTGATCTTTAACGCTTCGTTACCACGATCAGGTAGTAGCAGCGCTTTGGACGCATCGTATTTTCACTGCATCCAAAGTGCTGCCTTCTTATCAGGCAGGTAAATCCGCACGTGTTCACTGAGCCGTTCAGATTTACCGCATCCAGTACAGTCAGTTAAAATCTCTGTAGCAGAGACCAGTGTTTCCACAAGAGAAATGGACATACTGCGGCTCGTAAAACCCCAGGATGGGAGGGCATATACTAGGATGGGGGAGCATATACATGAATTAGGGGAACATATACATGGATGTGGATCATATAGATAGATTGGGGGAGCATATACATGAATTGGGGGGGAAGCATATACCAGGATGTGGATGCATATACCAGGATGAGGGTGCAAACACCAGGATAGGAGCATATTCCTTTAGATCTGCAGTCTGGCTCCCCTGCTCCTGTCTGTGGCTTTTCTCTGCTGCCACCGCTTGTTCTCTAAACTTTGTTTCTAAACTAAAACCTCAGTATTCAGGTTAAATTACCATGTTGGCACCTTGCAAAATAAGTGTGTCTTGG
>JARQOD010000009.1:2119596-2160849 GCA_033576555.1 Oophaga sylvatica
TGCAATAAATAAGTGTGTCTTGGGTTGTAGTTTAGGCACCCGGTCTCGCCATCACTGCATTATGCTGTAACATCTGGCCTCTGCAAGTTTGACACTGCATAAATACGCAGTGTCAAAACTGCAGAAATTTCTAAAGGTTTCAACTTCTCCATTTTCCCCATAATCTAACTCCTTCATAAGTGGCTAATAATTAGTTAAACCAATTTATATGACATGAAAACATGGGTATTATTGTTTGTGTTTTTTTTTTATAATTAGGGGCCTTCAATGTTGAGCTTGAGTCGTCGGACCTGCCGCCGGTCCACACTGACCGTATTTCAAACGTCTGAATTTAACCTTAGTGCTTTTTGAGTAAAAAAAAAATGTATAATAAAAAAATTACCTGATAAAAAAAAAAAATGTAAAAAAAATTCATGTAAATATATGGTTTGTACATGTGTATGTTCTTTGCATTTCTATGTTGTGACACTGCAGAAATCCAATAATCTAAACCCCAGTCATTTTCTGACAGCATTGAGTTGCAGCTGCAGGAAGTCGGCAAAGTGAACAGGAACGGGGTATATGGTTACATTGAAGCATTTGTACCATGCACAAGGGATACTCTTGTCAAACGTCTGAAGAAACTGCACCTTCACATACAGGTATTTAATGTTCAAAACATAAATATGGTTATGTTCTAATACACATTTATGTTTAGCTACTTTTTTCAATCATTCATTAACCTACAAAGCCTTTTAATGCCGCATGTGTTTCCACATTGTAACCTAATGTGGAATTTTCCATAGAAGCAGACTGGGTAAGGGCAACCTGCGGCCTGAGGACCACACTGGACCCTTTAACTGTTCCTGTCCAGCCTGCATATTGAGACAGGCAAAGTACTGGAAACAATGGCATACCATACCATCCGGCGTCTCAATTTCAACAATGGTATAATAAGGAGCCAATGAAATGAGATAACACGGCATCGGTGACTGCAGTGCTTATGCATCAGTAAAGCAGCCAGATGTGAGAACTGCAGGTGGCTTATCGACAAGTGTATAATGCTCCGCTAAAAAACAAACATGAAGCACAGCGGACAGAAGAATAAGGAAAGCACCACTCACCAAGTCAATGGAAAGAGTCCTTTATTCTATGTTACAGGACATGGACTGCGTTTGCAGGGAGTTCAGAGGGGTGCAGAAAGAAGAGTGTGGATGACGGCTGTTTTGCATTGCTTTAACGCTTCTACAGGTCCTGGACAGCAGTCATCCACTCTCTTCTCCCTGCACCCTTCTGAACTCCCTGCAAACCCATGTCCTGAAATACAGAATAAAAGTCTCTATTTTTATTGACTTGGTGAGTGCGCAGTATAATAGGAGGCAGCTGGCTCCCTGCTTCACTACGCAGCCTGTGCATCTGAGACTCTGCACAGCAGGTGAGAGTCTGTGGGAGATTTATGATGGGCTGTGCCGACATGATATTGTTTCAGGAGCCATGGGGACATCATACCAGGGTGGAAATTCAGTTGTGTGCAATATAATAGCAGTCTAACCTCACTAAAGTGTCACTATTTTTGGCATTAACCCCTTAACGACGGCAGTTAAGGGGCCTTATTCCTCAGCCCCGCTTTTTAACGGTGCTAAGAAATAAGGATATAGCGCCCCCCCCAGTGTCGTAAAATCTTTTGGGTCCAAGCCGAGACCCTGGAGAACATGATCAGGGCTTGTTTCTACTCAGTCACGTGATTGCTGTTATTCACCGAATAACGGCGATAAAAAGTCTGATTTACAATTCATTTCTCTCTCCTCTGATATGATATAGCAGAGAAGAGAGAAATGGGGTCCTCTGAGCACCCCCGGTGCCTCCGCCATCCCTGTGCCCTCTTGGTCTGTCTCCCAGCCTTCCACGTTATCTTCCTGTAAGAAAAGGGCGGGTGTATGTGTAGTGCGCCCGCCGAGATCTGCTGGCCTGTACCCAGCAACAATAGGAAATTTTTCCTATTTCTTCCTTTTGATCACTGTGATAGACCCGATCACAGTAATCAAAATAAAAAAAAAAATAGTTACGCAGTTTCCCCTTTGTCACCCCCTTCACCCCAAAGCCAGTTTTCACTTTCCTGACAAAACCAATTTTTACAATTCTGACCTCTGTCACTTTGAGGTCACAACTGAAACGCTTCAACAGATTCTATTGATTCTGAGATTTTCTCATGACATATTGTACTTTATGTTAGTAGTGAAATTTCTGCGATGTGACTTGCATTTATTTGCGAAAAAAAACGGAAAGTTAACAAATTAATGAATATTCACTGCACTTTAAGTATCAGGACCAGTGGTTTCCCCAGCTCTGGTTTCCTGCAGCAGAGGGGATATTTTCCTGCCTCCTGCGATCTCACTCCACCGCTGCTCCCTGCCCCCCCCCCCCACATGTTACATTCCAACCATATGACGCACCCCACACTTTCCTCCCAAATTTGGAGGAAAAAAAGTGCGTCTTATGGTCCGAAAAATACGGTATTAAATTTTATATTTAATCCAAAGGGAGGCAGTGTTTATGAAAAATATACAAAAGATTTTACAAGGGAGACAAAACAATACAGCATAAACAGTTACATAAAATAAAAGGGATTAACAGGAGAACTTACTACACCTATCGCAGAGATGATTCAGTTTAGCCGACCGGAGAGCACTTCGATTTGGCAGTCAGTAAATGTGGTCCCTGCATACACGATATGTAACTCTCTGCATGAACCCAGATCATAAATGAGCTTGATCTTTTATCAGACCCTGAGTCCCACTCACACCCCTCTGTGATGACGTCACATGGGCCAGGTTGTGGGCTTGTCTCAGCCTTTTCATGATTTTAGAAAATACCAACTTATGCAAAAACTCCTCATAGTGCGATTGCAGAAGTTTAAGACTTATGTCATCTTTTGTATTGGGATTTTATCTATGCTTAGAGACCAAACAAGGCCTAGCTGTTGGTGGTTATATGGCCCCTATGGATTTGGGGCCTTTTGGTGTGGCTATAATCATGAGAAAATATATATCTGTTTGCTTAACCCTGGTGCCGACAATATACGTCTCATGAATATCGGATGGATAGAATTCCAATATTCTATATTTTCTTTTGGAGACATACTGTCTGCGCTGCTTATTGTAACTGCAGTGACCATGACTATTTAATAACGGTGTGAGATCTTCCTTTGATTCACTCAAAACCTAATAGCCTTTTCCTGTCTCTTGGTCTATGGACAATACACTTTCTCATCAGTCACCTGGGCATAAATAAGGCTCCTTTCATGTTAATTAAGCTGCTTCACATCTTTTTGTGCACTGCCATTTTACATAAAGGCAGCTTTGAGTGCTATCTCATGTCTCCTTATGGCAAATGGTAAGGTGAAAGAAAAAAAAGGGAGGGAGGGGGAGATGAGGGACTTCAAGGACCTTCAATATTTTCTATGACACCCCACATATGGGGTATCTGCGTACTCATGAGAAATTGCACAACAAATTGTGGTCCATTTTCTCTTAACCTTGTGAAAATAAAAAAAGTTTGTCTAAAGTAATTTTTTTGTGAAAAATGTAAATGTTAATTTCAGCTGCAGATGAAGGAAGAGAGCCACAGTATTCATTACTGATGGGTAGGCGGAGCCCCAGATCAGGATGTTACCTCAGATCAAAAGAGTGATGACTGGCTGGCCCCTCCAGCTCGGGCTCCTCCTACTCAGCTCCAGTCTAAGATTTGAGGTCCAGAGGATGGTCGCTGCTAATGCAGCTCCTCAGAAAATTTTATTATTTTAATATTCGGACAGGAGACTTGGATCACTAGTTGGTCTAGAGGTCTCAGGGTATCAGCGCTGCTGTACCCCAACCTCTCCCTTGGCGGATCTGTATTTACTCAAAGTCCCTGCAGAATCCTTGCCGGCCCTGGGGGATGAGGAGAGCTTCTCTGGCGGGAACGCAAACCACACGTGCGGTCACTGCGTTCTTCGCCCTGGGGGGAAGCATGGGCACTGCGCCAGAAACCCCTGAGGGTCCCTGTGGCGCCTTGGCTGGTGAGTACTCCACACAAATTTTAATAATAATTATGTGTGAGTGCTTTAGCGTCTGAATGAGCAGCGCTATTACTAATGTCAGCGTTACTGTGTCAGTATGCGTCAGCGCTGCTGTGACAGCGCTAATACATGTAAGGTCAGTATGCTTCAGCGCTGCTGTGACAGCGCTACTACATGTAAATGTCAGTAAGCTTCAGCGCTGCTGTGACAGCGCTAATACATGTAAGGTCAGTATGCTTCAGCGCTGCTGTGACAGCGCTACTACATGTAATGTCAGTATGCTTCAGCGCTACTGTGACAGCGCTACTACATGTAATGTCAGTATGCTTCAACGCTGCTGTGACAGCGCTACTACATGTAATGTCAGTATGCTTCAGCGCTGCTGTGACAGCGCTACTACATGTAATGTCAATATGCTTCAGCGCTGCTGTGACAGCGCTACTACATGTAATGTCAGTATGCTTCAGCGCTGCTGTGACAGCGCTACTACATGAAGATGTGGTGATTTTTTGTCCGCAGGCAGATAGCTGCAGGACAGAGAGGGAGCAGGAGCGGGGAGAGTTTGCGCTCATATTTGAGCTAGCAGGGGGCGTGGCCTATCTATCCCGGTCTTTTGAGCAGGAAGACGCGCGCTCTGGCTTTTCTCCTGCGACCCCCTCACTGTGGCGGCCATTACTCAGGCTCCTGGGCTCCTCGGACCGCTCCCCTCCTCATATAGACACCACGACCAGCTGGGTGAGTGCGGATTCCTCACCCCGCAGCGCAGCGATTGCTATCCTGCAGCTGCAGTCTCATCAGAGACATAAAAATTGGCTGGGGCTCACAAATATATTTATATTTTGGTGAGTTTGCAATATTAACCCCTTTGAGGGTTATCTCTACCTGCTAAATTTGCTGACTGAATACCGCTGGGGTAACTCTGCTTGGCGGAGCGTTAACCCTTCAGCGTTTGAAAAAAAAAAAAAAAAAAAAACCGCATAGTTTTTTGCTGGTATTACCGCTTTGACCTGCTCATACAGGCGAGACATGTCTGAACAGAGTTCAGATGCCGCGGATCACGTCCCAGTGCCATTGCGGCAATCAGATACGCAGACCTCCACAGCGTCTAGCGCTGCGGTCGACAGCGGTGGAAAATTGGATGATATCGCTCGATCGATTAATAACTTATCTGACCTTTTAGGTCAATATGTGTCTGCTAATTCCTCTCAGAGGAAGCGACGCAGGCCGTTACCGGCCTCTACACGGAGCGAGTCAGACGTATCTGATATTGGGCAGAGTTCCCCTTTAAATTCGGATGGAGAAATATCCGATTCAGATGCGGACGAGCCGCAGGGGCGTTTTCCTCTATGACGAAGCGTACGGAGGCATTAATTGAAGCCATGAGAGATATACTACAGTTACCGGAGGAGGTAACTAGTCGTCCTGGTAAATCAGCACGCATTTTCCAGGAGTCCCGTGCTTCGCGCACAACATTGCCAGCTCTGGATGAGCTTAATAGTGTAATAGAGGAGGAACGTCTATGTCCAGATAAGCGTTTTCATGGAACGCATTTCTTTGATACACTTTATCCTTGCTCTACGGAGTTAAAGGCTAATTGGACTTCTGCTCCTGAAGTGGATGTGTCTTTGTCTCAGCTTAGTAAATCCTCTCTACTCCCTATTAAGGGAAAAGCGAGCTTACAGGAGCCTTTGGATAAAAAGGCAGAATTGGCGGCAAAAGCAAGCTATGAGGCTGCGGGTCATGGATTTCGAGCAGTGCTAGGATCCATGTGTACTGCTAGAGCTTCTCTAAGCTGGTTGGCACGTCTGAAGACGGAGTTGCAAAATGAATCTCCGTTATCTGAGATACGGGAAACCTGTTATACCTTTGATGCCGGTCTGGATACGGCATCTCTGCTGGCCGAAGTGCAAGCTTCAGCGGTCACAGTCAGAAGAGCTTTATGGCTCAGACAGTGGGCCGGGGACGCAGTTTCCAAACAAGGGTTGTTGGCCTTACCTTACAAGGGTGGCCATCTTTTTGGATCCGACCTCACAGAGCTGATTTCCAAGGCTAAGGCGAAGGAATCAGCATTACCACAGCGAAGGGCCATGGCCTCGGTGTCCAGTAAGCCTGGTGTTTATAGTGGTCGGCGGTCCTTTCGGGGCCGAGGACGATCTAGTCACTCCTCGTGGGGATCGGGTCGTCCTTCTTTCTCAGGAAAGAAATCCTCTCAGAAAACTCGTACTCCCTGGAAGCAGAGTTTCCGCCAGAACAAGCGGGAACTTGACAAGAAAACCGCAAAGTCGGATTGACGCCAGGGGTCCACTCGAGGATTCTCGAGTGGGGGTCGCCTGCTTCTTTTCAAGGAGACTTGGACGGCTCGCGTTCCAGATTCCTGGGTAACGCGGATAGTGTCGGCAGGCTATTTCATAGAGTTTGCTTCTCAACCCCTAAATGTTTTTTGTCAATCTCGCGTTCCGTCGGAACCCGAGCTTGTTGTCGCTCTACAGCGAGAGGTCGAATCGCTACTACAAAAGGGTGTAGTGATACCGGTTCCGTCAGAGGACCGAAGGAAAGGTTTTATTCCAACCTTTTTATAGTTCCCAAAAAGGAGAACAAATTTCGCCCGATTCTGGATCTCAAGCGATTGAACCGGCATGTCCATGCCCGGAAATTTCGCATGGAGTCGCTTCGTTCCGTTGTGGCAGCTCTGTCACAGAACGATTTTCTGGTGTCAATCGACATTCGCGACGCCTATTTGCATATTCCCATCGGAAAGGCTCATCAGCGCTTTCTTCGATTTGCCATAGGTCAGAATCATTACCAGTTCGTGGCTCTGCCGTTCGGCTTAGCCTCAGCGCCAAGGGTCTTTACAAAAATTCTGGCGCCCCTCATGGCACTCCTTCGAAGACAGGGGATTACGATTCTCCCTTATCTGGACGATCTTTTGATCGTGGCTTCCTCGGAGGAGGAGGCGTTGACGGCTCGGGATTTGTCTCTTCAGTTTCTGAAAGACTTCGGTTGGCTGGTCAATTGGGAGAAGTCGTCCCTGGAACCATCGAGGACAATTCTCTTTTTGGGAATGCATCTCGACACGTTTCGGTCGGTAGTTTCCCTACCACCAGACAAATAGTCATGTCTTCTTCGACATGTACAGATTATGACATCCTCAACGGCAATGTCCCTACGGAAGTGTATGCGTCTTCTGGGACTGATGTGGCGTCCATGGAGGCAATTCCTTTTGCCCAGTTCCACTCCAGGACTCTTCAAAGGTTCATCTTGAGTCGATGGAATCAGTCGCAATCGCTGGATTGCAGTGTCACCATTTCTCGCGCGGTGCGGGATTCTCTAGAATGGTGGTTACGGCCAGGGGCATTCTCCCTGGGGAAGTCTTTCCTCCCTCTGAAGTGGTCAGTCATAACCACCGATGCCAGCCTGACGGGCTGGGGGGTGTTTGGAACAATCTCTGGATTCAGGGGTATGGTTACCGGAAGAGTCTGTGCTTCCGATCAACATCCTGGAATTGAGGGCGATTTTCCTTTGCCTCCAACATTGGACGGTCCCTTTGAGCGGTCTGCCAGTCCGTGTGCAGACAGACAATGCGACGGCTGTCGCGTATATCAATCACCAAGGTGGGACAAGGAGTTCCAGTCTCATGGTAGAGGTGTCCCGAATTCTGATTTGGGCAGAGGCCAATGTACCAGCCATTTCGGCGACTCACATTCCAGGGGTTCAGAATATTACAGCGGACTTTCTCAGTCGCAGAAGGATGGATCCCGGGGAATGGAGCCTCCACCCGGAAGTCTTTGCACTACTGTGCTCTCGCTGGGAACCCCCCAAGTGGATTTGATGGCATCCAGGTCCAATGCCAAGTTACCGACATTCATGTCCAGGTACAAGGACCCGAAGGCGGTGGCGGTGGATGCTCTAGTGGCTCAGTGGGATCAGTTCGAGCTGATCTATGTATTCCCGCCGATATCCTTACTTCCTCTAGTGCTGCGTCGGATCAGACTAGAGAGAATTCCAGCTATTCTGATAGCTCCAGACTGGCCAAGAAGGGTGTGGTTCTCGACAATAATGTCGCTGTTGGCGGCACCTCCGTTTCCACTCCCTCTTCAACCGGACTTGTTGACTCAGGGGCCCATTTGTCATCCGGACTTGATGTCCCTGCGTTTGACGGCGTGGCTCTTGAGACCGAAATCTTGACCCGTAGAGGTTTTTCAGCCGAGGTCATTGCTACCCTTCGTGCTGCAAGATGTCCGGCTACTTCTAGGATTTACCACAAAATTTGGGAAACCTTCTTTTCGTGGTGTTTGGGGTCTTCTCGGAACCCGAGAAAATTTTCCATTCCCAACCTGTTGGCCTTTCTGCAGCATGGGCTAGACAAGGGTTTGGCAGTTAGCAATCTGAAAGGTCAGATTTTCTGCTCTGTCCTTATTGTTTCGGAGAACCATTGCTTCGAATAGAGACGTGCTCTCCTTTTTCCGAGGTATCTCTCGTAAGTTTCCGCCGTGGAAGGCACCCGTGTCTCCTTGGCGGCTCAACCTTGTTTTGGAGGCTCTTCAGCATAAACCTTTTGAACCTATGGTTTCTGCTAGCTTTTCTTTACTTTCTTGGAAGGTGGCTTTCCTTGTTGCAGTCACTTCCTTGAGGAGAGTTTCTGAATTGGCAGCTCTTTCTTGCTCGCCTCCTTTTCTGGAGTTTTTTTCCGGATCGTGTAGTGCTTCGCACTCGGGGTGATTTTTTGCCTAAAGTGGTGTCACAGTTTCATGTTAACCAGGATATTGTGTTGCCTTCACTCTGTCCGGATCCGAAGAATACGAAAGAGCGAGATTTACATCAAGGTGCTTCGGCAGTGCAGCTTTGCCGAGCGGCGACTTGGCGCTCTGTCCACACGTTTACAAGGTTTTATAAAGTGGACGTCAGTGCTTCCGCTGATGCAGCCCTCGGACGTAGGGTCCTGCGGGCAGCTGTAGTTTAAAGTTCTGGATGAACTTGTGTTTAGCGCTGGTTGCGCTTTGTTATTAAGGTTGTTGGGTTTCTGCCTTTTGTTGGTTTTTTCCCACCCTTATTTTTGAACTGCTTTGGGACGTCCCATCAGTAATGAATACTGTGGCTCTCTTCCTTCATCTGCAGCTGAAACACGGATTTTGGTAAAGACTTACCTGTAAAATCCTTTTCAGCGAAGGAAGGAAGAGAGACACAGCACCCTCCCACGGCAGAAGTGTGTTGATGTTTTCAGATGCAGCGCGACCCTTATCTGATAGCGATTATCTGGGCTGAGGTCAGCGCGCTAAGGCTCTGTTCCAGCATCGCCAGCTCATCGCAGTAGTCAGGTTCCGTGAGTAGTACCTGGAACTCTGTGGTTTTTTGGCTTTCTTTGCATGCATAACCTGTATCCTTGTGTTTTTTCTCTGAAGTTCCTTCAGAAGGGGTTATGTTGCTCCGCTGGTGATTTTGGCTCTTTTCCTAAAAGCTTTGATACGACTGGAGCTGAGTAGGAGGAGCCCGAGCTGGAGGGGCCAGCCAGTCATCACTCTTTTGATCTGAGGTAACATCCTGATCTGGGGCTCCGCCTACCCATCAGTAATGAATACTGTGTCTCTCTTCCTTCCTTCGCTGAAAAGGATTTTACAGGTAAGTCTTTACCAAAATCCGTGTTTTTTCCTTCCATATTGCTTCAGTTCTTGTGAAACACCTGAAGGGTTAACCGCTTTGAGACCGCCCACTGTACATAAACGTCAGCACTTGCTGAGCTCTGTGCAGCGGTTGGTGGTCTCGCAGTGTTCAGGACTGCCAGGGTCCTGCAAGCACTGCGCTATTCCTGTGCAGAGCTGTACCTCGGACAGGTGACATCATCGGCACCTGGTTGGATCAGGTCCCAGTGATGTTAACACTTTGCTATCGTCTAGCTTCTGCTGCCTTTAGAAGATAGAGGGAGACCACTGCTGTACTCGCCTCTCTGATGCCCCCAGTGATGAGATCTTATCACATCATAACGGATCCAGTGTTGTCCCGGCAGCCGGAGGTCAGGTGATGACTTTCGGGTCTGCCTGCTACAGTGGCTTGTTAGACTCAGCCTGCAGCTGAGGGGTCTATATGACAGAAAATACCCAATGGTGACACCATTCTAAAAACTGCACCCCTCAAGATGTGCAAAACCACATTCAAGAAGTTTATTAACCCTTCAGGTGCTTCACAGAAATTAATGGAATGTGGAAGGAAAAACAGAACATTTAACTTTTTTTCACGAAAAAATTAGTGGTCTGTTTTTTTGGTGAGAAGTGGGAACCAATCCAGGCTGGCCCACTACTTCCTCCCAATCAGGGTGTTCCCCACGCAGGGACAAAGGACCGATCCGGGACCTCAAGTTTCTAACAAGTTTATTAAGGTCTGCCTTTTTGGGATTTAATTCCTCCGTTCGTTTATTACCTCAACGGGAAAAGGTGAAGTTTCTGACATCCATCGTCATTCGGGATGCTTACCTCCACATTCCAACTTTTTTCCCCTCACCGAAGATTTCTCGTTTCCCCATTCCGCAGCTCTGTTTTTTTCAGACACCTTTTCTTATTTCCATCAAGGCAAGGCTGTCCTCAGACCGTTCTCGTCCCTTGTTGCCAAGGTGGTATCGTACTTCCACAACGTGGAACGGGTTCTCCATACTCTGAACGAAGTGAGAGCTCTCAGAAGGTACGTATCGAGGAAGGCATCCTTCCGAAGGTCGGACGCTTTATTCAGGCTTCCTGATGGTCACAAGAAGGGTTTAGCCGCTTTATCGACTATGATCGCCAGGTGGATTCGTTCCATCTTCCGGGAGTCATTCTGCGTCAGAGGTCAACCTATCCCAGCGGGAATCGGGGCATACTCGGTCGATAGGGGTTGCTTGGGCCATTAGGCACCAAGTGTCGGCACAGCAGGCCGGCAAGACTGCGGTTTCGTCCAGTCCGCACACATTCTTGAAGCTCTATAATATTCACATCCAGACTTCCGGAGATGGGAGTCTTGGAAGGCGGACTCTACAGGCCGAGGTAGCGCACTTTTAGGCAGCGGTTCTGCTGGGCATGATCTGTTATGTTGTCCCCACCCAGGGACTGCTTTGGGACATCCCATGGTCTGTGTCCCCCAATGAGGCGAAGGAGAAATAGAGATTTTTGTGTACTCACTGTAAAATCCTTTTCTCTGAGCCAATCATTGGGGGAGGACAGCACCCACCCTGTTAATGGCTTTGTGCTTGTCCTGTAAATTGACATGTTATATTCTTATATGTTAATGATATCCTACTGCTTTTGCACTGAACTGGTTCTCTGGGAGCCAGCATGAGGGTGTATACTGCAGAGGAGGAGCTAACTTTGTATTATTTAGTGTCAGCCTCCTTGTGGCAGCAGCATAACACCCATGGTCTGTGTCCCCCAATGATTGGCTTGGAAAAAAGGATTTTACAGTGAGTACACAAAAATCCCTATTTTTCATAAAAAACAAGTTTGTGTATGTTTAATTTGTTTTTTTATTGAAAAGAAATTTAGAACTATCGAGTAACAAAAGATTCAACAACATAACAATTACAGAGTACAAAAAGAAATCTCATTTACAACTGTATATCAAGACCTGTAGCCAACAAGTCCAAAAATAATAGAACTTTCAGGTCAAAAGTCATTTCAAATCAAGTCTAACAAAATCTGAAAAGAAAAGTAAATCCATGGGGGATGAAGGAAGCCCCTTATCCAGGGAGACTGTATGACCTTTGGCAATACATATGAAGTATCCGCTGAAAGAGCGACCCAATCAAGAAAAGCAAGGTCACTGCAAATAATGTTATAAACACGAAAGGAAAGAATGAGACGAAAAGGAGGAATAAGGGGGTGGGGGGAGAAAGGGAAAAAAAACAATGCGGGGGCAGGAACCATGAAGTCTGATATAACAGGGGGCAACTTGCACCCCTATAATGACGTCCATCTAACCCGTATTGTTTGATCTATCTTCCTTATGGCTTAGAAAAGAGGGATTGAAAATCCTGAGAGTCCATATACAAAATCCAAGGACTTCAAACCTGCAGATATTTCTCCATTGAACCATTAAACTCAGCGGAAAATTCCTCCATACTTTGAAGGCTGGTCATCCCCTTAACCCATTCAGACATATTCGGAGATTGGAAGGATTTCCAGTGTCTCGGATCACAGTGCGTGCAGCAGTTAAGCAGAATCTTAGGAGCCCCTTTTTCTGGAACCAAAACGAGCCCAGGAGAATAAATAATAAAGCCACCTGGGAGAGGTTGGTCACTGAATAACCGCTAATGGCCTGATAAGAGGAAAAGACAGTATCCCAAAATAACTTAATATGATTACATCCCCACCAAATGTGTAGCATGGTACCTCTCTCTATTCCACAACGCCTGCACCTATCGGAGACGGAGGGAAAAGCGGCGTGTAAAATATCAGGACAACGATACCACCTGGTGAGAATTTTGTAATTCTTTTCCTGTGCAGCACAGGCAGTAGGGAAATTGAGTATATGAACGCCTTCCTCCACTCTGCCTCCAATTTATCAACTCCCATCTCACCCCTCCACGTACTTGGGGAACTCATCTTTGGTATTTTGGTTCAAAAGAGCATATATTAAGGAGACAGCATGTGCAGGCGGCGATCCCAATAGGAAAAGCTTTTTATACGGCGTAGGAAGTGAGCAGTATGAGCCTGTGCCTTCTGGAGACTAGAGGAAGGATTTTAGTTGGAGGTATTCCAACCAATCAGAAGGGCCCCCGCCCTCTAACACCTGCACTGATTCGAAAGCAGGCATGGCTGAACCCTTAATGACAGGATAGCTTCTAGTATTGTCCCTTCTCTCCCACCCAAGAAAATGATCCCTCTCCATCCCTGGGGGAAATGCCGAATTAGAGAAGAGAGGTGTAAGCTGTCCACTGCCTAAGGAGAGAGAGCCTCTGCGGGTCTCCAGATCCCATCCACTAAGTGTATCTTTAAGAAGGTCAGCTTCAGAACTGAATTGACCTCTACTTTTAGGGCTGATCCAGGGGAGGTTATGGAGTGGAATTTTAGAGCGATCTTGTTCTATTCTCACCCATTGTTTGTCCGAACTGTGGTGCTGCTTTGTGATACCGTTTGAAATTTGAAAGACCCGCCCCTCCTGAGCCTTTGTGCCTATAAAAAGTACTCATGCCAGTCTGGGGTCTACCAACCTCCTACACAAATCTTGAAATGGCTGATTGGAATTCTGGAGAAGAAAGGAGTAGGAGGAGGAATTAGAGGAACTGTCTGGAAAATATACAGGAAATGAGGCAGTACATCCATTTCAGCTGCAGATGGAAGGAAGAGAGCCACAGTATTCATTACTGATGGGTAGGCGGAGCCCCAGATCAGGATGTCACCTCAGATCAAAAGAGTGCTGACTGGCTGGCCCCTCCAGCTCGGGCTCCTCCTACTCAGCTCCAGTCTAAGATTTGAGGTCCAGAGGATGGTCGCTGCTAATGCAGCTCCTCAGAAGATTTTATTATTTTATATTCGGACAGGAGACTTGGATCACTAGTTGGTCTAGAGGTCTCAGGGGTACCAGCGCTGCTGTACCCCAACCTCTCCCTTGGCGGATCTGTACTTACTCAAAGTCCCTGCAGAATCCTTGCCGGCCCTGGGGGATGAGGAGAGCTTCCCTGGCGGGACGCAAACCACACGTGCGGTCACTGCGTTCCTCGCCCTGGGGGGAAGCATGGGCATAGCGCCAGAAACCCCTGAGGGTCCCTGTGGCGCCTTGGCTGGTGAGTACTCCACACAAAATTTTATTATTAATGTGTGAGTGCTTTAGCGTCTGATGGCAGCGCTATTACATGTATATCAGTATGCTTCAGCGCTGCGGTGACAGCGCTATTACATGTTTATCACTGTATTTCACCAGCCTCTCCCTTGGCGGATCTGTAACTACATAATGGTCCCTGCAGAATCCTTGCCGGCCCTGGGGGATGAGGAGAGTTTTCCCTGGCGGGGGCGCAAACCACACGCTGGGTCACTGCGTTTCCCGCCCTGGGGGGAAGCATGGGCATAGCGCCAGAAACCTCTAGGGGTCCCTGTGGCGCTGAGCTGATGAGTTTTCCACACAATTTTTATTATAATAATGTGTGAGTGCTTCAGCGCTGCTGTGACAGCGCTACTACATGTATGTCAGTATGCTTCAGCGCTGCTGTGACAGCGCTGTTACATTGTAGATGTGGTGATCTTTTGTCCGCAGGCAGTTAGCTGCAGGACAGAGAGGGAGCAGGAGCGGGGGAGTTCGCGCTCAATATTTGAGCTAGCAGGGGGCGTGGCCTATCTATTCCCGGTCTTTTGAGCAGGAAGACGCGCGCTCTGGCGTTTCTCCTGCGACTCCTTCACTGTGGCGGCCATTACACAGGCTCCTGGGCTCCTCAGACCGCTCCTCTCCTCATAAGACACCACGGCCAGCTGGGTGAGTGCTGATTCCTCACCCCGCAGCGCAGCGATCGCTATCCTGCAGCTGCAGTCTCATTAGAGACATAAAATTGGCTGGGACTCACACTTCATATATATATATTGTGGTGAGTTTGCAATATTAACCCTTCTGAGGGTTATTTCTACCAGAAAATTTTTTTGACTGAATACCGCTGGGGTAACTCTGCCTGGTGGAGCGTTAACCCTTCAGCATATAAAAAAAAAAAAAAAAAGAAAAAAAAGAAAAACCGCATAGTTTTTGCTGGTATTACCGCTTTGACCTGTTCATACAGGTGAGACATGTCTGAACAGAGTTCAGATGCCGCGGACCACGTCCCAGTGCCATTGCGGCAATCAGATACGCAGACCTCCACAGCGTCTAGCGCTGCGGTCGACAGCGGTGAAAAATTGAACGATATCGCTCGATCGATCAACAACTTGTCTGACCTTTTAGGTCAATATGTGTCTGCTAATTCCTCTCAGAGGAAGCGACGCAGGCCGTTACCGGCCTCTACACGGAGCGAGTCAGACGTATCTGATATTGGGCAGAGTTCCCCTTTAAATTCGGATGGAGAAATATCCGATTCAGATGCGGACGAGCCGCAGGGGCGTTCCTCTATGGCGAAGCGTACGGAGGCATTAATTGAAGCCATGAGAGATATATTACAGTTACCGGAGGAGGTAACTAGTCGTCCTAGTAAATCAGCACGCATGTTCCAGGAGTCCCGTGCTTCGCGTACAACATTGCCAGCTCTGGATGAGCTTAATAGTGTAATAGAGGAGGAACGTCTATGTCCAGATAAGCGTTTTCATGGAACGCATTTCTTGGATACACTTTATCCTTGCTCTGCGGAGTTAAAGGCTAATTGGACTTCTGCTCCTGAAGTGGATGTGTCTTTATCTCAGCTTAGTAAATCCTCACTACTCCCTATTAAGGGAAAAGCGAGCTTACAGGAGCCTTTGGATAGAAAAGCAGAATTGGCGGCAAAAGCAAGCTATGAGGCTGCGGGTCATGGATTCCGAGCAGTGCTAGGATCCATGTGTGCTGCTAGAGCTTCTCTAGGCTGGTTGGCACGTCTGAAGACTGAGTTGCACAATGAATCTCCGTTATCTGAGATACGGGAAACTTGTGAATGGTTAGAAACGGCAGCCTGTTATATCTTTGATGCCAGTCTGGATACGGCATCTCTGCTGGCCAAAGCGCAAGCTTCAGCGGTCACAGTCAGAAGAGCTTTATGGCTCAGACAGTGGGCCGGGGACGCAGTTTCCAAACAAGGGTTGTTGGCCTTACCTTACAAGGGTGGCCATCTTTTTGGATCCGATCTCACAGAGCTGATTTCCAAGGCTAAGGCGAAGGAATCAGCATTACCACAGCGTAGGGCTATGGCCTCGGTGTCCAGTAAGCCTGGTGTCTATAGTGGTCGGCGGTCCTTTCGGGGCCGAGGACGATCTAGTCACTCCTCGTGGGGATCGGGTCGTCCTTCCTTCTCAGGAAAGAAATCCTCTCAGAAAACTCGTACTCCCTGGAAGCAGAGTTTCCGCCAGGACAAGCGGGAACTTGACAAGAAGCCCGCAAAGTCTAATTGACGCCAGGGGTCCACTCGAGGATTCTCGAGTGCGGGGTCGCCTGCTTCTTTTCAAGGCGACTTGGATGGCTCGCGTTCCAGATTCCTGGGCAACGCGGATTGTGTCGGCAGGCTATTTCATAGAGTTTGCTTCTCGACCCCCAAATGTTTTTTGTCAGTCTCGCGTTCCGTCGGAACCCGAGCTTGTTGTCGCTCTACAGCGAGAGGTCGAATCTCTGCTACAAAAGGGTGTAGTGATACCGGTTCCGTCAGAGGACCGAGGAAAAGGTTTTTATTCCAACCTTTTTATAGTTCCCAAAAAGGGAGAACAAATTTCGCCCGATTCTGGATCTCAAGCGATTAAACCGGCATGTCCATGCCCGGAAATTTCGCATGGAGTCGCTTCGCTCCGTTGTGGCAGCTCTGTCACAGAACGATTTTCTGGTGTCAATCGACATTCGCGACGCCTATTTGCATATTCCCATCGGAAAGGCTCATCAGCGCTTTCTTCGATTTGCCATAGGTCAGAATCATTACCAGTTCGTGGCTCTGCCGTTCGGCTTAGCCTCAGCGCCAAGGGTCTTTACAAAAATTCTGGCGCCCCTCATGGCAATCCTTCGAAGACAGGGGATTACGATTCTCCCTTATCTGGACGATCTTTGGATCATGGCTTCCTCGGAGGAGGAGGCGTTGACGGCTCGGGATTTGTCTCTTCAGTTTCTGAAGGACTTCGGTTGGCTGGTCAATTGGGAGAAGTCGTCCCTGGAACCATCGAGGACAATCCTCTTTTTGGGAATGCATCTCAACACGTTTCGGTCGGTAGTTTCCCTACCACCAGACAAACAGTCATGTCTTCTTCGACATGTACAGATTATGAGATCCTCAACGGCAATGTCTCTACGGAAGTGTATGCGTCTTCTAGGACTGATGGTGGCGTCCATGGAGGCAATTCCTTTTGCCCAGTTCCACTCCAGGACTCTCCAAAGGTTCATCTTGAGTCGATGGAATCAGTCGCAATCGCTGGATTGCAGTGTCACCATTTCTCGCGCGGTGCGGGATTCTCTAGAATGGTGGTTACGTCCAGGGGCATTCTCCCTGGGGAAGTCTTTCCTCCCTCCGAAGTGGTCAGTCATAACCACCGATGCCAGCCTGACGGGCTGGGGGGGTGTTTGGAACAATCTCTGGATTCAGGGGGTATGGTCATCGGAAGAGTCTGTGCTTCCGATCAACATCCTGGAATTGAGGGCGATTTTCCTTTGCCTCCAACATTGGACGGTCCCTTTGAGCGGTCTGCCAGTCCGAGTGCAGACAGACAATGCGACGGCTGTCGCGTATATCAATCACCAAGGTGGGACAAGGAGTTCCAGACCATGGTAGAGGTGTCCTGAATTCTGATTTGGGCAGAGGCCAATGTACCAGCCATTTCGGCGATTCACATTCCAGGGGTTCAGAATGTTACAGCGGACTTTCTCAGTCGCAGAAGGATGGACTCCGGGGAATGGAGCCTCCATCCGGATGTGTTTGCACTACTGTGCTCTCGCTGGGGAACCCCCCAAGTGGATTTGATGGCATCCAGGTCCAATGCCAAGTTACCGACATTCATGTCCAGGTACAAGGACCCGAAGGCGGTGGCGGTGGATGCTCTAGTGGCTCAGTGGGATCAGTTCGAGCTGATCTATGTATTCCCGCCGATATCCTTACTTCCTCTAGTACTGCGTCGGATCAGACTAGAGAGAATTCCAGCTATTTTGATAGCTCCAGACTGGCCAAGAAGGGTGTGGTTCTCGACAATAATGTCGCTGTTGGCGGCACCTCCTTTTCCACTCCCTCTTCAACCGGACTTGTTGACTCAGGGGCCCGTTTGTCATCCGGACTTGATGTCCCTGCGTTTGACGGCGTGGCTCTTGAGACCGAAATCTTGACCCGTAGAGGTTTCTCAGCCGAGGTCATTGCTACCCTTCGTGCTGCAAGATGTCCGGCTACTACTAGGATTTACCACAAAATTTGGGAAACCTTCTTTTCGTGGTGTTTGGGGTCCTCTCGGAACCCGAGAAAAATTTTCCATTCCCAACCTGTTGGCTTTTCTGCAGCATGGGCTAGACAAGGGTTTGGCAGTCAGCACTCTGAAAGGTCAGATTTCTGCTCTGTCCTTATTGTTCCGGAGAACCATTGCTTCAAATAGAGACGTGCTCTCCTTTTTCCGAGGTAATACTCGTAAGTTTCCGCCGCGGAAGGCACCCGTGTCTCCTTGGCGGCTCAACCTTGTTTTGGAGGCTCTTCAGCATAAACCTTTTGAGCCTATGGTTTCTGCTAGCCTTTCTTTCCTTTCTTGGAAGGTGGCTTTCCTTGTTGCAGTCACTTCCTTGAGGAGAGTTTCTGAGTTGGCAGCTCTTTCTTGTTCGCCTCCTTTTCTGGAGTTTTTTCCGGATCGTGTAGTGCTTCGCACTCGGGGTGATTTTTTGCCAAAAGTGGTATCACAATTTCATGTTAACCAGGATATTGTGTTGCCTTCACTCTGTCCGGATCCGAAGAATGCGAAAGAGCGAGATTTACACACATTGGATTTAGTGCGGCCTTGAAGTTTTATCTTTCTATTACTCAAGGTTTTCGTAAGACGGACTCCCTGTTTGTGGTTCCAGCAGGTCGTCGGCGTGGTCAACGAGCTTCCAAGGATTCTATAGCTCGTTGGATCCGGTCAGCTATTTTGGAAGCTTACCGTCTTCGGGGTGAATCTTGCCCGATTAAGATTCGAGCCCATTCTACGAGAGCTGTGGCCTCATCGTGGGCTTTTCATCAAGGTGCCTCGGCAGTGCAGCTCTGCCGAGCGGCAACTTGGAGCTCTGTCCACACGTTTACAAAGTTTTATAAAGTGGACGTCAGTGCTTCCGCTGATGCAGCCCTCGGACGTAGGATCCTGCAGGCAGCTGTAGTTTAAAGTTCTGGATGAACTTGTGTTTAGCGCTGGTTGCGCTTTGTTGTTAAGGTTGTTGGGTTTCTGCCTTTTGTTGGTTTTTCCCACCCTTATTTTTGAACTGCTTTGGGACGTCCCATCAGTAATGAATACTGTGGCTCTCTTCCTTCCATCTGCAGCTGAAACACGGATTTTGGTAAGAACTTACCTGTAAAATCCTTTTCAGCGAAGGAAGGAAGAGAGACACAGCACCCTCCAAGGCAGAAGTGTGTTGATGTTTTCAGATGCAGCGCGACCCTTATCTGATAGCGATTATCTGGGCTGAGGTCAGCGCGCTAAGGCTCTGTTCCAGCATCGCCAGCTCATCGCAGTAGTCAGGTTCCGTGAGTAGTACCTGGAACTCTGTGGTTTTTGGTTTTTTTGCATGCATAACCTGTATCCTTGTGTTTTTTCTCTGAAGTTCCTTCAGAAGGGGTTATGTTGCTCCGCTGGTGATCTTGACTCTTTTCCTAAAAGCTTTGGTACGACTGGAGCTGAGTAGGAGGAGCCCGAGCTGGAGGGGCCAGCCAGTCAGCACTCTTTTGATCTGAGGTGACATCCTGATCTGGGGCTCCGCCTACCCATCAGTAATGAATACTGTGTCTCTCTTCCTTCCTTCGCTGAAAAGGATTTTACAGGTAAGTTCTTACCAAAATCCGTGTTTTTATCGCATTAATACAGCCGAACCATGAGAGCTTCCGCTTATCATAGCCATTTAAATCTTTCAAAGTCTTATCCAAAAGGGGTTGGAAGTTTAAAGAATATAGTTTAGTATGACCTGCCGTGGTGGTTACCCCCAAGTATCTTAATTCTGTTTCCTGCCATTTAAAGGGAAAATTATCTTTAAGATGTTGAACTTCATCTCTAGGTAAAGTTATATTAAGGGCCTCCGATTTAGAATAATTCACTTTAAAATTACAAAGAAGGCCAAATGTCTCAAATTCTTTGACTATGGAGGGGAAGGAAATACGAGGCTGTGATATAAACATGAGAAGGTCATCTGCATATAAAGCCGATTTACATTGACCTACCCCAACTGGAATACCGTGAATGCTGGGGTTCTTTCTAATGGCTATTGCCAGATGTTCCTTTATCAATACATACAAGAGAAGGGGCAAAGGACACCCCTGCCGTGTACCGTTATTGATGTGGATAGGGGAGGACAGGAACCCATTAACCCTAACCGAAGTGCTCATATATAGAGAGAGAATCTTTTCGATAAATTTGGCGCCCAGGCCCAATTGATGCAAGGAAACCGACATGAAGCTCCAGCTGACCCAGTTGAAGGCCTTCTCTGCTTCAACCGAAAGCAAACACAACGGGAGCAATCTGGATCTCGCCCGAGCCATCAGGAGAAGAGTTTTATATGTATTATCTCTGGCCTCCCGGCCCTTGACAAACCCTACTTGATCTGTATGAATAACCCCGGGTAACAAAGGCGCCAACCTATTGGCCAAGGCCTTTGAAAATATTTTGATGTCCACATTAATCAATGAGATGGGCCTTTAATTGGAAATTAACAGTGGATCCTTCCCAGGTTTGGTAAAACGCTGATGTGGGACTCCAGGGACTGGGGCGTGAATGGGGATCACTCTGAAACTTTTGTTAGGAAAGGGACAAGCTGCTCGCTAAAAAAAAAGCCTGGGCTTTTTCCCACCGGATTTGATTTAATAATGGCAGCAAACTCTTCCTCTGAAAAGTCCTCCTCCAGAGAGTCTGCATGTTCAGAATTGACAGTTGGGAGGGCGTTTTGTCTGATATAGTCGTCTATTTTGAGGTGAAGAGACGAGGGTGACATGTCCCTGAATTGGTCCTTAATATTATACAGGTCACTATAATGGTCTCGAAAGGATTCAGTAATTTGGGTTGGATCCTGTGTGCGCGGAAACCCACCCCCGATCCGCATGATTTTTGGGATATAACTATTGTCCTTTCTGGGATGTAGCACCCTCCCTGCCACATTTCTCCACATGTTCATGCATAAATCGACGGAATCTGATTTTTTGACGAGAATATTTTTGATCCAGTAGGACCCTAAGCTCCTCCCTTGCTTTTAACAGGTCTGCATACACAGAAGAGGATATAGATTGTTTTTGAGGATTCCAGTGTATTAAACTGCTGGAGCAGACTGGAAATTAGTGAGGCCTTGTCTTTTTTCAATCTAGAGCCATGCTTTTTCAAAAGACCCCTTATAACACACTTAAGTGTTTCCCACTGGCTAGGAAGGGATGTCTGGTCATATTCATGAGCTGGCTGTCACTTTTCAGCCTGGGGGGCAATCTGTCACGATCCACATTTGGATCTGTGGCAGATCTCTGTCTGCATTCTAAAACCTTTTTCCTTTCAGGCCATGGTGGGTTAATCTCAGTCTTTTCCCCGGTGGCCGCTAGTGTAATTGCATTGCTCTGATTTGTCAGGAGAAGGCTGTGACCACTCCCACCAGCCTTTAAAAGCTCACCTGAGTTGTCAGCTGACTGTTGGTGATATTGCTTAATTTGGAAACCAACCAAGCTGGAGCCAGGAGCTGCTGAGCGCAGTGGTGCTTCTGCTACTTCCCTGTTCTGGTGCCTTACTCTGTTGTGCGGTGCATTACAGCAGAGAAAGCTAAATTTCATTAGTTTAGTTGATTTAACCCCTTTGTGTCTGTCTTTCCATCCTTTTGTTGTTTTGGTGTTATTCTCATTATTCCTGTCTCACCTCCTGGGGAAGGGGGTTGGTGGGTTTAGCTCAGGGCTAAACAGGAGACAGGGACAGGTCGGTGGCTTGGGCCTCACTACCTTCAAGTGTACCCCCAAGTTAAGGAAAGACAGGTCCCTTCCTTAGCCTTAGGGGCAGTTCAGGGACCCAGGTTCCTCGTCCCCTGTATTTCTACACCTGCCCCATGACCCAATCACATGGGAGTGGCCCTCGCGTTGCGGTCGCCCTCCTTTTCCCTGCTTATCTCTGGCCATTGCATTAAAGCAGCAAAGATAACAGGCTTTTAAAACAGGCTGGATCGTAGATATGGGAACAGTAAAGGGTATGCCACACTAAACAACATCGCTAACGGGATCGCTAAAAAACGTCACTATTTAGCGATCCCGTTAGCGATGTTGTTGTGTGCGGCAGCTGCCAGCGACGAGCTTCCTGCTGTGATCTCGCTCGTCGCTGGAATCGTTCCGGACCCTATTTTATCGCCGGCGCTCCCGCTGGGTAAGTATAATCGCTAAGTGTAGCACCTTTTCTTAGCGATTTAGCGGTACTTTTGTACCGCTAAAGTCGTTAAGGAGATCGCTAACCGCGATAGCGTCCTTAACAACATCGCTAAGTTAGGTAGCTACTAGCGATATAGAAACAATCCCGCTAGCGATCTCATTAGTATGCGACGCTAACGAGATCGCTAGCGGGATTGTGTAGTGTGGCAGTACCTTTAAGCCCGGGTCTCACATAGCAATACACCAGCGATCCCCACAACGATCAGGATCGCTGGTGTGTCGCTACATGATCGCTGCTGAGCTGGCAAACAGGCAGCTTAGGCACAGCGACACTGCGGGTAACATCGCTTAGTTACCGCAGTGTACGTTGGATACCAGCGCCCTGATGCAGGGAGCTGGTAACCAAGGTACACAGTGGGTTTCCAGGCACCAGCGCAGCACAGCCCCGCACCTGGAAACCCGACGTGTACCTTGGTTACCACCGGATCGCTAGTCTCCTGCCTGTCACACGCAGCGATGCGTGCTGGCCAGCGGGAGACCAGCGATCAAAAAAATGTCCAAGACATTCTGCGACGATCAGCGATACCCAGCAGGGGGGCTGATCGTCGCTGAATGTCACACACAGCGATATCGCTGGGGAGATCGCTGTTGCGTCACAAAAACTAGTGACTCAGCAGCGATCTCGCTAGCGAGATCGCTGTGTGAGACGGGGGCTTAAGGAGCTTGCTGCATAGATATGGGAGCAGAACCAAGGTTACTCCAGAGAGATGGGAGCAGAACCGAGACTTCCTACAGAAATATGGAAGCAGAACAAAGCTTATTCCAGAGATATGGAAGCAGAATCAAGCTTACTCCAGAGATATGGGATCAGAACAGAGCTTACTCCAGAGATATGGGAGCAGAATCAAGCTTACTCCAGAGATATGGGAGCAGTATCGAGCTTACTCCAGAGATATGGGAGCAGAACCGAGCTTACTCCAGAGATATTTGAGCAGAACAGAGCTTACTACAGAAATATGGAAGCAGAACAGAGCTTCCTACAGAGATATGGGAGCAGAACTGAGCTTCCTACAGAGATATGGGAGCAGAACAGAGCTCACTACTGAGATATGGGAGCAGAACAGAGCTCACTACTGAGATATGGGAGCAGAACAGAGCTTACTACAGAGATATGGGAGCAGAACAGAGCTTAGGCTAGTTTCACACTAGCGTATAGCTGGGCTGCGGACTACCTCCATGACGCTCCGCCCACCACCACACCTCCTCCGGAGATCCCCTCCTATGTCTGCATGCGACCTGAGTACCTATAGTTAACATTAGATACGCAGGCCGTGCAGATGTATGCAGATGCCGCCGCATGCGTCATTTTGACGGTGCGGCAACCTGCGCCGAACGCAGCATGTTGCATTTTGTTGCGGTCGCCACACTGTCAAAACGCCGCATGGAGTGGCATCCACATACATCTGCACAGCCTGCGTACCTAATGTTAAATATAGGTACTCGGGCTGCTTGCAGACATAGGCGGAGTTGATCGGAGGAGGTGCGGCGGTGGGCGGAGCTTCATGGAGGAAGTCCGCAGCGCAGCCATGCGCTAGTGTGAAACTAGCCTTACTCCAGAGATATGGGAGCAGAACTGAGCTTACTCCAGAGATGTGGGAGCAGAACCAAGCTTACTTCAGAGATACAGAGATATGGGAGCAGAACAGAGCTTATTACAAAGATATGGGAGCAGAACAGAGCTTATTACAAAGATATGGGAGCAGAACAGAGCTTACTACTGAAATATGGGAGCAGAACCGAGCTTACCACAGAAATATGAAAGCAGAACAAAGCTTACTCCAGAGATATGGGAGCAGAACGGAGCTTACTCCAGAGATATGGGAGCAGAACCGAGCTTACTACAGAGATAAGGGAGCAGAATCAAGCTTACTTCAAAGATACGGGAGCAGAACGGAGCTTACTAAAGAGATAGGGGAGCACAACCAGATTAGTACAAAGATAAGGGAGCAGGATTGAGCTTACTACAGAGATTTGAGCAGAGCTGTGTTTATACCAGAAATATGGCAACAGAACAGAGCTTACCACAACAGCGATATGGGAGCAGAACCGAGCTTACTCCAGAGATATGGGATAGATATACAGTATACAGTTATATGAAAAAGTTTGGGCACCCCTATTAATCTTAAACTTAATGTTTTATAAAAATTGGTGTTTTTGCAACAGCTATTTCAGTTTGATATATCTAATAACTATTGGACACAGTAATGTTTTTGCCTTGAAATGAGGTTTATTGTACTAGCAGAACATGTGCAATCTGCATTCAAACAAAATTTGACAGGTGCAGAAGTATGGCCACCCTTATCATTTTCTTGTTTTAAATACTCCTACCTACTTTTTACTGACTTACTAAAGCACTTTTTTTGGTTTTGTAACCTCATTGAGCTTTGAACTTCATAGCCAGGTGTATGCAATCATGAGAAAATCTACTTAAAGTGGCCACTTGCAAGTTGTTCTCCTGTTTGAATCTCCTCTGAAGAGTGGCATCATGGGCTCCTCAAAACAACTGTCAAATGATCTGAAAACAAAGATTATTCAACATAGTTGTTCAGGGGAAGGATACAGAAAGCTGTCTCAGAGATTTAACCTGTCAGTTTCCACTGTGAGGAACATAGTAAGGAAATGGAAGAACACAGGGACAGTTCTTGTTAAGGCCAGAAGTGGCAGGCCAAGAAAAACATCAGAAAGGCAGAGAAGAAGAATGGTGAGATCAGTCAAGGACAATCCTCAGACCACCTCCAGAGAACTGCAGCATCAACTTGCTGCAGATGGTGTCACTGTGCATCGGTCAACTATACAACGCACTTTGCACAAGGAGAAGATGTATGGGAGAGTGATGCGAAAGAAACTGTTTCTGCAAGCACGCCACAAACAGAGTCGGCTGAGGTATGCAAAAGCACATTTGGAGAAGCCAATTTCTTTTTGGAAGAAGGTCCTGTGGACTGATGAAATCAAGATTGAGTTGTTTGGTCATACAAAAAGGCGTTATACATGGCGTCAAAAAAACACAGCATTCCAAGAAAAACACTTGCTACCCACAGTAAAATTTGGTGGAGGTTCCATCATGCTTTGGGGCTGTGTGGCCAATGCCGGCACCGGGAATCTTGTTAAAGTTGAGGGACGCATGGATTCCACTCAGTATCAGCAGATTCTTGACAATAATGTTCAAGAATCAGTGACAAAGTTGAAGTTACACAGGGGATGGATCTTTCAGCAAGACAATGATCCAAAACACCGCTCCAAATCTACTCAGGCATTCAAGCAGAGCAGTTATCGGCATATGGCAGTACATATATTCTCTGTGCACTTACATCTTATTTAAATGGTACCCCATAACTGCCCTGTAGGTTATGCTATGCTATGTTACAGACTGAGCCCATAATGAGTATGTTGTTTATTAGCCAGGGAGTTCAGTATCAGTGTGTTTCTTTTGGTGGATGTCCTTGACCGACATCACGCCTCACTATTGTCACTGTCTTTTATGTGCACCTGTCTATTGTTCACACATTAAAGTTATTAATAAAGAGTTTGTTAATTTTCTAATATCTTGGATCTGTGGTCGTTTTTCCGGTCTTCTGACCATACCTTTCTAAATATAGTATAATGGCCCCAGTTCTCCCCACATATCTTGTATGACGGCCCCAGTTATCCACTTATAGTATGATGGCCCCAGTTCTACCCACATATCTAGTATGACGGCCCCAGTTATCCATATATATTTAGTATGACGGCCCTAGTTATCCACATATAGTATGATGGCCCCAGTTCTCCCCACATATCTAGTATGACGGCTCCAGTTATCCACATATATATAGTATGACCGCCCCAGTTTTCCCATATATATAGTAGGATGGCCCCAGTTCTCCATATTAAAAATAATGAAGTTTATACTCTCCTCATCCTGATTCCCGGCACTGCAGCCTCCATTTTCTCTTCCGGTCCGCAGAGCGGCATGAGACAATAATGTCATCACGCTGCCTGCGTGAGCACACTGAAGTCTCAGGAAGCTGTGGTCTGCAGCTTATGAGAAAGACCAGGGCTTCCACTAGGAATTTTGGGGCTGGCAAAATTTTTGGGTTCCCTTGAGACTCCCCTCAGGTTCCACACCAGCTCCGCCTCCACCGTCCCACTCTTGGAAAAACTCAATTTCACCACCACATCCTCACTGATCAGATATTAACAGTTGCCGTCAAACACCAGATCACATTCATAACCAATTAGATCACACAATGTGCCCAAAATTATAAGTTACCCCTACTGCAAGGGAATCATATACCCCAACAAAAGTAATATCACTGTGGTGGTGTCCACAATAAATTAATACACCACCGAAAGGTATATATATTTAATGCAAAAAATACTTTATTAAATAACAAATGCAAAGCACAAATAGCATACGGTGCAGGATACATAAAAAGGGACAAGCAAGCCATTGGAGACCCACCGAAAAAATGGAGACCAGCTGAGAAAACCATGCGGTGTGTAACAGCACTAAGTTCACTATCCATGTGCAAGAGAAACTACTGCCAAAATGGAAGCTATGTAATATCAGCTAAATTGCGCTAATGCAGATAAAAATATGCAACTAGAGCTTGCAATGGCAGACATTTTAATGTTCATCTATATAAGTCCCCAATAAAGTTCATGGTGCAAAAAAGAAATAATTTCTAAGGGGACAATATACCTGCTAGATGCTGGTGAGTGGGAATCCCCGGATGTCCCTCTGCCCCAACACGCGATTCGCTCAGCTTATTCTGGAAGCATGTCAGGGCAGGGGCGATCCGGTTTAAATAAGGGCCCCATCTGTGCCATTGGATGCTCGGAATCATGACCACTTGCTTGGATTGCAATCTAAGTAAATGCGGCTTCAGTAGAGCATGCGCTGGCAAGAATACCCTCACATGGCACCACTGATGTAATAGCCCATATGGGTCCACGGCGCATGCGCATAACTCTTATTTCAGAACAAAACAGCGCATATATACTACTATCCCTGATCCAATCACAAACGTAGCATATTGTCACATGACCCGATACGCAGGTCCTTATCTTAATACAATTTGATACTGCCAGTATAAAGAGTAAGAAAAATAGCTAATATAAATGTAAATAAACATATACACCCCCAAAAATGGATGTAATGAATACTATCTCCTAATACGGGAGATCCTAATGAGCTAAACGGGGTATATGTCGGCGCATGCGCTACCATGTCAGAATCTGCAGCTGAAAGGGGAGGGACAGCAGACTATCACATGACAAGGTGAGTCCCAAATCAAGGCATAATGTGGAGCCGCCATGGTCAATAAAGATCGTCGTTTATCCCTCCGCAGATCCACAGAGTGCGCAAGCGCATAACCCCAGTAAAAAAAATGCTATTCCTGTAATAAGGCAGGGAGGTAACAAGAAAAAAATAATTACAAATTGTAAATATTCCCCTATTGGCTCTACCGACCAAGATAGGACACCCCATGTGTAAATGATATAGTAAATGGATCAAATGTGTAGAAAACCAATCAAAATGCTGAAAGGAAGATGAACATCAAATCACAAATGTCCCACAGTAGGCATTTGAATCAAGACCAAAGGGGTAATTTATGTCGGTACAGTCCTCCCAATCAAGTCGGTTAGTGTGGATCTCTTGAACATGATCTCAGAAGAGGGGGGGAGAAGTTAATTCCAAGCGGTACTTCAATCGCACGATTCCATTGGCAACAAAAAGAGCGAGCTAAGACTTCTCTCCAATAGGTGCAAAATAAAACCAGAAGATTGCTAAAACTAGAATAAAAACAATTTGTTATTTAATAAAGTAGTTTTTGCATTAAATATACCTTTCGGTGGTGTAATAATTTATTGTGGACACCACCACAGTGATATCACATTCATAACCAGCAGCTTTTGTTCTAGCCATAATAATTTTTAAGCTGATACCACGACACGGTAGACTTTTTCGGCCGGGCCCTACTCTACTCTAAACTATTAAAAATAAATATATATTTATGTATTTTTCTTTAAGGGAATGAGTCACATACATTTACTTTTTTCAGCAGCAGATGAAGGAAGGGAGACACACTAGTCATTACTAGTGGGTAGGCGGAGCCCAGATGGGATAGACACCTCAGATTAAAAAGAGTGTTGACCGGCCCCTCCAGCTCGGGCTCCTCCTACTCCAGCTCTCCAGTCTAAAATTTGAGGTTTCAGAGGATAGTCGCTGCTGAAGCAGCTCCTCAGAAGATTTTATTATTTTTTTTTATTATTTTTTATCGGACAGAGACTTGGACTCAGGGTCTAGAGGTCTCAGGGGTCTCAGCGCTGCTGGACCCCCACCTCTCCCTTGGCGGATCTGTATACCCTGTATGGAGGTCCCTGCAGAACCCTGCCGGTCCTGGGGGATGAGGATTGCTTCCCTGGCGGGGACGCAAACCGCGCATCTGGGGTCACTGCGTTCCCCGCCCTGGGGGGAAGCGATGGGCACAGCGCCACAAATCCCTGGGGGTCCCTGTGGCGCTCAGCTGGGTAAGTACTCCACATTTTAATGTGTTTTGAGTGCTTCTGCGACTGTTGGTGACTAGTGTTTTTTGTCCGCAGGTGGATGCCTGCAGGACATAGGAGCGGGGGAGAGAGGAGTTGCGCGCCTTTTTTTTTTTTTTTTGAATTTTCGCGGCGCTCTGAGCGCGCGCTTTACTGCCTGTCTCATCTTCCGGCTTTTCTACATGGAGCACATCGGAGGCACAGCGCGGCGGCCATTACTGAAGCAGGGAGCGGAAATCTGCCTCCGGCTCCCCACTCTCCCCCCCTCCCGACAAGACGCTACACCGCGACCAGCTGGGTGAGTCGCTTCTGCAGAGCAGAAGCTTAACCCCCTCACCCCCCACAGCGCAGGCGCCTTTATTGGGGCACAAATGGGTGACAGACTGCGCTGTCCTGCAGCTGTTACCTCATAAGAGGGGCTCGCACACCCTTTCCATTAAAAAGGTTGTGGGGAGTCTGCGACATTAAAGTTGCCGCCGCTATGCGTTCCCGCTGGCGATCCCGGTGGCGACGCGTGCTGATGTGATCGTTTGATCGTTTGGATGTCGCTGGTGCCTGCCAATCTGGGCGATCTCATTGGCGGCGCATGGGCGGTTAGCGATCTCCTTGACGACTTTGGCGGTCGTTGCGATTTACTGTGGCATAGCTGTCCTGCAGCTGCTGCCTTATAAGAGGCACTTGGGGCTGGCACACCATTTTCATAAAGAGGTTGTGGGGAGTCTGCGATTTTAACCCCTTCTTAGCGGTTAACTCTTAATGGGGGACAGCTGGGGTAGCTCTCTCTTTAAGAGCTTAAACCCTTCAGCGTTCGTTTCTTCTTTAAGAAACCATACTGTCCTAGTTACTGACAGGTTTAACCTGCCATATACTGTGTGAGGACATGTCAGATCAGGGTCCAGGAGGTACGGACCGTCTCCCAGATCCGCTACAGGATCAGTCTCGCGTATCTGACACGCAGACCTCGACGACGTCACAGCGGTCGGAGGTTCCAGTGATGTCAAAATGGAGGCCCTCGCTAGTT
This sequence comes from Oophaga sylvatica, assembly GCA_033576555.1. Lineage (NCBI taxonomy): Eukaryota > Metazoa > Chordata > Amphibia > Anura > Dendrobatidae > Oophaga > Oophaga sylvatica. Next base: position 2,149,378 of record JARQOD010000009.1, read on the forward strand.
CTATTGATGGCCTGTCTGACCTTCTAGGTTATTGGGTGTCAGCTAGATCTTATCATGGCAGGAAGCGACACAAGCCGGTGCCTTCCTTCCCGCGTAAAGATGTCCGATTCAGAAAGGAGGATCGGCAGGGACACTCTGCCTCTCTTTTGGGCCGTACGAAGGCTTTTATTGGTGCCATGAGGGCGTTACAGTTACCGGAGGAGGTAACTAGACGTCCTGGTAAGTCGGCCCGGATGTTTCAGACTGTATCCGTGTTCTACGGAGTTGATTGATAATTGGATTCCTTCTCCTGAAGTGGATGCCCCTTTATTCCAGCTTAGCGAGGGAAGGCGAGTCTGCAGGATCCGCTGGACAGGAAAACGGAGATGGCAGAAAAATCCATCTACGAGGCCGCAGGTCATGGATTCAGGGCACCATGTGTGCTTGTAAAGTTTCCCTGAGCTGGTTGGACCGTCTACGAACGGCGTGGCAAGATGGAACCCCTCTATCGAGGTAGATGGGCTTTTCAAGTTGTTGGAGGATATCTGCTGTCCAGGGCGCAATCCTCGGCGCTCACAGTCAAAAGAGCACTGTGGCTTAGACAGTGGACCGGGGACGCGGTTTCCAAGCAGGTGGTCAGCTATTTGGATCTGACCTCACGGAGCTGAGTGCCAAGGCAAAGGCAATAGAAACGGCTTTACTGCAGCGAAGAGCTGTGACTTCTGCGTCTGGCAGGACTAGTGCCGGTAGTAGTCGGCGGTCTTTTCGGTCCAGGGGACGGTTCGGTCAGCCCTCTTGGGGACCGGGTCGTCCCTCTTTTTCAGGAAAAGAGACCTCTCAGAAATCCCGCACTCCCTGGAAACAAAGTTTCCGTCAAGACAAGCGAGAAGCTGACAAAAAGCCCGCTAAGGCGGATGACGCCAGAGTCTCACTCGAGGGCTCTCGAGTGGGGGGTCGCCTGCTCCAATTCAAATTGACTTCGGTTTCCCGCGTCCCGGACGCCGGGATGACGCGGTTGTATCGGCAGGCTACTTTATAGAGTTTTCTTCTCGACCCCCAGACAGTTTTTGCCAATCTCGCATTCCGTCAGAGCCCGAGCTATTTGCCGCTCTACTGCGAGAGGTCGATTCCCTTCTGCAGAAGGGTGTGGTGGTACCGGTTCCGCAAGAGGACCGAGGAAGAGGGTTTTATTCCAACCTCTTTGTGGTCCCCAAAAAGGAGGACAAATTTCGCCCCATTCTGGATCTCAAAAGATTGAATCGGCATGTCCACACCCGGAAATTCCGCATGGAGTCGCTTTGCTCCGTTGTGGCAGCCATGTCGCAGAAAGACTTTTTGGTGTCAATCGACATTCGCGACTCTTATTTGCATGTTACAGTCGGAAGGGCTCACCAACGCTTCCTTCGTTTTGCCATAGGTCAGGACCATTACCAGTTTGTGGCTCTGCCATTCGGGTTGGCCTCAGCGCCAAGAGTTTTTACAAAAATTCTGGCGCCTCTCATGGCAATTCTTCAAAGACAGGGGGTTTCGATTCTCCCTACTTGGACGACCTTTTGATGGTGGCGTCCCCAAAGGAGGAGGCGGTGACGGCTCGCAATCTATCCCTTCAGCTCCTGGAGGACTTCGGGTGGCTGGTCAATTGGGAAAAGTCGTCTTTGGAACCGTCGCAGTCAATCCTGTTTTTGGGGATGCATTTCGACAGAAGTCTCTGCGTTTCGGTACGAGCAGTGGTGTCCCTGCCTCCAGACAAGCAAGCATGTCTCCTTCGACATGTACAGATTATGAAGTCTTCGACAGCAATGTCCCTGCGAAGGTGTATGCGCCTTCTGGGTTTGATGGCGTCCATGGAGGCACTTCTGTTTGCCCAGTTTCATTCCAGGGTCCTCCAAAGGCTCATTCTGAGCCGTTGGGATCGATCGCAGGCTTTCCTGGATTGCAGTGTCATCATCTCCCACAGGGTGCGGGAGTCTCTAGGAAGTCCGGAAGCGTTATCCCTGGGGAAGTCATTTCTCCCTCCTAGGTGGTCGGTCATAACCACGATGCCAGCCTGACGGACTGGAGGGTGTCTGGAATGATCTCTGGATTCAGGGATATGGTCGTCGGAAGAGTCTGTCCTAACGATCAACATCCTGGAATTGAGGGCAATTTTCCTTTGCCTCCAACACTGGACGGTCACTTTAAGCGGTCTACCAGCCCGAGTGCAGACAGACAACGCGACGGTGGTCGCGTATATCAACCATCAAGGCGGACGAGGAGTTCCAGGCTCATGGTGGAGGTGTCTCGGATCCTGTATGGCCGAGGCCAGGGTACCGGCCATCTCTGCGATTCACATTCCAGGAGTCCAGAATACCACGGCGGACTTCCTCAGTCGCGAGAAGATGGATCCCGGAGAATGGAGTCTTCATCCGAAAATTTTTGCACTGCTGTGCTCCCGTTGGGGACTCCCCAAGTGGATTTGATGGCATCCAGGTTCAATGCCAAGTTACGACGTTCATGTCAGGTACAATGACCCGAAGGCTGTGGCGGTGGATGCTTGGTGGCTCCGTGGAGCCAATTCGAGCTAATCTATGTGTTCCCGCCGATATCCTTACTTCCTCTGGTGTTGCGTGGGATCAGACTGGAGAGAATCCCGGCTATGTTGATAGCCCCAGATTGGCCAAGGAGGACGTGGTTCTCGACACTGGTGTCGCTTCTGGCAGCACCTCCATTTCCACTTCCTCTTCGCCCGGACCTGTTGACCCAAGGGCCCGTTCGTCATCCGGACTTGAAGTCTCGCGTTGACGGCGTGGCTCTTGAGACCGAAATATTGACCCGTCAGGGTTTTTTTCAGCCGAAGTCATTGCCATCTGCGAGCTGCCAAGGTCCGGCTACTACTAGGTTTTATCACAAGACTTGGGAAGCCTTCTTTTCGTGGTGTTCGGGTTCTTCAAGGAACCCGAGGATTTTTTCCATTCCCAATTTGTTGCCTTTCTGCAGTACGGGCTGGACAAGGGTTTGGCAGTTAGCACTCTGAAGGGTCAGTTTCTGCTCTGCCCTTGCGGTTTCGGAAGGCTATTGTAACGGGTCAGGTAGGTGGAACCTCTGAGCTTTATTTATACAAGAAGGTTATACTTGTAAGAGAGCGGGTGGCGCCCAGGGAGACGGACAGGAAGTCACGGCAAGTGACGGGGCAGTCTCTGGTTATACGGGAAAGGATCACGGCAAGTGACCGGGGCAGTCTCTGGATTGACAGGCAGGTTGTCACGGCAAGTGACCGGGGCAGTCTCTGGATTGACAGGTAGGTTGTCACAGCAAGTGACCGGGGCAGTCTCTGGATAGACAGGCGGGTTGTCACGGCAAAGTGACCGGGGCAGTCTCTGGATTGACAGGCAGGTTGTCACGGCAAGTGACCGGGGTAGTCTCTAGATGGACAGGTATATACGACCTGAGATGGTGAAGCCTCCCGGTAGGCTAGCAGGCAGATGGCGGATGGACACTCCAAGTGAGCAGGCGAGAGTCTCTGGAACAGCCGGGGATCACCGCTTGTGACGTCCGAACCTCCGGGTAGGGCTGCAGTCAGATGGCAGATGATCGCTCCCAAGTGAGCAGGCAAGAGTCTCTGGAATAGCCGGGGATCACCGCTCTTGTGACGTCCGAACCTCCGGGTAGGGTGCAGTCAGATGGCAGATGATCGCTCCCAAGCGAGCAGGCAAGAGTCTCTGGAATAGCCGTGGATCACCACTTGTGACGTCTGAACCTCCGGGTAGACTTGCGGACAGGTAGCATACAGCAAACGGGCAGGAAACAGGCAGGTAACTGGTAACGGGACCTGAGGGCTGAAGCAGAGTGAAACAGTGCAACAACAACATTGCTCGGGCACCTCCATTAAGGAGGAAGCCTTAATAAGGGTGGAGTCCTCCGGCATTGGCCGGGGACTTATTTGAAAAATGCGCGCGGCTCCTTTAAGAGCGGGGGAGGGCGCGGGCGCGCGCCTCAAGTCCAGCAGCAGGGAAGGAGCGCGCGGCCCCAGCAGGGCGGAAGGAGGACGCTGAGGAAGGGTAAGGGGGGCGACGTCCCTGCCTGGCAGAGGACGCTGCTGCAGGGGAACAGCGTCCCTGCCTGGCAGAAGGCAGGGACGCCGACGCTACAGTACCCCCCCTCTAGGCCCCCCCCCTCTTTAGGCCAGAGAGAAATTTAGCTAGGATGAGAGGGGCTTGGATGTTCTCCCGAGGCTCCCACATTCTCTCCTCAGGACCAAACCCCTTCCAATCCACCAAAAAATAAGTCTTTCTTCCTACCCTTTTGGTGGCCAGAATGTTCTCTACCTCAAATTCACGTCAGCAGACACTGGAGCAGGAGGTGTACTGTAGACTTGAAAAAGAGTCAAGTACCACCGGTTTGAGGAGAGATACATGGAAAGAGTTAGGAATGCGCAAATGGCCGGGAGTTTCAATTATAGGACACCGGGTTGATCTGGCTGATGATCTCAAAGGGACCGATGAACCGAGGGCCTAACTTGTAGGAAGGAATCTTGAGCCGGACATACTTGGACGAAAGCCAGACCTTATCCCAGGACGGAATTGAGGAGGATCCAGACGTCTTTTGTCAGCATGTCTCTTCATACGCTCGGATGACTGAATGAGTGCGGATCGGGTACTCTCCCATATGGAGGAAAATTCTCTAACCAGAGATTCCGCAGCTGGATTGTCCACAGAGATGGTGACAGGAACAGGGATCCGAGGGTGCTGACCGAAGACTACAAAAAACGGAGACTTGGAGGAAGATTCGCTCTCGTGATTATTGTAAGAGAATTCGGCCCAAGGCAGGAGCTCCACCCAGTCAGAATGGTGGGCATTAACGAAGTGCCGGAGATAACTGGTCAGATTCTGATTGATTCGCTCAACTTGTCCATTGGACTGCGGGTGGTAAGCGGAGGAGAAATCCAAGGTGACGTCTAGCAACTTACAAGTGGCTCTCCAGAAACGTGAGGTGAACTGTACCCCACGATCCGACACAATGTGACGAGGCAGACCATGGAGACGGAAGATATGGTGGATAAAGTCTTTAGCCACTTGGGTGCAGACGAAGACCTGGCAGAGGAATGAAGGAGCCATCTTGGAAAAGCGGTCAGCGACCACCCAAATGACCGTACAACCGGCAAGAAACGGGCAGATCTGTTATGAAGTCCATGGCTATATGCTGCCAGGGGCAGCGGGTACAGGAAGCGGAAGAAGACGGCCGGCAGGCAGGTGTCTCGGAACTTTGTTGCGGGCACAGGAGACCAGGCAGATACAAAGTCTATTACGTCCTTGTGCAGGGTAGGCCACCAATAATGCCGGGTTATGAGTTGGAGGGTCTTTTTCTGACCAGCGTGGCCAGCTAGTTTAGACGAATGCCCCCAGTGTAGGATTCTCTTCCGGTCGGTTACTGATACGAACGTCTTACCAGGAGGGAGACGATTTAGACTCACGGGAGCCACCCGCTCACTCTGGCGGGATCGATGATATGTTTAGGTTCTTCCTCGAGATCTGACACCAGGAAAGACCGGGACAAGTCATCAGCCTTGACGTTCTTGTCAGCCGGGCGAAAATGCAAGAGAAAATCGAAGCGGGCAAAAAACAAGGACCACCGGCTTGGCGAGGGTTAAGTCTCTGAGCAGCTGGAGGTAAGCCAGATTCTTGTGGTCCGTTAAATGATTACAGATGAAGAGCCCCCTCGAGTAGGTAACGCCACTCCTCCAATGCCAATTGATGGCCAATAACTCTCGGACTCCTATGGAGTAGTTGCGCTCGGAGGAGGAGAAGAGTTTGGAGAAGAAGCCGCAGGATACCATCCTCCCGGATGAAGATTTTTGAGTGAGTACCGCTCCGGCTCCAGAGGAGGAAGCGTCCACCTCCGGGGAAAACTGCTTGTTGCCGTCCGGGCGATGCAGCACTGGAGCGGAGAGAAGCCTGTTTTAAGGAAAGAAAGGCCTCCTCTGCTTCGGGGTCCACTGTTTGGGGTTAGCATCCTTGCGGGTGAGCGCGGAGATTGGAGCAGTCCTGGAAGAGAAGTGCGGTATGAAGAGGCGGTAATAGTTGGCGAATCCCAGGAACCGCTGAATGGCCTTCAACCCCTCCGGTCGAGGCCACTTCTCGATGGCAGACAGTTTTCCGGATCCATTCGTAGGCCTGTCTGAGAAATGATGTAGCCCAAAAACGGAAGCGAGGTCTGCTCAAAGAGGCACTTCTCATATTTGGCGAAGGGTGATTCTGCCTGAGCCTGAGCAGAACCTGACGAACATCCCTCCGGTGAGACTGGAGGTCCGGAGAGAAGACCAAGATATCGTCTAGGAAACCCACACGCAAGAGTAGAGGAGGTCCCGAAAGATGTCATTGACCAACTCCTGAAAGACTGCTGGAGCATTACAGAGACCAAAGGGCATCACCAAATACTCGTAGTGGCCGTCCCGGGTGTTGAATGCCGTCTTCCATTCATCTCCCCGACGGATACGAACCAGGTTGTATGCCCACGAAGATCCAGTTTGGTGAAGATTCTCGCCCCTCTAAGTCGATCAAACAATTCTGGAATGAGCGAAGAGGGTACTTATTCTTCACAGTGTCAAATTTAAGCCTCTGTAGTCAATACGGGGACGGAGAGATCCGTCTTTCTTTTTTACGAAGAAGAAACCTGCTCCCGCTGGGGAGGTAGATTTCCAGATGAATCCTTTGGCCAAGTTCTCCTCGATATATTCGGACATCGACCTGGTCTCGCAGCGGACAATGGTAAATACCCCACGGGGAGGCGTAGTACCAGGTAGCAGGTCGATCGGGCAATCATACGGTCTGTGTGGGGGTAATGTCTCTGCTTCTTTTTATAAAGACATCAGCGAAAGACCAATATGGAATCGGGAGTCCTGGTAGATTAGCAGGGTAGGAGAAGACGGACAGGATGAACAGGCACCCGACACTTTGATGACAGTCCTGTCCCCAGCGAAGAATCTCTCCAGTCTGCCAGTCGAGCACGGTGCATTCTTTTGGAGCCAAGGCAGACCTAGTAAGAAAACGTGAGAGAGTCCAGGTGAACATGAAATGAGATACTCTCAGAATGTAACATTCCCACCTGCAGGGTTATAGCCTCGGTGATAAGCTGGATGGGACGTGGTAGAAGACCCCCATCTACAGCAGCAACAGATACTGGTTCAAGCAGAGGTTTGGTGGGAATGCGATATTTCTCTACCAGAGCCTGTGAAACGAGATTCCACTGCTCCAGAATCAAGTTGGGCTAGTTCGAAGTAACGGTTCTCACCGAGGAGAATTGAGACAGACCGCAGCAGAGATGAAGAGGATTTATTCTTGTCTAGGTGGACCTCTCCGAGCGAACCTAGACACAGGCGTTTCCCGACCTCTCTGGGCAGGTACGGATCCGGTGCTCCTTACTGCCACAGTAGAAGCAACTCCCCTCAGCACGGCGTGAGTCCTGACGGGCTTTGACCATCTTGGTCTGGTCGACCTGCATGGGCTCTGCCGGGGCACTTGAGGAGATACGGAAGGAGTTACAGGTCTCTGAAATGAAGGAGCTAGGCGAGGAAACCTTCTCTCACGGGTGACCTCTTTGGCTCGCTCCTGGAACCGTAGATCAATTCGATTGGCAGAGTTATTAGGTCATCGAGAGAGGTTGGAATGTCCCGACCGGCAAGTTCATCTTTAATGCGGCCGGACAGGCCCTCCCAGAAGACAGCTATCAGAGCGTCATTATCCCAAGCCATCTCTGAGGCAAGGGTACGAAACCTTATGGCATATTGACCCACGGTGAGACTCCTCCTGACGAAGACGCAGCAAGATGATGCAGAGGAGGTCTTCCGTCCGGGTTCATCGAATACCTTCCGAGGCTAAGAGAAAAGCAACAGGTTAGACACCAGAGGATCTTCTCTCTCCCAAAGAGGATTTAGCCAGGCCAGGGCCTCTCCGGTGAGATGTGACATGATGAAGGCAATTTTGGCCCGGTCAGAGTTAAAACTGGTGTGCCAGGAGTTCAAAATGCAGGGTACATTGGTTGATGAAACCCCGAGCCAGAGCAGGGTCGCCTCCAAACCGAGGAGGAGCTGAAAGTCGAGGTCCTGGAATAGAAACCACGGAGTTGGTAAGCAGCGGAAAACTGCCGGATTGCGAGTCATGGGCTCGCGGTGGTTGTCGGGGAAGTATTCAGAGTGTCCAGCGGGAATTAACACACCGCAGATGACCCAGGATGGACTCCTGTTGAGACCTCTGGCGAGACAGTTCATGACACAGGTCAGATAGCGAAGGGGTTTGGGTGGGCCACCGGGTTCCATGGCCCGAGCAAACTGTAACGGGTCAGGTAGGTGGAACCTCTGAGCTTTATTTATACAAGAAGGTTATACTTGTAAAGAGCGGGTGGCGCCCAGGGAACGGACAGGAAGTCACGGCAAGTGACGGGCAGTCTCTGGTTATACGGGAAAGGATCACGGCAAGTGACCGGGGCAGTCTCTGGATTGACAGGCAGGTTGTCACGGCAAGTGCCCGGGGGGCAGTCTCTGGATTGACAGGTAGGTTGTCACGGCAAGTGACCGGGGCAGTCTCTGGTAGACAGCAGGTTGTCACGGCAAGTGACCGGGGCAGTCTCTGGATTGACAGGCAGGTTGTCACGGCAAAGTGACCGGGGTAGTCTCTGGTAGACAGGCAGGTTGTCACGGCAAGTGACCGGGGGCAGTCTCTGGATTGACAGGCAGGTTGTCACAGCAAGTAACCGGGGCATTTCTCAGATGGACAGGTATATACGACCTGAGATGGTGAAGCCTCCCGGTAGGCTAGCAGGCAGATGGCGGATGGACACTCCCAAGTGAGCAGGCGAGAGTCTCTGGAACAGCCGGGGATCACCGCTTGTGACGTCCGAACCTCCGGGTAGGGCTGCAGTCAGATGGCAGATGATCGCTCCCAAGTGAGCAGGCAAGAGTCTCTGGAATTAGCCGGGGATCACCGCTTATGACGTCCGAACCTCCGGGTAGGGCTGCAGTCAGTGGCAGATGATCGCTCCCAAGCGAGCAGCAAGAGTCTCTGGAATAGCGTGGATCACCACTTGTGACGTCCGAACCTCCGGGTAGACTTGCGGACAGGTAGCATACAGCAAACGGGCAGGAAACAGGCAGGTAACTGGTAACGGGACCTGAGGGCTGAAGCAGAGTGAAATAGTGCAACAAAACATTGCTCGGGCACCTCCATTTTAAGGAGGAAGCCCTTATATAGGGGGGAGTCCTCCGGCATTGGCGGGGACTTATTTAAAAAAATGCGCGCGCTCCTTTAAGAGCGGGGGGAGCGCGGGCCCGCGCGCCCTAAGTCCAGCAGCGGGAAGGAGCGCGCGGCCCCAGCAGGGCGGAAAAAGGAGACGCTGAGGAAGGGTAAGGGGGGCGATGTCCCTGCCTGGCAGAGGACGCTGCTGCAGGGAACAGCGTCCCTGCCTGGCAGAAGGCAGGGACGCCGACCGCTACAGCTATCGCCTCGCGTAGGGACGTTACGTTCCCTTTTTTCGCGGAGTAACCCGTCAGTTTCCGCCGCGGAAGGCGCTTGTGTCTCCTTGGCGGCTCAATCTTGTTTTGGAGGCTCTTCAACATGGGCCTTTTGAGCCTATGGATTCTGTTAACCTTTCTTTGCTCTCTTGGAAGGTTGCCTTTTCCCAGTGGCGGTTCACCTCTTTGAGAAGGTTTCTGACTTGGCGGCTCTTTTTTGCTCGCCTCCTTTTTCTGGAGTTTCACCTGATCGCGTAGTACTTTGCACACGAGGCGACTTCCTACACTTTAAAGGGGGTGTCACAATTTCATGTTATCCATAATATTGTGTTGCCCTCGCTCTGTTCGGAGCCGAGGGAGCGAAGGAACTGGCCTTGCACACATTGGATTTAGTGCGGGCTTTGAAGTTCTATTTGCCTATTACTCAAGGTTTTCGGAAGTCGGACTCTCTGTTTGTGATTCCAGCAGGTCGTTGGCGTGGTCAACGAGCTTCCAAGGATTCTATGCTCGTTGGATTCGGTCGGCCATTTTAGAGGCCACCCATTTAAGGGCAAACCTTGCCCGATTAAGATCCGAGCTCACTCCACGAGGGCTGTGGTTCATCGTAGGCCTTTCATCAAGGGGCCTCGGCAGCTCACTCTGCCGGCGGCGACCTGGCGCCTCTGTCCACATGTTTACAAAATTTTATAAGGTGGACGTTAGTGCTTCCGCTGATCGGCCTTAGGACGTAGGGTCCTGCAGGCGGCTGTAGTTTAAAGTTCTCGTTAACTTGTATTTAGCGCTAGTTGCGCGTTTACCTAGGTTGTTGGGATCTGCCTTTTTTGTTTTTTTTTCCCACCCTTAATTTTTGGACTGCTTTGGGACGTCCCACTAGTAATGACTAGGGTGTCTCCCTTCCTTCATCTGCCCGCTGAAAGACGGATTTTGGTAAGAACTTACCTGTAAATCCTTTTCAGCGAAGAAGGAAGGGAGACACACACCCCCCATGGCAGAAGTGGTGTTGTGTTTCAGAAAGCGGCGTGACCCTTCTCTGATAGCGATTATCTGGGCTGAGGTCGGCGCGCTAAGGCTCTGTTCCAGCATCGCCACTCATCGCAGTAGTCAGGTTCAGTTTAGTAATTACCTGGAACGTGTGGTTTTTTCCTGTTACATGCATAACCCGTATTCTTGTCTTTTCTCTGAAGTCCTTCAGAAGGGGTTATGTTGCTCCGCTGGTGATATTTGCTCTTCCTTAGCTTGTGTACGACTGGAAGCTGGAGTAGGAGGAGCCGAGCTGGAGGGGCCGGTCAACTCTCTTTTTAATCTGAGGTTCTATCCCATCTGGGCTCCGCCTACCCACTAGTAATGACTGTCCTCCCTTCCTTCGCTGAAAAGATTTTACAGGTAAGTTCTTACCAAAATCGTCTTTTTTTTTTTTTAAACAACCCTTAATACCACATACAGGGACAAATATCGTCACACTATGACCAGACCAATATTACCACCACATAGTGACCGAATAATATCACATACAAGGACCAAATACGCCACACCTTGGCCAGATCACATAGTGACCAAATAATACCACTTACAAGGAATAAATACCGCCGCACTATGGGGAGACCACATATTACCACCACATAGTGACTGAATAATACCACATACAAGGAACAAATAGCGCTACACCATGACCATTCACATATTACCACCACATAATGACTGAATACTACAATACTGATTATTAATTAAAAAAAACACAATATAAGTGCCATTGTATACAGGAACTCTGTATGTACTGTCAGTGTACAGGTAATGCAGTATTCACTTGTGACATATACACAAGAGCTCTGTATAGTCAGTGTACAGGTATTACAGGGATCACCAGTGACATTATACACAGGAGTCTGTATATAGTATACAGTGTATAATGTCAGTGTACAAACACACTGACACACCCGTGACGTCTCTAACTGAAGTCCTTCATCTTTGCTTTCCTTTTTCATCCAGCACAGACCGCCTCAATTCTTCCAGCA
>JARQOD010000009.1:2160949-2216569 GCA_033576555.1 Oophaga sylvatica
AGACACCTCACATTAAAAAGAGTGTTGACCGGCCCCTCCAGCTCGGGCTCCTCCTACTCAGCTCTCCAGTTTTCAATTTGAGGTCAGAGAAGATAGTCGCTGCTGGAAGCAGCTCCTCAGAAGATTTTATTATTTTTTATCGGACAAGAGACTTGAATCACCTAATGTGGTCTAGAGGTCTCAGGGGTCTCAGCGCTGCTGGACCCCCACCCTCCCTTGGCGGATCTGTATTACCCTATATGGTGGTCCCTGCAGAACCCTGCCGGCCCGGGGGGATGAGGATGGCTTCCCTGGCGGGGACGCAAACCGCGCTGCAGGGGTCACTGCGATCCCCGCCCTGGGGGAAGCATGGGCAAGCGCCAGAAACCCCTGGGGGTCCCTGTGGCGCTTTCGGCTGGTGAGTACTCCACATTTAATATGTGTTTGAGTGTTTTCAGCGACTGCTGCGGCAGTCGCTGTTACAGTATACATGCGGTGACTGTGTGTTTTGAGTCCGCAGGTGGATGCCTGCAGGACATAGGAACGGGGGAGAGAGGAGCTGCGCGCCTTTTTTCAGCTGCAGATGGAAGGAATAGAGCCACAGTCATTACTAGTGGGTAGGCGGAGCCCAGATAGGATTGACACCTCAGATTAAAAAGTGTTGACCGGCCCCTCCAGCTCGGGCTCCTCCTACTCAGCTCTCCAGTTTTCAATTTGAGGTCAGAGAAGATAGTCGCTGCTGGAAGCAGCTCCTCAGAAGATTTTATTATTTTTTATCGGACAAGAGACTTGGATCACCAAATGTGGTCTAGAGGTCTCAGGGGTCTCAGCGCTGCTGAACTCCCACCTCTCCCTTGGCGGATCTGTATTACCCTAATGGTGGTCCCTGCAGAACCCTGCCGGCCCGGGGGGATGAGGATGGCTTCCCTGGCGGGGGCGCAAACCGCGCTGCAGGGGTCACTGCGTCCCTCGCCCTGGGGGAAGCATGGACATAGCGCCAGAAACCCCTGGGGGTCCCTGTGGCGCTTCGGCTGGTGAGTACCACGCATTTTTATTAATGTGTGTGTGAGTGTTTAAGCGACTGCTGCGGCAGCCGCTGTACATTGCATGTCGGTGACTGGTGTTTTTTGTCCGCAGGTGGATGCCTGCAGGACATAGGAGAGGAGTGTGCGCCTTTTTATTAGAATTTTTGTGCCGCTCTGAGCGCGCGCTTTACTGCTGTCTCCATTTCCGGCTTCTCTCATGGAGCACACGGAGGCACAGCGCGGCGGCCATTAAAGAAGCAGGCTGAAAGCTTCTTCTGGCTCTTCTCCCTCCTCCCCTCCCGGCAAGATGTTACACTGTTACCAGCTGGGTGAGTCGCTTCTAGCCTGCAGGCAGAAGCTTAACCCCTTCACCCCCACAGCGCGGGCGCCTTCTGGGGCACTAATGAGTGACAGACTGCGCTGTCCTGCGGCTGTTATCGCATAAGGGGCTCGCACACTCTTTTCAATAATAGAGTTTGTGGGGAGTCTGCGATTTTAATACTGCCACTATACGTTCCCACTAACGATCCTGATAACGACGCATACTAATGCGATCGTTAGTGTGATCATTTTTTAATGTCGCTAAGCGGTTAGCGATCTCCTTAACAACTTTGGCGGTCATTGCGATATACAAAACAGCGCAATTCTTAGCGATTTTGTGGAACGTTTTTCTGTTAGTGTGGCATAAAAAGCTGTCCTGCAGCTGCTGCCTTATAAGAGGCACTTGGGGCTCGCACAACTTTTTCATTATCAAGGTTGTGGGGAGTCTGCTACTTTAACCCCTTCTTAGGCGGTTAACTATTAATGCTGGGGTAGCTCTCTCTTTAAGAGCTTTAACCCTTCAGCGATTGTTTTTTCTTTAAGAAACACACTGTTCTAGTTACTGACAGGTTTAACCTGCCATATACTGTGCAAGGACATGTCAGATGCGGACTATCTGACACGCAGACCCCGACGGCGTCATGCGCAGCGGTCGGAGGTTCCAGTGGTGTCAAAATGGAGGCCCTCGCTAGTTTCTATGATGGCCTGTCTGACCTTCTAGGTTATGGAGTGTCAGCTAGATCCTCTCAAGGAAGCGACACAAATCGGTGCCTTCCTTCTCGCGTAGCGAAGATGTCCGTTTCGGACAAGGAGGATCGGCAGGGACACTCTGCCTCTCTCATGGACCGTACTATTGGAGCCATGAGGGCGTTACAGTTACCAGAGAGAGGTAACTAGGCGTCCTGGTAAGTCGGCCCGGATGTTTCAGGAGTCTCATAGGTCGCGACGGCTTTACAATCTGTATCCGTTTTCTACGGAGTTGATTGTTAATTGGATCTCCTGAAGTGAATGTCCCTTTATCCTGGTAAAGGAAGGCAAGTCTGCAGGACCTGCTGGACAGAAAAATGGAGATGGCAACAATATCCATCTGCGAGGCCGCGGGTCATGGATTCAGTATTAAGGATCTATGTGTACTTGTAAAGTTTCCCTGAGCCGTTTGGACCGTCTACGGACGGCGTGACAAGATGGATCCCCTCTATCGAGATAGATGGGCTTTTCAAGTTGAAGGATTCTGCGTCACTGCTATCCAGGGCGCAATCCTCGGCAGTCACAGTCAGAAGAGCACTGTGGCTTAGACAGTGGAACGCGGTTTCCAAGCAGGGTTTGCTATCTTTAGCTTACAAAGTGGTCAGCTATTTGAATCTGACCTCACAGAGCTGATTTCTGAGGCAAAAGAAACAGCTTTACCGCAGCGCAGAGCTGTGACTTCTGCGTCTGGCAGGACTAGTACCGGTAGTTGTCGGCGGTCCTTTCGGTCCAGGGGATGATCCCGTCAACCCTCTAGGGGTTTGGGTCGTTCCTCTCTTTTTTAAAAAAAAAATAAAAAAAAAGGGGGGAATTTCTCAGAAATTCCGCATACCCTGGAAAGAGAACTTCCATTAAGACGGAAGCTGGCAAAAAACCCGCTAAAGCGGTCTGACGTCTGGGTCTCACTCGAGCGCTCTCGAGTGGAGGGTCGTTTACTCCAATTCAAACCGACTTGGGTTTCCCGTGTGTCGGACGCCTGGGTAACACAGGTTGTGTTGGCAGGCTACTTCATAGAGTTTCTTTCTCGACCCCCGGACAGGTTTTGCCAATCTCGCATTCCGTCAGAGCCGAGCTATTTGCCGCTCTACTACGAGAGGTCGATTCCCTTCTGCAGAAGGGTGTGGTGATACCGGTTCCGCAGAGGACCGGGGAAGAGATTCTTATTCCAACCTCTTTGTGGTCCCCAAAAAGGAGGACAAATTTCGCCCTATTTTGGATTTCAAAGATTGAATCGGCATGTTTACATCCCGAAAATTCCGCATGGAGTCGCTTCGCTCCGTTGTGGCAGCCCTGTCGCAGAGCGTCTTTTTGGTCAATCGACATTCGCGACGTTTATTTGCATGTTCCCGTCGGAAGGGCTCACCGGCGCTTCCTTCGTTTTGCCATAGGTCAGGACCATTGCCAGTTTGTGGCTCTGCCATTCGACTTGGCCTCGGCGCCCAGAGTTTTTACAAAAATTCTAGCGCCCCTCATGCCAATTCTTCGAAGACAGGGGGTTACGATTTCCCTACCTGGACGACCTTCTGATTGTGGCGTCCTCAAAGGAGGAGGCGGGGACGGCTCGCAATCTATCCCTTCAGCCACTGGAGGATTTCGGGTGGCTGGTCAATTGGGAGAAGTCGTCTCTGGAAGTCAATCCTGTTTTTGGGAATGCATTTCGACACGGTACGGACGGTGGTGTCCTTCCTCCAGACAAGCGGGCATGTCTCTTTCGACATGTACAGATTGAGGTCTACGGCAGCAATGTCCTTTCGGAAGTGTATGCGCCTTCTGGGTTTGACGTCCATGGAGGCACTTCCGTTTGCCCAATTTCATTCCAGGGCCCTCCAAAGGCTCATTCTGAGTCGTTGGGATCGATCGCAAGCTTCTCTGAATTGCAGCGTCATCATCTCTCACAGGGTGCGAGAATCCCTAGGATGGTGGTTAAGTCCAGGAGCGTTATTCCTGGGGAAATCTTTCCTCCCTCCGAGGTGGTCGGTCATAACCACCGATGCCAGCCTGACGGGCTGGGGGGGGTGTCTGGAACGATCTTTGGATCCAGGGAGTATGGTCATCGGAAGAGTCTGTTCTACCGATCAACATCCTGGAGTTGAGGGCAATTTTTCCTTTGCCTACAACACTGGACGGTCTCTTTAAGGGTCTACCAGTCCGAGTGCAGACAGACAACGCGACGGCGTTGCGTATATCAACCACCAAGGCGGGACAAAGAGCTCCAGCCTCATGATGGAGGTGTCTCGGATCCTGCTATGGGCCGAGACCAAGGTTCCAGCCATCTCTGCGATCACATTCCAGGAGTCCAGAATACCACGGCGGACTCCCTCAGTCGCGAGAAGATGGATCCTGGAGAATGGAGTCTTCATCCGAAAATTTTTGCGCTCTGTGCTTCCGTTGGGGAACTCCCCAAGTGGATTTGATGGCATCCAGGTTCAAATGCCAAACTACCGACCTTCATGTCCAGGTACAAGACCCGAAGGCTGTGGCGGTGGTTGCTCTGGTGGCTCCGTGGGACCATTTCGAGCTAGTCTATGTGTTTCCGCCGATATCTTTACTTCCTCTGGTGCTGCGTCGGATCAGACTGGAAGAGAATTCCGGCTATGTTGATAGCCCTGGATTGGCCAAGGAGGACGTGGTTCTCGACACTGGTGTCGTTTTTGGCGGCACCGCCATTCCCACTTCCTCCTCGCCCGGACCTGTTATCCCAGGGGCCCGTTCGTCATCCGGACTTGAAGTCTCTGCGTTTGACAGCGTGGCTCTTGAGACCGAAACCTTGACCCGTAGAGGTTTTTCAGCCGAAGTCATTGCCACTCTGCGAGCTGCCAGAGGTCCGGCTACTACTAAGATTTATCACAAGACTTGGTCTTTTCGTGGTTTCGGGTTCTTCAAGGAATCCGAGGATTTTTTTCCATTTCCAATTTGTTGGCTTTGCTACAGTACGGGCTGGACAAAGGTTTGGCAGTTAGCACTCTGAAAGGTCAGTTTCTGCCCTGTCTTTGCTATTTCGGAAGGCTATCGCCTCGCGTAGGGACGTACGTTCCTTTTTTCGCGGAGTAACCCGTCAGTTTCCACTGCGGAAGGCGCCTGTGTCTCCTTGGCGGCTCAACCTTGTCTTGGAGGCTCTTCAGCATATACCTTTTGAGCCTATGGGTTCTGCTAGCCTTTAATTTCTTGGAAGGTTACCTTCTTAGTGGCGGTAACCTCTTTAAGAAGGGTTTCTGAGTTGGCAGCTTTTTCCTGCTCGCCTCCTTTCCTGGAGTTTTACCCGGATCGAGTAGTGCTTCGCACACGGGGCGATTTTCTACCTAAGGTGGTGTCGCAATTTCATGTTAACCAGGATATTGTGTTGCCCTCGCTTTGCCCGGGCCCAGGGCATGCAAAGAAACGGAACTTGCACAAATTGGATTTAGTGCGGGTCTTGAAGTTCTATTTTGTCTATTACTCAAGGTTTTCGAAAGTCAGATTCCCTGTTTGTGATTACAGCAGGTCGTAGGCGTGATCAACGAGTTTTCAAGGACTCTATAGCTCGTTGGATTCGGTCGGCCATTTTGGAGGCTTACCGTCTTAATGGCGAACCTTGCCCGATTAAGATTCGAGCTCGCTCCACGAGGGCTGTGACTTCATCGTGGGCCTTTCATCAAGGGCTTCGGCAGCTCAGCTCTGCCGAGCGGCGACCTGGCGTTTCGTCCACACATTTACAAAGTTTTATAAGGTGGACGTCAGTGCTTCCGCTGATGCGGCCTTAGGACGTAGGGTCCTGCAGGCAGCGGTAATTTAAAGTTTTTAGTTAACTTGTATTTGGCGCCTGTGGAGCATTTATCTAGGTTGTTGGGTTTCTGCCTATTTTGGTTTTTTCCCACCCTAATTTTTGGACTGCTTTGGGACGTCCCACTAGTAATGACTGTGGCTCTCTTCCTTCCATCTGCAGCTGAAAGACGGATTTTGGTAAGAACTTACCTGTAAAATCCTTTTCAGCGAAGGAAGGAAGAGAGACACAGCTCCCTCCCATGGCAGAAGTGTGTTGTATTTACAGATGCAGCGTGACCCTTCTCTGATAGCGATTATCTGGACTGAGGTCGACGCGCTACGGCTCTGTTCCAGCATTGCCAGCTTATCGCAGTAGTCAGGTTCAGTGAGTAGTACCTGTAACTGTGTGATTTTTTGCCGAATGCATGCATAACCTGTACTCTTATGTTTTTTCTCTGAAGTCCTTCAGAAGGGGTTATGTTGCTTCGCTGGTGATATTGATCTTCCTTAAGCTTGGGTACGACTGAAGAGCTGAGTAGGAGGAGCCCGAGCTGGAGGGGCTGGTCAACACTCTTTTTAATCTGAGGTGTCAATCCTATCTGGGCTCCGCCTACCCACTAGTAATGACTGTGTCTCTCTTCCTTCCTTCGCTGAAAAGGATTTTACAGGTAAGTTCTTACCAAAATCCGTCTTTTATTTGAATTTCGCGCCGTTCTGAGCGCGCGCTTTACGGCAGTCTCCTTTTCCGGCTTCTCTCATGAAGCACACGGAGGCACAGCGCGGCGGCCATTACTGACAGGCTGAAAGCTCCCTCGGACATCGCTCTCCTCCCCTCTCGGCAGCGCTGCACATAGGGCAGAAGCTTAACCCCTTCACCCCCACAGCGCGGGCGCCTTTCTGAGGCACAAATGGGTGGCAGACTGCTCTGCCTGCAGCTGTTATCTCAAAGCTCGCACACCTTTTCAATAAAGAGGTTGTGGGGAGTCTGCGACAGTAATACTGCCACTATACGTTCCTGCTAACGATGACACATACTATGCGATCGTTTGTGTGACCATTTTTAATGTCGCTAGTAGCTGCCAATCTGGGCGATCTCACTAACAACGCATAGGCGGTTAGCGATCCCCTTAATGACTTTGGCGGTCATTGCGATTTACAAACAGCGCAATTTTTTAGCGATCTTGTGAACGTTTTTTCTTGTTAAGTGTGGCATAGCTGTCCTATAGCTGCTGCCTTATAAGAGGCACTTGGGGCTCGCACACCCTTTTCATTATTAAGGTTGTGGGGAGTCTGCGACTTTAACCCCTTCTTAGGTGGTTAACTCTTAATGGGGGACAGCTGGGGTAGCTCTCTCCTTAAGAGCTTTAACCCTTCAGCGTTTTGTTTTTTCTTTAAGAAACCACACTTTCTAATTACTGACAGTGTTAACCTGCCATATACTGTGCATCCGTCTCCCAGATCCGCTACAGGATCAGTCTCGCGTATCGGACGCGCAGACCTGGACGACGTTAAGCGCAGCGGACCCTCGCTAGTTTCTATTGATGGCCTGTCTGATTTTCTATATTGAGTGTCAGCTAGATCCTCTCATGTCAGGAAGCGACACAAGCCGATGCCTTCCTTCCCGCGTAACGAAAATGTCAGATTCGGACAAGGAGGATCGGCAGGGACACTCTGCCTCCCTTTTGGGCCGTAAAGAGGTTTTTATTGGAGGCGTTAGTTACCGGAGGAGGTATCTGGACGTCCTGGTAAGTCGGCCCGGATGTTTTCAATCACGATCAAGCTTTACCATCACTGGATGAGCTTAATGGGGCAGTGGAGAAGGAGCGCCTGTGTCCAGAAAATTGAGACACCGTTTCCGTGTTCTACGGAGTTAATGATAATTGGATCCTTCTCCTGAAGTGGATGTCCCTTTATCCCAGCTTAGCAAAATCCTCCTGTTAAGGGGTAGGCGAGTCTGCAGGACCCGCTGGACAAAAACATAGATGGCAGAAAAATCCATCTGCGAGGCCGCGGATCATGGATTCAGTATTAAGAATCCATGTGTGCTTGTAAAGGTTCCCTGTGCCGGTTGGACCGTCTACGGACGGCGTGGCAAGGTGGATCTCCTCTATCGAGGTAGATGGGTTTTTTCCAGTTTTTGGAGGATACTGCATCACTGCTATCCAGGGCGCAATCCTCGGCAGTCAGTCAGAAGAGCACTGTGCCTTAGACAGTGGACGCAGTTTCCAAACAGTGGTTTGCTAGCTTGCAAGGTGGTCAGCTATTTGGACCTGACCTCACGGAGCTGATTGCCAAGGTAAAGGCAAAAGAAACAGCTTTACCGCAGCGCAGAGCTGTGACTTCTGCGTCTGGCAGGACTTGTGCCGGTAGTTGTCGGCGGTCTTTTCGGTCCAGGGGATGATCCAGTCAGCCCTCTGGGGTTCGGGTCGTCCCTCTCTTTTTAAAAAGAAAAAAAAAAAGGGGGAATTCTCAGAAATTCCGCATACCCTGGAAACAGAACTTCCGTTCAGACAAGCGGGAAGCTGGCAAAAAGCCCGCTAAGGCGGACTGACGCCTGGGTCTCGCTCGAGCGCTCTCGAGTGGGGGGTCGTCTATTCCTATTCAAACCGACTTGGGCTTCCCGCATGTCGGACGCCTGGGTGACACGGGTTGTGTTGGCAGGCTACTTCATAGAAGTCTCTTTCTCGACCCCCAGACAGTTTTTTTGTCAACCTCGCGTTCCGTCAGAGCCCGAGCTTTTTTGCCGCTCTGCTGTGGGAGGTAGATTCCCTTCTGCAGAAAGGTGTGGTGGTGCCGGTTCCGCGGAGGGTCGGGGAAGAGGGTTTTATTCTAACCTCTTTGTGGTCCCCAAAAAAGAGGACAAATTTCGGCCCATTCTGGATCTCAAAAGATTGAATCGGCATGTCCACGCCAGGAAATTCCGCATGGAGTCGCTTCGCTCCGTTTTGGCGGCCCTGTCGCAGAACGCTTTTTTGGTGTCAACGACATTCGCGACGCTTATTTGCACTTCCCAATCGGAAGGGCCCACCAATGCTTCCTTCGTTTTGCCATAAGTCAGGACCATTACCAGTTTGTGGCTCTGCCATTCGGGTTGGCCTCAGCGCCCAGAGTTTTACAAAACTTCTGGCGTTTCTCATGGCGATTCTTCGAAGGCAGGGGTTACGATTCTTCCCTACCTGGACGACCTTCTGATTGTGGCGTCTTCGAAGGAGGAGGCGGTAACTGCTCACAATCTATCCCTTCAGCTCCTGGAGGACTTCGGGTGGCTGGTCAATTGGGAGAAGTCGTCTCTGGAACGGTCGCAGTCAATCCTGTTTTTGGGGATGCATTTCGACACGGTGCAAGCAGTGGTGTCCCTACCTCCAGACAAGCAAGCATGTCTCCTTCGACATGCACGGGTTATGAAGTCTTCGACAGCAATGTCCCTGCGAAGCTGTATGCGTCTTCTGGGGTTGATGGTGGCGTCCATGGAAGCACTTCCGTTTGCCCGGTTTCATTCCAGGGCCCTCCAAAGGTTCATTCTGAGCCGTTGGGATCGATCGCAGTTTTCACTGGATTACAGTGTCATCATCCCCCACAGGGTACGAGAGTCTCTAGGTTGGTGGATACGTCCGAAAGAGTTATCCCTGGGAAAGTCCTTCCTCCCTCCGAAGTGGTCGGTCATAACCACCGATGCCAGCCTGACAGGCTGGGGGGTGTCTGGAACGATCTCTGGACTCAGGGAGTATGGTCGTCGGAAGAGTCTGTCTTGCCGATCAACATCCTCGAATTGAGGGTGATTTTCCTTTGCCTCCAACACTGGACGGTCCCTTTAAGCGGTCTGCCTGTCCGAGTGCAGACAGACAATGCGACTGCGGTCGCATATATCAATTACCAAGGCGGGACAAGGAGTTCCAGACTCATGGTGGAGGTATCTCGGATCCTGATATGGGCAGAGACCAGAGTTTCAGCCTTTTCTGCGATCCACATTCCAGGAGTTCAGAATATCACGGCGGACTTTTTAAGTCGCGAGAAGTTGGATCCCGGAGAATGGAGTCTTCATCCGAAAATTTTTGCACTACTGTGCTCCCATTGGGGAACTCCTCAAGTGGATCTGATGGCATCCAGGTTCAATGCCAAGTTACCGACATTCATGTCCAGGTACAAGGATCCGAAGGCTGTAGCGGTGGATGCTCTAGTGGCTCCGTTGGACCGATTCACACTAATCTATGTGTTCCGCCGATTTCTTTGCTACCTCTGGTACTCCGTCGGATCAGACTAGAGAGAATCTCGGCTATAGTGATAGCCCCAGATTGGCCAAGGAGAATGTGGTTCTCGACACTGGTGTCACTCCTGGCGGCACCGCCATTTCCACTTCCTCTTTGCCCGGACCCGTTAACCCAAGGGCCCGTTCGTCATCCGGACCTGATGTCTCTGCGTTTGAAGGCGTGGCTCTTGAGACCGAAATATTGTCTCGTCGAGGTTTTTTCAGCCGAAGTCATTGCCACTTTGCGAGCGGCCAGAGGTCCGGCTACTACTAGAATTTACCACAAGACTTGGGAAGCCTTCTTTTCGTGGTGTTCAGGTTCTTTAAGGAACCCGAGGATTTTTTCCATTCCCAATTTGTTGGCCTTCCTGCAATTCGGGCTGGACAAGGGTTTGGCAGTGAGCACCCTGAGGGGTCAGGTTTCTGCTCTGTCCTTGCTGTTCCGAAAGGCTATCGCCTCGCGTAAGGACGTGCGTTCCTTTTTTCGCTGAGTAACCCGCCAGTTTCCACCGCGGAAGGCGTCTGTGTCTCCTTGGCGTCTCAACCTTGTTTTGGAGGCTCTTCAACATGGGCCTTTTGAGCCTATGGAATCTGTTAGTCTTTCTTTGCTCTCTTGGAAGGTTTCTTTCCTAGTGGCGGTCACCTCTTTGAGAAGGGTTTCTGAGTTGGCGGCTCTTTCTTGCTCGCCTCCCTTCCTGGAGTTTTCACCCGGATCGTGTAGTGCTACGCACACGGAGCAACTTCCTACCTAAGGTGGTGTCGCAATTTCATGTTAACCAGGATATTGTGTTGCCCTCTCTTTGTCCGAGGCCAAGGAATGCGAAGGCACGGGCCTTGCACGCATTGGATTTGGTGCGGGCTTTGAAGTTCTATTTGACTGTTACTCAAGGTTTTCGGAAGTCAAACTCTCTGTTTGTGATTCCAACAGGTCGTTGTCGTGGTAAACGAGCTTCCAAGGACTCTATAGCACGTTGGATTCGGTCGGCCTTTTTGGAGGCTTACCGACTTAAAAGCGAACCTTGCCCGATTAAGATTCAAGCTCACTCCACGAGGGCTGTGACTTCCTCGTGGGCCTTTCATCAAGGGACCTCGGCAGCTCAGCTCTGCTGAGCAGCGACCTGGCGTTCTGTCCACACGTTTATAAAGTTTTATAAGGTGGACGTCAGTGCTTTCGCTGATGCGGCCTTAGGACGTAGGGTCCTGCAGGCGGCCGTAGTTTAAAGTTCTAGTTAACTTGTATTTGGCGCCTGTTGCGCATTTATCTAGGTTGTTGGGATTCTGCCTCATTTGTTTTTTTTCCCACCCTAGTTTTTGGACTGCTTTGGGACGTCCCACTAGTTATGACTAGTGTGTCTCCTTTCCTTCCGTTCTGCTGCTGAAAGACGGATTTTGGTAAGAACTTACCTGTAAAATCCTTTTCAGCGAAGGAAGGAAAGGAGACACAGCTCCCTCCCATGGCAGAAGTGTGTTGATGTGTTTTCAGATGCGGCGTGACCCTCTTCTGATAGCGATTATCTGGGCTGAGGTCGACGCGCTAAGGCTCTGTTCCAGCATTGCCAGCTCATCACAGTGGTCAGGTCCAGTGAGTAATACCTGGAACTGTGTGGTTTTTGCCTACATGCATGCATAACCTGTATTCTTGTGTTTTTTCCTCTGAAGTCCTTCAGAAGGGGTTATGTTGCTCCGCTGGTGATATTGCTCTTCCTTAAGCTTGTGTACAACTGGAGAGCTGAGTAGGAGGAGCCCGAGCTGGAGGGGCCGGTCAACACGCTTTTTAATCTGAGGTGTCTATCTCGTCTGGGCTCCGCCTACCCACTAGTTATGACTAGTGTGTCTCCTTTCCTTCCTTCGCTGAAAAGGATTTTACAGGTAAGTTCTTACCAAAATCCGTCTTTATGCGGGTTCGTGCTGTAGTTTATTCGGTAAGCGCTATAGCTTGCCGAATAAGCAGGGACCCGAACAAATTTGCTCAACTCTTCTTACAAGTACCGGCGTAATCGCTAGTCTTGTGGCTGTGGGAATCTCAAAGGTAAGTATTCTCCTTGTAGGGAATAAAAGCACTTTGAAGATAAGCTGTACTGATGGAAAATATTGCAAGGTAGTTCAAGAGAGGGTCGTTTCATTCAGACTACGCGTTTCAACACTGTATTGGCATATTTTTAAAGTCATGAAGAAAACCTAAAGAAAACGTCTGCATTGCGCATCTCCATTCCATTGTGACACTACACTTCTGCTCCTAATTAATAGAATAGGTGATGTGGAGGAGGGAATAGGAGCTAATGTGCATTAGCTGCTTAATGTTTACATTTGGTTTCTGCGGAAGCTAATAACAGCTGATTAGTGGGGATTCTAGGTGTCAGACTTCACCAGTCTGATATTGATGACCTATCCAAAGTATAGGTTGTCAATATCCTATACAGCATTGGACTGGAGCACCTTGGGCCCACTTTGTAACTACATAGAAATAAATGCAAGACCACCAATTATGCGGTAAAACACGCTAATGTTAGGGTATAAGGTAGTACACGTCTTAATTATATAGCAGTGGTTGGGGTAACCCCCTCATAGAATATAATGTAGCCCCCCCTCATAGAATATAATGTAGCCCCCCTCATAGAATATAATGTAGCCCCCCTCATAGAATACAATGTAGCCCCCCCTCATAGAATATAATGTAGCTCCCCTCAAAGGGTATAATGCAGCCCCCTCATAGGGTATAAAGCAGCCCCCTTCATAGGGTATGATGCAGCCCCCTCATAGAATATAATGCTGCCCCCATATACAGCATAATGCAACCCCCCACAGAATATAATGTAGCCTCTTCAGAGTATAATGCAACCCCCTCATAGGGTATAATGCAGCCCCCCCGCAGAAAAAAAAAAAATAAATATATATATATATATATATATATATATATATATAATATAATAATAACTAAAATCAATAATCACCTACTCCTCCTCCTCGTTCCCACGGCTGTGCTCTGGTCTCAGCAGCTGCACTGCCGCCTGCCCAGCACACAGCTGGTATGAGATGAAGTGACGTTATCGCGCACCCGCAGTTTCAGTGGCAGAGAGGAATTATGGGATGACGCTCTCCTCCATTATTGTTTTCAACTGTATCATCATCTATGATGCCAATACAGGTGCATGCGGCGTGCCCCCGACCCTCCCCCCCACCACCACATTACGGCCCAATAGCGGCCGAGGGAGCAAGGGCCTGGTCTGCCTGCTCTAATAGCGGGCAGTGTTAGCCACAGCCTGCGGCTAACACTGCCTGCTAGTAAAGTGAAATGAATATTCACTCTCTCCACTCACATGGGGGAAGAGTGAATATTAATTTCTCTTTAGCAGCGGGGACAGACTTTAGCCGCAGCATGTGGCTTCTGCCTCCTGTCACCCACTGCTGCTCCACTAGCACCAGGCGGGCCCCACAGTAGCTGTGTAGTGTGCCGCTATTAGCGACACGCCTCTGTCTGGGGGCCCCTGGAGCAGTGGGGGCCTAGGCAGCTGCCGGCCCTCTATGCCATCAGGTGTCAGTACCCGGGCCCACTGGAGGATCCTCTGGTTTGATGGTGGTCCAGTCCCATCCTGATCCTATACCTAGAGAACCCCTTGAAATTGGAGTCAAAATTTACATCTAGTTGCAGAAAATTTCAAACTTGTCATAAATAGCTTGAGTATTTTGGCTCCTGATTACTTTCTTTTGGCTTTATTTTGGTAGATGTGAAAATAGGCCAATTCAGTATTGCTTGTCCCAAAGGAATGTGGGGCAGTACTCTAGCTATCGTGGAATACTCAGTTCTTTCCTGCAGTCTGGATCAATTTTTAGATTTTTCTTTTAAGGGAGCATCTCTCCCAGTAATGTAGGGGATTGCTGTTCACCCTCCCCCACGCTGACTGCTGTAAGATGAGAGCTGGAGGCAGGGAAAAGTACGTGCCCCAGAAGCTGCGTTATAACTTCCCTTGGTTTTAGTGAAAATTGGCATGTAAACTTTACTAGCCAATATCACCTCCACACAGATGAGAAATTAAAAGAAATATAAACTGCGTATTACTCAGCTCTGCAGCCATTATTCCATGATGGGGCTAGTTTAACATGAGCAAACTGGTAAAAGGTCCTCTTTAAATGTTGGCTTGATTTGTATTTTTCATCTATAGGCATCAAGCTGATGATGATCGTGACCGTAACCCTTCAGAGGATGAAGATGAAGAGAAGCCTGGAAAGAGAGTGATGGGTCCAAGAAAAAAGTTCTACTGGGATGACACTGTAAGGTAATAAGATGTCACATGAAGAAACTAACTTCTAGTGATGAATGGGAGGGAACCTCCCGATCTTGTTTTTTGCCAATAATAATAATTTTAATATAGTGGCAACATATTCTACAGCACTTTACAATTAAGCGGAAACATATAAAGACAATACAAGGTAACATAGCTCACCAATTACAGTAGCGGTGAGGAACCTGCTCACAAGCGTACACTCTATTAGGAAATAGGGGGACACAATAGGTAGAGAATGTGCTTTCACTTATAGGCTTAAATTATATATGATTGTGATTGCTACAAACTAACGTTTGTTTTTCCCTTCATCGTCTATTAGGAATTTACTGTGTAATCTAGTAAAGATTAAACTGGGATGCTATGAGCTCGAGCCTAATAAAAGTCAGACTGCAGAAGACTATCTAAAGAACTTTATGGAAACTGAAGTGAAACCATTGTGGCCAAAAGGCTGGATGCAGTCCAGGTAATTCAGTCACACAGTTTTGCTGTATTATCAATGCACGATTTAGAGTTAATGCTGTGTGACTTTTTCTTCTATTCTATAGACTGCTTTTCAAGGAGAGCCGCGGTGTACATAATCACCTCACTTCTGCTCCGTAAGTATATACAGCATGAGACCTGAGTCTACATTTCGTGCCAATTGTGTGAGGCCTCAGATGTGATACGCAGACGCTGCTATCCTCTAGAAAAGATTTGCTTTATAAAATAGGCGGTGTTATGGGTTTCCCACAAAATAGTCTGAATTAAGGTCCAGTGATCATTCATCAGTCTGATGGGGTCACTATGAAAGCAAACTTATATCCTTGTAGTCTCACACTCCACACAGTTTAACTCAACACCTACAGGGGTTGGACAAAATAATGGAAACACCTAATGTTTTGGCATCATAATTTTTGAACATGTTATAAACCTGAAAACCGTGACATATGGTAATGTTCTGTAGTTGATTATTTGTGTTATATGATATGTGTATGTAAATTAACTGTTTGTTTTGCATAATTGTAAGAACATTGATGAGAACCTGATACCAATGGCAGACCTCTCGGATTTTCAAAGAGGCCAAATTGTTGGTGCTGATATGGCAGGCGCTAGTGTAACCGAAAGTGCCCGAATGCTTGGCGTGTCAAGAGGTTCTGTCTCCAAAGTAATGACTGCGTTTAAAAGAGAAGGAAAAACGTCCGCAGCAAAGCACAGGTCCGGCCGAAAGTCGAAGTTGACTGAGAGAGACCGTCGGACTCTAAAGCGAATTGTGAGAGAGGATCACAAGACCACGGCTCCGAAAATCACTGCTGAGCTCAATGAACACCTACAGAACCCAGTTTCCACGAAAACTGTTCGTTGGGAGCTGAACAAATCTGGATTCCATGGAAGAGCTGCAATTCGAAAACCGCTGCTCTCAATGACAAATGTTTCCAAGCGTTTAGAGTGGTGATGAAACCTCCAGAATTGGTCTTTCGAGCCGTGGAAACATGTGATATTCTCAGATCGTTTACCCTATTTCTGACCACCGGCCTCGTGTATGTTTGGAGACAGCCGAAAGAAGCATTCCATCCAGACTGCCTTCTCTCAACCATAAAACATGGCGGAGGTTCTGTGATGATCTGGGGTGCTATTTCGTGGAGATCCGCCGGGCCAATGATATCCCTTCATGGAACAATTAACAGCCGCGATTATTTAGGCATTTTGGGTGACCAAGTGCATCCTATGGTTCAAGCACTGTACCCGGAGGGGAACGCCATCTTTCAGGATGATAATGCACCAATTCGTACAGCTAGAATCATTAAGGCATGGCACGAGGAACATTCTAATGAAGTTGAGCATCTCATCTGGCCCCCACAATCCCCAGACCTCAACATTATTGAGCATTTCTGGTCGATTTTAGAGATTTAAGTTAGACGTCGATTTCCGCCGCCATCGTCGCTCAAAGAACTGGAGGGTGTTTTCACTGAACAATGGGCTAAAATTCCTTTGGAAACAATTCACACCTTGTATGAATCCATACCTCGGAGAATTGAGGCTGTAATCGCCGCAAAAGGTGGAGCTACACCATATTAAACTAACTTTTGTTGATGTTTCCAGGTGTTTCCATTATTTTGTCCAACCCTTGTATATTATAGTGAGAAGTTTTGTTAACCATTAGTTGACTGAAATGTGCAGGTGTAGAGACGCCTTTTGTGACCATGTAAATTACCATAGAAAACTTTGTGCAAACAGGGAAAGTTGGGATACTTAGCTCTGAAATTCACAAGTTTGTGAATGAACCTCCCGTGTCGCCTCTGCCCTATTCCCTGGTCAGTCTGATATTTCCATTTCTGACACGACAGACATGTGACCACTGCATAAGGGGTGGATTACTGCTTAAACTTTGGAGGTTGAATAGTGTTCATATCTGAGCATACACTTAAAGGGGTATTCCCATTTCCAAGATCCTGTCCTAATATTTTAAAATTCCGCTCTGCCGCCATCATTGTGTGGGCGGTGTGTGCACAGGTCTTCAATAAAATGGCAACGCATGCGCAGCTCAAGATTTCTGCTCAGTTCAGAGTCGAAATCTCGATGTGCGCATGCGTTGCTTTCGGCACCATTTTATTGAAGTCATGCACAGATATCACCCACACAATGATGGTGGCGGCTCAAAATTTTAGAAAGAAGGCAGGTCACTGAATAATCAGTGACCTGCACAAGAAACAGGAGTCTGGTGGAGGGGTGGAGAGCAAGACTCTCCCACATCCCACACCGAAGCACACTAGGCGTCATTTTCTGAAAACTTCTTAAGGTGAGTATTCAGCAGCCACTGAGCGGATCCCTCCTCATCAGGTATCATTAATTGGCATTACAGCACCATTATGGCCATGTATTTAGTTTATAGGACTAAATCCTGCTGACATGTTATCTTTAAAATCAGTGCAGTCCTGAGCTTCAACCTACTGACATTTATCGCCTCAGCGTGGCTTCATTAGGAGAATGGTTCTTTCTGTAAAAACTCAAAGCCTTTTACTGCTTTTCACCTGTCCAGCAATGATTTAGGGAAAACTGCAAAACGTTTGCATCATAAACACTCACTGAGGTAGGAAAGGTATTTGAAGCCTGTTCACAATTTTCTTTATTTTCTATTTTTATTTATATTAATTTTTCATTGTAAAGCAAAACTTTTATGTTAAGGTATTATCCATGACTTTTTTCATATATTCTATGTGGCATAGTAGTTATCAATAGTTAGTTGCTAACTACCTGCTTGTTCTGCTCTCCTGAATCAAGGTGGTGACAACTGCTCCTTACGGCAATTCTTCCGCTTCCTGCAACATTTGTGGACCTTGCAGTTCCTTCACTTATGCTTTGCTCTGTCGATGGGACATCACTGCCGACATGCTGATTCACAGCAGGCTCCCCGCTGCCTAACTCGGCGCATGCACACGGAGTTAGTGCGAGTTTCATTGCATGAGCAGTGTAGTGACTTATAGTGAAATAAGTCTGTTAGTGACGCTGAAATCGGAGTCACTTTCAGAAATCTTTGCACTGCTCATGCGCCAACTCATGCAATGTAACCTGCACTGACTTGGGTAGTGAGGAACCTACAGTCAATTAACATGACTGCAGTGACACCATGTCAATAGAGCAGCATGAAAGAGCAGAAACTGCTCTATCTACGTGATGTGACAGGAAGTGAGCAATCACCACAAGGAGCCCTTTAAAGGGTATTCCCATCTCCAAGATCATATCCTAATATGTAGTTTTTGTAATAATAATATTAGCCAATACCTCCAGTTAAAAATGTAGTATAGTCCTTCTGATAAGCCATGTCGTTCACCCCATGTGCAGGGCATTGCAGTAGCTTAGGTTACGACCCGACCACTAACTAATAGTGATGAACGGACATGCTGGGATAAGGCGTTATCCGAGCATTCTCGGGTTACTAACCGAGTGACTTCGGCATGCTCAAAAAATGTTCTAGTCCCCACGCCTGCATGTCCCACAATTGTTCGACAGCCGCAACACTTGCTGGTATTGCCTGTTTGTTAGGCAACAAAACATGTCTTCAAACAGCCATGAGACATGCAGCCGTTGGGATACCTAAGCCACTGTAATGCCCTGCACATGGGGTAAGCGACATAGTTATCAGAAATTCAAATTTTCTAATTGGAGGTATTTGCAAATATTATTACACCTACTACATATTGGGATAAGATCTTGGAGATGTGAATAGCCCTTTTAGGTCTTTATAGCATTACAATGCGAACTGAGAAAGTAATTTATTACATTTGGATTACTAATTTAGTATTGCTGATTAGCTGTTCATGTTTTCTGTTTTACTCGTAGAGCGAAGAAGAAAGTTATTTTGGTCCCAAAGCCCAAAGTTAAGGTATTTATATTCAGGTTTAGCAGTTAAAGATCAGTATTGACATTTTATTTATTCTACTCATAAAATATTTTCTGTTGGTTCATTTTGATAACTCTTATTCCTGCTTCTATTTTTGGCAGTTAGTTGAAACCTTTGGAGGTTTATAGAAGTTATTTTTGACATTATTCTGAAATAAGAGTTACATGTGTTTTTTCTGAAAAATATTACTGAAGATTATTGAACAATCTGATTTCCTTTTATTATTGTTAATGTTTGTTATTTATTTGTAGGAATCAAGTCCTAAAAAGGAACAGAAGGTTTCCACACCTCTACCTACTGTGGGTCGTGCACCTTCTCTAAATGCTACACCTATTGGAGGTCTTGCGAACTCCACTTGCTCTGAGACTATTTGCCTGGATGACTCTTTAGATGAACAGCTTTCATTCAAAACTCCTTCGCTAGATTCAATTTCTGAAGCTCTGGCTGTTCTAAACAATGGATCTGGCCCCTCATCCAGTTCTCACACAGAAACTCCAACCTCTCGACCAAAAGTTGCCCTAAGAGAAGAAAAGCTAGCTTCTATCATGAGCAAATTACCATTGGGTGGTCCTAAAAAGGTTGATACTCCTCATCATACCACTAGTCTCATTGCAGGCCACTCAACCCCTGTACCAAAGAAGCCCCAGGATCATGCAACAGCCCATTCAACCATGGTGTCTGGGCTCATTGCAGGTTCTTCCATTCAGAATCCCAAAGTGTCATTGGAACCACTGCCGGCCAAGCTGCTTCAGCAAGGATTGCAAAGGTCTTTGCAAGCTGAGGTATCCTCATCATCTACACCTGCTAAAATGAAAGCATCTTCTGCTTCTCAACTTAAAACAGCATGCACTTCTTCCACATCACCATCTTCCACTTCAGTGCCATTGACGTCTTCTTCACATGCCCATGTTTCTTCATCCTCGTCACAAGTACAAAACTCTTCATTGCAGACAGTCAAGCTCAATCCACCCATTCAGCAAAACTATGTTACGCCTTTGCAAGCTACAATAAGCAAATCCCATACTAACCCTGTTGTACGCCTGACCAGCAGTCCCCAGATCTCTTCCACATCGCCCATTATCAAGACATCGGAAAAAACAGCTGGTTATAGGCCACCTTCTTCACCATCTCCAGGTAGCAGCCAGCATACACCTGTATCTCGAACAGCTGCCTCTTCTACCTCTAGTAACTTAATGTCAAGAAATATTGGCTCTCACAGTTCAAACCCAGGTTTTAAGTCCCCTTATACCATGGCTCCTTCACCCAAACCTACCACTTCTCCAAGTTCTTCCAGTTCATGTACTTCAGTCCCCCAAAATACGCCACATCAAAAACAGGCAAGTGGAATGAACATTGGACGTCCTTCACCCACAGTTAGCCCAGTATCTTCTGGTCGCGGCACAACAATTTTTCAAGGAGTGAGACACACTTCTGCACCTCCCAAGATTCCTAGCTCTTCTCCGAAGTTAGTATCACCTGTTATCAAGCAGCCAAGCTCCTCTCCAAAAATAGCTATTCCTTCTTCAGTACCGTCTCCTGTTCCTTCTGCAAAACTTTCCAGTTCATCTCCAAAAATGCAAAGTCAATCTCCAAAACCACCCAACCAACCTACAAAAGTCCCCAACTCTTCTCCTAAGTCAGTAAACTCTGCACACTCTGGGCCTATAAAATCCCCAGTTCCCAGCTCTGTAATAAATGTTCCTATGAGCAGAGCCAATCAAAATTCAAATGTTTCAAATAGGACTCATATTTCTGGGGGGACAGGGAGCGGAGTGCTGGGTGCTACTAAACAGCCAATGCCTCACAGACAACCATCTGCCTCAGTGTCTCCTGTTGCAGCAGCTACTGTTCAGGTAAGTTATTGTACAGTATTGCTTAATGAGAAAAGCAATTGTTTTCTTTTAACCAATATTTCTGAATTTTTTTTGTAAGTTAACATGAATTTAAAGGACTTTTCATCACATTTTTCATGTAGAACTGAACACAGGATGAAAATGACAATCTGTTTGGCACTTAATGAGTTATTTATATACATTTTTTAAATAGTCCAAGTGAGTGTTGCCACACCGTTTTCACTGGGGGGTGTGTACTTCTCCCCTGTATGATGCTGGCCAATCATAAGCAGGCAGCAACACTGAAAGGGAAAAAGAACACTGCAGCACCATAACGTAGATCAGCTGTCTGCGTGTGAGCTGTAATAATACATCTCTGATCTCCTAGTCTAACCTGCATGAATCAGTGTGGGGGAGGGGCAGCACCGCAGAGCTTAGAAGTGTCGCATTGCAAATCATTCTAATATCTCTGCAATATGTCCAGTTTTAACATGATAAATTTGTTTGAAAGTTCTCTCTCCTTTAAATCCTTTTTCACCACGGTCTTTGGGATGTATATTATAAACTCATATGGTAAATATATTCCTCAGACTAGTACTAATTTTTCCTCCGTAACTTTATCAATCAATTGTCCTGAATTTTCTCTATATTCATTTATAGGAACACAGTTTTTGTTTTTTTTTTTAAATCCAGCAATATCATATATTGTATAACAGAACGCAGTAGTTGCATGTTGCCACAGTTATCAGCTAAGGCCTCTTTCACACATACGTTTTTTTTTGTATCAGGCATGATCCGTCGAACACCTGAAGGGACGGATCCGGCACTGAAATAAAAAAAAAATGATGCAACGGATCCGTTTTTTTCTGGATCCGGCCTGAACTTTTGAACCCAGAAAAAGAGGGTTTTGGATGCCCGGAGACACTGGAAAATGTAGTAGTAGTAGTAGTAGTAGTAGAAGACGACCTTGGTTTCCAGACACTGGAAAATGTAGTAGTAGTAGACGACCTTGGTTTCCAGACACTGGAAAATGTAGTAGTAGACGACCTTGGTTTCCAGACACTGGAAAATGTAGTAGTAGTAGTAGACGACCTTGGTTTCCAGACACTGGAAAATGTAGTAGTAGTAGACGATCTTGGTTTCCAGACACTGGAAAATGTAGTAGTAGTAGATGACCTTGGTTTCCAGACACTGGAAAATGTAGTAGTAGTAGACGACCTTGGTTTCCAGACACTGGAAAATGTAGTAGTAGTAGACGACCTTGGTTTCCAGACACTGGAAAATGTAGTAGTAGTAGTAGTAGTAGTAGACGACCTTGGTTTCCAGACACTGGAAAATCTAGTAGTAGACGACCTTGGTTTCCAGAATCCGGATCAGACTTTTCACGGATTGCACAAAATCTGATCCGCTTCCATTGACTTCTATTGTTTGCGGCCGCCTGATGCGCCGCTTCAGGCACTATCAGGCGGCTCTGGTAAACAAAAAAAATGTTACATGCACCGTTTTGTCCGGCCGCCGGAATGTACATTTCCGCCGGATCCGGACAAAAACGGATACAACGCAATGACATCAGGCATGATCCGGCGCTAATGACAGTCAATGGTAAAAAAAACCGCATCCGGTACCGGATCCGTTTTTTTAGCAACACGCCGGATCATGCCTGATACAAAAAAACGGATGTGTGAAAGAGGCCTAATCTGTCAGTCCTCTTCCTAGGCTTTATTCACAAGTCATTTTTTCTGGCCAATATTCTATCAGTATATGTAAGCTGAAAGCAGAGTGCCTGCAAAACACAGAACAGGTGTGATTTATTTTCAATTCTAGTTTTTCCCCTTGTAGGTTCCTCTCCTCGTCTCTGCGTACAAATGCTGATGCAATATTCTGACCAAGTACTCGCATGTCAATACGACCTTACTGACTATGTTCATTAACCCCTTCACCACCGGACAATTTTTATTTTATTTTTTGTCTCCAAGAGCCATAACTTTATTTTCAGCTGCAGATGGAAGGAAGAGAGCCACAGTATTCATTACTGATGGGTAGGCGGAGCCCCAGATCAGGATGTCACCTCAGATCAAAAGAGTGCTGACTGGCTGGCCCCTCCAGCTCGGGCTCCTCCTACTCAGCTCCAGTCTAAGATTTGAGGTCCAGAGGATGGTCGCTGCTAATGCAGCTCCTCAGAAGATTTTATTATTTTACATTCGGACAAGAGACTTGGATCACTAGTTGGTCTAGAGGTCTCAGGGGTACCAGCGCTGCTGTACCCCAACCTCTCCCTTGGCGGATCTGTATTTACTCAAAGTCCCTGCAGAATCCTTGCCGGCCCTGGGGGATGAGGAGAGCTTCCCTGGCGGGGACGCAAACCACACGTGCGGTCACTGCGTCCCTCGCCCTGGGGGGAAGCATGGGCACAGCGCCAGAAACCCCTGAGGGTCCCTGTGGCGCCTTGGCTGGTGAGTACTCCACACAAAATTTTATTATTAATGTGTGAGTGTTTTAGCGTCTGATGGCAGCGCTATTACATGTATATCAGTATGCTTCAGCACTGCGGTGACAGCGCTATTACATGTTTATCAATGTATTTCACCAGCCTCTCCCTTGGCGGATCTGTAACTACATTAT
The DNA here is from genome assembly GCA_033576555.1 of Oophaga sylvatica. Classification (NCBI taxonomy): domain Eukaryota; kingdom Metazoa; phylum Chordata; class Amphibia; order Anura; family Dendrobatidae; genus Oophaga; species Oophaga sylvatica. The sequence goes on from JARQOD010000009.1 coordinate 2,184,124, forward strand.
GGTCCCTGCAGAATCTTGCCGGCCCTGGGGGATGAGGAGAGTTTCCCTGGCGGGGGCGCAAACCACACACTGGGGTCACTGCGCTTCCCGCCCTGGGGGAAGCATGGGCATAGCGCCAGAAACCCCTGGGGGTCCCTGTGGCGTTTCGGCTGGTGAGTACTCCACATTTTGGTAAAATGTGTGTGAGTGCTTTAGCGACTGCTGCGGCAGCCGCTGTACGAATATATGCCGATGACTAGTTTTTTCTATGTCCGCAGGAGGATGCCTGCAGGACGAGGGAAAGGAGGGGAGTACGCGCTCTTTTTATTTTTTGAATTTCGCGCCGCTTCTGAGCGCGCGCTTTACTGCAGCCTCCATTTCCGGCTCCTCTACATGGAGCACACGGAGGCAGAGCGCGGCGGCCATTGCTGACAAGCGAGCCGGCCGGGCAGAAGCTTAACCCCTTCACCTCCACAGCGTGGCTATTGCTGATAAAGCGCTGTAGGTTGAAAGCTCCCCGGATCGTTCTCCTCCCCTCCCGGCTAGAATACGTGTCCAGCTTGGTGAGTCGCTTCTAGCCCGCCGGGCAGAAGCTTAACCCCTTCACCTCCACAGCGCGGGCGCCGTCTGGGCACTTCTGAGTGACAGATTGCGCTGTCCTGCGGCTGTTCTCGCATAAGGGGCTCGCACACTCTTTTAATATTAATAAAGAGGCTGTGGGGAGTCTGCGACATTAATGCTGCCACTATACGTTTCCGCTGACGATCCTGATGGCGTCGCATAATATTGCGATTGTTTGTGTGTCATTTTTAATGTCGCTATTAGCTGCCAATCTGGGCGATCTCATTAGCATCGCATAGGCGATTAGCGATCTCCTTGACAACTTTGGCGGTCATTGCGTTATAAAAAACAGCGCAATTTTTTAGCGATCTTGTGGAACGTTTTCTGTTTAGTGTGGCATGGCTGTCCTGCAGCTGCGACCTTATAAGAGGCGCCTGAGATTCGCACACCCTTTTTCACTATCAAGGTTGTGGGGAGTCAGCTACTTTAACCCCTTCTTAGGAGGTTAACTCTTAATGGGAGACAGCTGGGGTAGCTCTTTCTTTTGAGCTTTAACCCTTCAGCGTTTGTTTTTTATTTAAGTACTGCTCTGGTTACTGACAGGTTTATCCTGCCATATACTATGCAAGGGTATGTCAGAGACCCTCTCCCAGATCCGTTACGGATCAGCCTCGCGTATCTGACACGCAGACCTCGACTCATACACGGTCAGAGGTTCCAATGGTGTCAAAATGAAGGCCTTCACTGGTTTCTATTGATGACCTTTTAGGTTATGGAGTGTCAACTAGATCCTCTCAAGGGAGCGACACAAATCGGTGTTTTTCCTTCTCGCTTAGCGAAGAAGTCCGATTCGGTTAAGGAGGATCGGCAGGGACACCCTGCCTCTCTCTCAGGGGCCGTACTAAATTTTCTGTGGAAGCCATGTGGACGTTACAGTTACCAGAGGAGGTAACTAGTCGTCCTGGTAAGTCGGCCCGGATGTTGCAAGGGTCGCATGGGTCGCGATGACCTTACAAACTGTATCCGTTTTTCTACGGAGTTATTTGTTAATTGGACCCCTTCTCCTGAAGTGAATGTTCCTTCATTCCAGCTTAGCAAATCTTCCTGGTAAAAGGGAAGACGAGTCTGCAGGACACGCTGGACAGAAAAACGGAGATGGCAACAATTTCCATCTGCGAGGCCGTGGATCATAGATTCGGTATTAAGGATCTAGGTGTACTTGTTAAGTTCCCCTGAGCCGGTTGGACCGTCTAAGGACGGCGTGGCAAGTTTCCCTCTATCAAGGTAGATGGGCTTTTCTAGTTGAAGGATAATGCGTCACTGCTATCCAGGACGCAATCCTCGGCAGTTACAGTCAGAAGAGCACTGTGACTTGGATGGAACGCAGTTTTCCAACAGGGTTTGCTATCTTTAGCTTAGAAAGTGGTCAGCTATTTGACTGACCTCACGGAGCTGATGCCAAGGCAAAGGCAAAAGAAGCAGCTTTACCGCAGCGCAGAGCTGTGACTTCTGCGTCTGGCAGGACTTGTGCCGATAGTTATCGGCAGTCCTTTTCGGTTCAAGGGATGATCTGACCAACCCTCTGGGGGTTTGTGTCGTCTCTCTCTTTTTAAAAAAAAAAAAAAAAAAAAGGGGGAATTCTCAGAAATTCCGCATACCCTGGAAACAGAACTTCTGTTAAGGCAGAAGCTGGCAAAAAAAAAAAAAAAAAAAATTCGCTAAGGCGGACTGACTTCTGACATTCCGTCAGAGCCGAGCATGAAGTCGCTTCGCTCAGTTATGGCAGCCCTGTCGCAGAACGATCAATCGACATTCGCGACGCTTTTTGGCATGTTCCCATCGGAAGACCTCACCCAGGTTGTGGCTCGACCATTCGGTTTGGCTTTAACGCCCAGAATTTTTACAACGATTCTGACGCCAGAATCTCATGGCAATCCTTCAAAGACGGGGATTTACGATTCGTCCCTATTTGGACGGCCTTTTCGGTTGTGGCTTCAAAGGAGAAGTCGTCTCTGGAATCGTCGCAGGCAATCCTGTTTTTGAGGATGCATTTCGACATGGTACGGGCGGTGTTGTCCCTACCTCCAGACAAGCAGGCATGTCTGCTCCAGCATGTACAGACTATGAAGTCTGCGACAGCAGTGTCCCTTCGGAAGGTATGCGCCTTCTGGGTCTGACGGTGGCGTCCATGAGGTTTTTTCCGTTTGTCCAATTTCATTCCAGAGCTCTCCATAGGCTCATTCTGAGTCGTTGGGATCAATCGCAAGGTTCGCTGGATTGCAGCGTCATCATCTCTCACAGGGTGCGAGAATCCCTAGGATGGTGTTTATGTCCAGGAGCGTTATCCCTGGGAAAGCTTTTCCTCCCTCCGAAGTGGTCGGTCATAACCACCGATGCCAGCCTGACGGGCTGGGGGGGGGTGTTTGGAACAATCTCTGGATTCAGGGAGTATGGTCATCGGAAGAGTCTGTTCTTCCGATCAACATCCTGGAATTGAGGGCGATTTTCCTTTGCCTCCAACATTGGACGGTCCCTTTGAGCGGTCTGCCAGTCCGAGTGCAGACAGACAATGCGACGGCTGTCGCGTATATCAATCACCAAGGTGGGACAAGGAGTTCCAGACTCATGGTAGAGGTGTCCCGAATTCTGATTTGGGCAGAGGCCAGTGTGCCAGCCATTTCGGCGATTCACATTCCAGGGGTTCAGAATATTACAGCGGACTTTCTCAGTCGCAGAAGGATGGATCCCGGGGAATGGAGCCTCCACCCGGAAGTTTTTGCACTACTGTGCTCTCGCTGGGGAACCCCCCAAGTGGATTTGATGGCATCCAGGTCCAATGCCAAGTTACCGACGTTCATGTCCAGGTACAAGGACCCGAAGGCTGTGGCGGTGGATGCTCTAGTGGCTCAGTGGGATCAGCTCGAGCTGATCTATGTATTCCCGCCGATATCCCTACTTCCTCTAGTACTGCGTCGGATCAGACTAGAGAGAATTCCAGCTATTTTGATAGCTCCAGACTGGCAAAGAAGGGTGTGGTTCTCGACAATAATGTCGCTGTTGGCGGCAACTCCTTTTCCACTCCCTCTTCAACCGGACTTGTTGACTCAGGGGCCCGTTTGTCATCCGGACTTGATGTCCCTGCGTTTGACGGCGTGGCTCTTGAGACCGAAATCTTGACCCGTAGAGGTTTCTCAGCCGAGGTCATTGCTACCCTTCGTGCTGCAAGAAGTCCGGCTACTACTAGGATTTACCACAAAATTTGGGAAACCTTCTTTTAGTGGTGTTTGGGGTCCTCTCGGAACCCGAGAAAATTTTCCATTCCCAACCTGTTGGCTTTTCTGCAGCATGGGCTAGACAAGGGTTTGGCAGTCAGCACCCTGAAAGGTCAGATTTCTGCTCTGTCCTTATTGTTCCGGAGAACCATTGCTTCAAATAGAGACGTGCTCTCCTTTTTCCGAGGTATATCTCGTAAGTTTCCGCCGCGGAAGGCGCCCGTGTCTCCTTGGCGGCTCAACCTTGTTTTGGAGGCTCTTCAGCATAAACCTTTTGAGCCTATGGTTTCTGCTAGCCTTTCTTTACTTTCTTGGAAGGTGGCTTTCCTTGTTGCAGTCACTTCCTTGAGGAGAGTTTCTGAGTTGGCAGCTCTTTCTTGTTCGCCTCCTTTTCTGGAGTTTTTTCCGGATCGTGTAGTGCTTCGCACTCGGGGTGATTTTTTGCCTAAAGTGGTATCACAATTTCATGTTAACTAGGATATTGTGTTGCCTTCACTCTGTCTGGATCCGAAGAATGCGAAAGAGCGAGATTTACACACATTGGATTTAGTGCGGGCCTTGAAGTTTTATCTATCTATTACTCAAGGTTTTCGTAAGACGGACTTCCTGTTTGTGGTTTCAGCAGGTCGTCGGCGTGGTCAACGAGCTTTCAAGGATTCTATAGCTCGTTGGATCCGGTCAGCTATTTTGGAAGCTTACCGCCTTCGGGGTGAACCTTGCCCGATTAAGATTCGAGCCCATTCCACGTGAGCTGTGGCTTCATCGTGGGCTTTTCATCAAGGTGCCTCAGCAGTGCAGCTCTGCCGGGCGGCAACTTGGCGCTCTGTCCACACGTTTACAAAGTTTTATAAAGTGGACGTCAGTGCTTCCGCTGATGCAGCCCTCGGACGTAGGGTCCTGCAGGCAGCTGTAGTTTAAAGTTCTGGATGAACTTGTGTTTAGCGCTGGTTGCGCTTTGTTGTTAAGGTTGTTGGGTTTCTGCCTTTTGTTGGTTTTTCCCACCCTTATTTTTGAACTGCTTTGGGACGTCCCATCAGTAATGAATACTGTGGCTCTCTTCCTTCCATCTGCAGCTGAAACACGGATTTTGGTAAAAACTTACCTGTAAAATCCTTTTCAGCGAAGGAAGGAAGAGAGACACAGCACCCTCCCAAGGCAGAAGTGTGTTGATGTTTTCAGATGCAGCGCGACCCTTATCTGATAGCGATTATCTGGGCTGAGGTCAGCGCGCTAAGGCTCTGTTCCAGCATCGCCAGCTCATCGCAGTAGTCAGGTTCCGTGAGTAGTACCTGGAACTCTGTGGTTTTTGGCTTTCTTTGCATGCATAACCTGTATCCTTGTGTTTTTTCTCTGAAGTTCCTTCAGAAGAGGTTATGTTGCTCCGCTGGTGATCTTGGCTCTTTTCCTAAAAGCTTTGGTACGACTGGAGCTGAGTAGGAGGAGCCCGAGCTGGAGGGGCCAGCCAGTCAGCACTCTTTTGATCTGAGGTGACATCCTGATCTGGGGCTCCGCCTACCCATCAGTAATGAATACTGTGTCTCTCTTCCTTCCTTCGCTGAAAAGGATTTTACAGGTAAGTTTTTACCAAAATCCGTGTTTTCCAGCCATGTAGCCGTATGAGGGCTTGTTTTGTGCAGGACGAGTTGTACTTTTGAATAACCACATTTATTGTGCCACATAGTATACTGGAAAACGGGAAAAAAAAATCCTGTGAAATTGTGCAAAATAAAAGTGCAATTCTGCAATGGCTATTTTTTATTTACTTGTTCACTATATGGTAAAACTGACCTGGCAATTTGATTCCCCAGGTCAGTACGAGTACACAGAAATCAAACGTGGATATATAAATATATATTTTTTCATTATTTAAATGGTGAAAACCAAAATTCTGAAATGTGTAAAAATAAATAAATTGCTTTTGTTGCCATTTTCCAAGATTTGTAATGTTATCATTTTATATCATGTTATATTTTGCGCACTGTTCTGCCGTCTTTATGGATACTATCTTGGGATAGATGCAATGTTTTTTTTTTTATTACATTATTGTGACCAAAAAAAACCCATAATTCTGGTGATTTTGATTTTTTTTTTTCTCGTTACACCAATTACTGATCAGATTATTTATATTTTGAGACCAGTCATTTCTGAATGCAGCAATGCTAAACGTGTATTTTTATTCTATTTGTGTTATTTTTAATGTGACAAACAGGGTGGTGATTTAACACCTTTCTGTTATCGGACTTACTATCCCGTCCATGTGCCCTGGGACTTAATTCCCAAGGACAGGATAGTACGTCATAGGCGATCAGCTGCGCTCCCTCTGGGAGCGCAGCTGATCGCGGCCGGGTGTCAGCGGCACATTAACCCCTGGCGCAGTGCGATCAAAGATGATCGCAGTGTTCCGGGGGCACAGGGAAGCATCGCGCAGGGAGGGGCTCCCTGCTTGCCTCCATGAAACCCTCAGAACAGAGCAATGTATTGCGCTGTTCCGAGGGACCCTCCTCCCTGCAGGACCCCGGATCCAAGATGGCCGCGGGGTCCTGCAGGGAGGCGGCTTCCTCAATGCCTGCTGAGTAGGGTTGAGCATTCCGATACCGAAACCCGGTTCCGATACCTGAAATCCAATGTAAGTCTATGGGAACAAAATATCGGAATATTTTTACTTCCGATATTTTGTTCCCATAGACTTACATTGGATTTCAGGTATCGGAACCGGGTTTCGGTATCGGAATGCTCGACCCTACTGCTGAGAGCAAGCGCTGAGAAAGCCTGCAGAAAGTGGCAGTGAGATCGCTGGTCTGACAGAGTGCTGTGCACACTCAGACCAGCGATCTGACTTTATACAGTAATGTCCCACCCTGGGACAAAGTAAAAATGTAAAAAAAAATAAACGTGTAAAAAAAATTCCTAAATAATAAAAAAAAATGTTCCCCAATAAATTCATTTCTTTATTGTAAAAAAAAAAACAACAAAAGTACACATTTAGTATCGCCACGTCTGTAACGACCCGCCCTATAAAACTGTCCCACTAGTTAACCCCTTTAGTGAACCCCTTAATAAAAGGCAAAAAAAAATGGTTTATCATACCGCCAAACAAAAAGTGGAATAACATGCGATCAAAAAGACGGATATAAATAAACATACCACCGCTGAAAACGTCATCTTGTCCCGCAAAAAACAAGCTGCCGTACAGCATCATCAGCAAAAAAATAAAAAAGTTATAGCTCGCAGAATAAAGCGATGCAAAAACAATTATTTTGTATATATAATTTTTATTGTATGAAAGCACCAAAACATAAAAAAAATATATAAATGAGGTATGGCTATAATCGTACTGACCCGATGAATAAGACCGCTTTATCAATTTTATCACACGCGGAACGGTATAAACACCCCACCACCCCTGCAAATGAAATTTATGAATTGCTGGTTTTTGTTCATTCTGCCTTCCAAGAATCGAAATAGAAAGCGATCAAAAAATGTCATGTGCCCAAAAATGGAACCAATAAAAACGTCAACTCGTCCCACAAAAAATAAGTAAGACCTCACATGACTCTGTGGGCCAAAATATGGAAAAATTATAGCTCTCAAAATGTGATAATGCAAAAACTATTTTTTTGCAATAAAAAGCGTCTTTTAGCGTGTGACAGCTGCCAAACATAAAAACCCGCTATAAATAGTAAATCAACCCCCCCTTTACCACCCCCTTAGTTAGGGAAAAATAATAAAATTTAAAAAATGTATTTATTTCCATTTTCCCATTAGGGTTAGGATTGGGGCTAAAGTTAGGGTTGGAGTTGGGTCTAAAGTTAGGGTTAGGGTTGGGATTAGGGTTAGGTTTGTGGTTAGGGTTGGGACTAGGGTTAAGGGTGTGTTGGGGTTAGGGTTTGCATTAGAATTGGGAGGTTTCCACTGTTTAGGCACATCAGGGGCTCTCCAAACACGACATGACACCCGCAGACCATTCCATCAAAGTTTGCATTATGAAATGTCACTACTTCTATTCCGAGCCCCGACGTGTGCCCACACAGTTTTCTCCCACGTATGGGCTATCAGCGTACTAGGGACAAATTGGACAACAACTTTTTTTGTCCAATTTCTCCTGTTACCCTTGGGAAAATAAAAAATTGGTGACTAAAAGATTTTTTTGTGGGAAAAAAATAGGATTTTTTATTTTCATGCCCAGGCATTATAAATTTGTGTGAAGCACTTGGGGGTTCAAAGTGCTCACCACAGATATAGATAAGTTCCTTAGGGGGTCTAGTTTCCAAAATGGGGTCACTTGTGGGGGGTTTCCACTGTTTAGGCACATCAGGGGCTCTGCAAACTGAACATAACACCCTTCAAAGTCTGCATTCCAAAACGTCATTACTTCCTTTCCGGGCCCTGCCGTGCGTCCAAACAGTCCCCCCCCCCCCCCCCCCCCCCACATATGGGGTACCAGCGTACTCAGGAAAAATTGGACAATAACTTTGGGGTCCAATCTCCTTGGGAAAAATAAATTGGGAACTAAAAAATCATTTTCGTGGGAAAAATTTTTTTCCCACACCCAGGCATTATAATCTTTAGTAAAACACTTGGGGGTTCAAAGTGCTCACAACAGATCTAGATAAGTTCCTTAGGGGGTCTAGTTTCCAAAATGGTGTCACTTGTGGGGGGTTTCCACTGTTTAGGCACATCAGGAGCTCTCCAAACGCGACATGGCGTCCAATCTCAATTCCAGCCAATTTTGGTTTGAAAAAGTCAAACGGTGCTCCTTCCCTTCTGAGCCCTGCCTTGCGCCCAGGCAGTGGTTTTCCCCCACAGTGGGGTATCGGCGTACTCAGGAGAAATTGCACAACAACTTTTTGTCCATTTTTTCCTTTTACCCTTGTTAAAATAAAAAAATTGTTTGTAAAGGATCATTTTTGTGACGAAAAAGTTAAATGTTCATTTTTTTCCTTCAAAGTTGCTTCAGCTCCTATTAAGCACCTGAAGGGTTAATAAACTTCTTGAATGTGGTTTTGAGCACCTTGATGGGTGCAGTTTTTAGAATGGTGTCACTTTTGGGTATTTTCTGCCATATAGACCCCTCAAAGTGACTTCAAATGTGAGGTGGTGCCTAAAAAAAAATAGTTTTGTACATTTTGTTGTAAAAATGAGAAATCGCTGGTCAACTTTTAACCCTTATAACTTCATCACAAAAAAAAATTGGTTCCAAAATTGTGCTGATGTAAAGCAGACATGTGGGAAATGTTATTTAGCAACTATTTTGTGTGACATATTTCTCTGTTTTAAGGGAATAAAAATTCAAAGTTTGAAAATTTCAAAATTTTCGCCACATTTCCATTTTTTTCAAAAAATAAAGTAATATCAAAGAAATTTTACCATTAACGTGAAGTACAATATGTCACGAGAAACCAATCTCAGAATCGCGAGATCCGTTGAAGCTTTCCAGAGTTATAACCTCATAAAGAGACAGTGGTCAGAATTGTAAAAATTGGCCCGGTCATTAACGTGCAAACCACCCTTGGGGGTTAAGGAGTTAAACTTTTTGTTTTTTTTGTAATATTTCAATTTATATTTTACTTTTTACCGTATTTAATAATCTCCTTAGGAGACTTTAAGCTGTGATTGTCCAGTCACTTGTGCTATGTATGGCAAACATCACAATCTCTTATGAATGCCGGCCAAGGGCTGGCATTCAGAGGAGGATCGTGATGAACGGCACGGGGGTCTTAAGATGACCCTCAACTATCACATCTCGTCACGTGACAGGCACGCTAATGGGTGGCATCTATGATGTGCTTCCTATCTGTGTGTGTTAAATTCCTCTGTCAGTGATTGCCTGCAGCACATAACTGTTTACAGCCTTGGGTGGATCTCTGATTCACCCACAGCTGTTAGAGACACATGATGGCTGTCAAGTGCAGAGAAAGATGCGGGCTCAGCATGTGAGCCCGCATCAAAGACAGGGACATGGTTGTGAAGGGGTAAAAGCTACTGAAACAATACAGCAAAGAGATGCTAAATATTAAAATATATACCGCAATGTAGCAGAATGACCACTAAGGAATGCATCCTAAACAAATACTAACTTAAACGCTGAAATTTGTGTTTTGTACACTGCAGATGCCCTACATTAGATGGGAGCCAGTATAGTTGAGCTACAATCATTGTATTGCGGTTTTGCCTTATATATAATATTTAGAAAACAATGGAGAACTTGTATCATTAATTTGTCTCTCATGACCACTCAATAATTCCTCAACCATTGAAAGGGAATCTGTCAGCAGGTTTTTGCTACCTCATCTGAGAGCAGCATAATGTAGAGAAAGACCCCAATTCCAACTATGTATCATTAGGTTTACTGAGTGCAACAGAGAAAACCAGACACAAAAAAACAAATATCCTAAAATAAAACAAAAAATGCATGACGGTAGTAATAATTATAAGGGTATTTAGTGAACATAATTTTGATTAAAAGAATGTACAAGCCATCCCGCCACGTCAAGGCAACCCTTGTGGGACAGAACTCTTGTATTGAAAATCTTTCCATTTGTCAAGTGACGTAAATGTGAACAAGGACAGAGAGACTGAACCCACCAGTTAAAGCATTTTAGGATGTTTGTTTTTTTGTGTCTGGTTTTCTCTGTGTAATGGTCATGTGTTGATATGCATTTACATTTTGCATACACATTAACATACTTTTTCAGCTCAGATCTAGTTTCTTACTGAGTGCAACAGTTGTGACAGTCCTTTTTTAGATTTAGCAATGCAGCAGAGCTGAGAATGCTGTATCTGCCCACACCAGGCTCTGTGTATACAATGTTTATAGACAGTGAGCTGCCTATCACGGGGGGAGGGCATTGTGGGACTAGTTGTAGTCCAAGTAATAAAACCATTACTATAAGTAAACACCACTACACATGGTAATAAATGACACATCATACAATTCTCAGCCTCTATCTCTTGCTGTTTTCAGAATACATAGCAAAAACCTGCTTACAGATTCCATTTAAGAGGATGACAGAAAAGGAGTAGTGTGTTACCCTGGGTCCGAATTTATATCAAAATGTCACCAGATGTGGTGTTTGAATCAGAAAAAAAAAAAACATATTCATCAGCTAGATTTCTTCCCATCCAAAAATCCAAAGTTTTGTATATATTTTCTTTACAGGCTTTTTTCATCTATGATCCATTTCTGTATCCATTTCTGTTTTTGGTTTCATAAAGCTTCATGAAAGTAATGGAAACATACACAAAAAATATTAGCTTACTGTAAGGCCATTGATGTTTACATGCAGAAGTGGTTTCTACAGAGATAGGTGTTGTGAATGTGCTAGAAATGAATTCGGAGCAGAAGCTCCCTCTGGTGGTTACAAACAGTACTGAACTATCCAATGAAGATTGGCGATCAGGTGTTTACTGACTGGTCTTATATAAGGGAGGTTCCCTCCCATCAGGGTTGCCGGTGATCAATTGTTCTGGTCTCATCTTTGATTCCTGTTCACTTTGTAGCTTGCTGTTTCGTGCCTGCATCTTCTGCTAACAGATAAGACATTTTCTTCTTTTATTTTTTTGTGCTTGCTTTTTTCATTTTGTCCTGCACTTCTGTGGGGGTCTGCCGGGTCCCCTCCGGGGGCTTGTGCTCCTCTCAGTTTAGTTCAGCCACTGTTGTTTGTTCATTTGCCTTCTCCAGTTTTTTCAGTGGCTGCTGTTTAGTTTTGTTACACCAGAGAACTAATTTAGGTGGTAGAGGTCGTGTGATCTCAGGTGTTTTTGTAATTAGTAGAGTTGGTACTTTTCAGGGTTTCTTGGGATTGCAGTAAGTGTCCTTCCTATCCTTTTCTATTTAGGAAGTTTGGGCCCCAACGTTTGCTCATACTATTTTCTGTCTGTCAGTATTTCCTCTTGTCTAACCGCCATTACATGTTTGGGGGCTTTCTATGTTCTTTGGGGATCTGCTCCGGGGCAGATAGTTTTCCTCTTTCTGTCTTTAGGTGTAGTTAGCTTCTCAGGCTCTGACGAGGCGTCTAGGACCAACGTAGGTACGCTCCACGGCTGCCTTTAGTTGTGGTGGTTAGTCAGGGTACTGCAATCCCATAGATTCCAACCTCTCTGGTTTATTTCCTTTTTTGCCTGCTCTCCTCAGCTACCAAATCATAACAGTATCACCGGCCCAAAAACTGATATTTGTATGGTACTCACAGAAGGGAAAAATAGTGTTAAAGAAAGAAGATTGTCAGAGTTGTCAGAGATTTTTATTTTATTTTTTTTTCCCTCTGTTTCTCTGAATGCTGAGGAGGATTTTTTTTTTCTCAATGGAGTTTGCACAGTTGTCAGGCCGTGTGGATCAGCTTGCCACTGAGGTTCGGATTATTGCTACCTATCTTGCAGGGTTGCCTGTTGTGGAACCTAGGATTCCGATGCCAGATTTGTTTTTGGGGGATCGAGCTAAATTTCTGAATTTCAAAAATAACTGTAAGTTGTTTTTTGCCTTGAAATCTAAGTCCTCAGGGAACGCAGCACAGCAGGTTCAAATTGTCATCTCTCTCCTGCGCGGCGATCCTCAGGATTGGGCTTTTTCCCTGACACCTGGGGATCCTGTTTTGAGTAATGTTGATGCATTTTTTCAGGCTCTGGGGTTATTGTACGATGAGCCTAATGTCACTGATCAAGCTGAAAAAGCCTTGTTGGCATTAAATCAGGGGCTTGAGGACGCTGAGTTATACTGTCAAGAGATTCCGAAGGTGGGCAGTCCTGACCAAATGGAATGACGATACTTTGGCAGCCCTTTTTCGGAAGGGTCTGTCAGAGAATGTAAAGGATGTTATGGTGGGATTCCCTGTCCCCTCTGGTCTCAATGATTCTATGTCATTAGCGATTCAAATTGACAGACGTTTGCGTGAGCGTAGAGGTATGCGTGGAACAGTGTTGCCTTGTGAACCAGCTTCTGAACCCATGCAGTGTGATAGAGTGGCTTCTGGGGCACAGCGTCATGAGTTTCGAAAACGCAAGGGGTTATGTTTCTACTGTGGTGATGCCTGTCATGCTATTTCAGTCTGCCCTAAGCGGGGAAGACGTTTTGCACGTTCAGTTGTCTTGGGTAGTGTTCAGACTAAATTTTTGTTGACTGTTACCCTGATTTGCTCCCTGTCCACATTTTCTGCTCAGGCTTTCGTTGATTCGGGAGCAGCTATTAACCTGATGGATTTTGATTTTGCTAAACGTTGTGGGTTTCCCTTGATACCCCTACGGAAGTCTATTCCCTTACTGGGGATCGATTCTACCCCTTTGGCTGAGAATACTCAGTTCTCTACTCAGGTGATAATGAGGGTTGAACCTGATCATCAGGAGAGTTGCAAATTTTTGGTGCTGTATAATCTGCATGACATTATCGTACTGGGTTTCCCTTGGTTACAGTCTCATAATCCTGTTTTGGATTGGAAATCTGTGTCTGTAACCAGTTGGGGCTGCCAATGTGTTAATACCAACACTCCTGTTTTTTCTGCCTCCCCCAGGCTCAGGATGTTCCTGACTTTTTGACTGATTTTTCTGATGTGTTTAGCGAAAGTAAATCTGCATCCTTGCCCCCCCATAGGAGCTATGACTGCGCTATTGAATTAGTGCCTGGTATAGTAAATTCCCTAAAGGTCGCCTTTTTAACTTGTCTGTACCTGAACATGACGCTATGCGGTCTTATATCAAGGAGTCATTGGAGAAGGGTCATATCAGACCATCCTCTTCACCCTTGGGTGCCGGTTTTTTCTTTGTGGCCAAAAAGGATGGTTCATTAAGGCCGTGTATTGATTATCGTCTCTGGAACAATATCACTGTGAATTATCAATATCCGTTACCCTTGATTTCTGACCTGTTTTCCAGGGTGAAAAGTGCTACTTGGTTTACCAAGCTTGACCTCAGGGGGGCATATAACCTTATTCGAATTAAGCACAGGGATGAATGGAAGACGGCATTTAATACCCCAGAGGGGCATTTTGAGTACCTAGTGATGCCCTTTGGGCTCACTAATGCTCCTTCTGTCTTCCAGTCCTTCATGAATGACATTTTCAAGGAATTTGGGGATAAATTTCTGATTGTTTATTTGGATGATATCTTGATTTTTTCCAATGACTGGGACTCTCATGTGAAACATGTTCGGACTGTGTTCCAGATTTTGAGAGAGAATGCTCTGTATGTGAAGGGATCAAAGTGTCTTTTTGGCGTACAGAGGATCTCATTTCTGGGATTCATTTTGTCCCCATCTATTATTGAAATGGACCCGGTCAAGGTTCAGGCCATCTGTGATTGGGTCCAACCTACTTCATTAAAGGCTCTTCAAAGATTCTTGGTTTTGCCAATTTTTATCGTAAATTTATTGGTAATTTCTCTGTTATTGTTAAACCATTGACTGATTTGACCAAAAAGGGTTCTGATGTGGTGAATTGGCCTCCTGAGGCAGTCTCTGCGTTTCAGGAACTTAAGCAGAGATTCACTTCTGCTCCTGTTCTACGGCAGCCTGATGCTTCTCTGCCATTTCAGGTGGAGGTTGATGCCTCTGAAATTGGGGCAGGTGCCGTTTTGTCCCAAAGAGATCCAGAGACCTCTAAAAGTAACCCTTGTGCCTTTCTCTCGAAAATTTTCTCCAACTGAACGTAATTATGACGTGGGTAATCGAGGGTTATTGGCCATGAAGTGGGCTTTTGAAGAGTGGAGACATTGGCTGGAGGGAGCCAAACATCAGGTGGTGGTCCTCACGGACCATAAGTATCTGGTTTATCTGGAATCAGCCAAGCGACTTAATCCTAGACAGGCCAGGTGGGCCTTGTTTTTCACACGTTTTAATTTTGTGGTTTCCTTTCTTCCTGGCACTAAGAATGTTAAGGCGAATGCCCTCTCCAGGAGTTTCCTTGCGGATTCTCCTGAGTTATCTGATCCTGCTGTTATTTTGAAAGAGGGTCTAGTTCTTTCCGCCATCTCGCCCAATTTGAGACTGGCTCTGGAAGGGTGTCAGGAGGATAAACCCGAGCGCTGCCCTATTGGGAAATTGTTTGTCCCAGACCGGTGGAAAAAGAGTGTGATGTCTGAGATTCATTGTTCCGCGTTGGCCGGTCATCCCGGAATTTTTGGTACCAGAGACTTGGTTAGTCGGTCCTTTTGGTGGCCTACTTTTTCTCTTGACGTCAGGGAATTTGTGCAGTCCTGCGGGACTTGCTCTCGCTCCAAGCCTTGCTCTCGCTCTAGTGGTTTGTTGATGCCATTGCCTGTGCCCAAGAGACCATGGACCCATATCTCTATGGATTTCATTTCCGACCTCCCTGTTTCTCAGAGAATGACCGTTATCTGGGTGATTTGTGATAGGTTTTCCAAAATGATACATCTTGTGCCATTACCTAAGTTGCCTTCCTCCTCTGAATTGGTGCCTTTGTTCCTTCAGCACGTGGTTCGGTTACACGGCATTCCTGAGAACATTGTGTCTGACAGAGGAGTCCAGTTTGTTTCCAGATTTTGGAGGACTTTTTGTTCTAAACTTGGTGTTCAATTGTCTTTCTCCTCGGCTTTTCATCCTCAGACCAATGGACAAACTGAGAGAACAAACCAGACATTGGAGACTTATCTGAGATGCTTTGTGTCTGCTGATCAGGATGACTGGGTCTCTTTTTTGCCTTTGGCTGAGTTTGCTCTTAATAGGGCTAGCTCTGCCACTTTGATGTCTCCATTTTTCTGCAATTTTGGGTTTCACCCTCGATTTTCTTCGGGACAGACGGAGGCTTCTGTCTGTCCAGGTGTTGACTCTGTTGTGGAGCGTATGCAGCAGATTTGGAACCAGGTAGTGGAGAGGTTGTACCTCTCTCGGGAGAGGACCCAGCGGTTTGCCAACCGGCATAGGACTGATGGTCCTCGGTTTGAAGTGGGGGACTTGGTCTGGTTGTCCTCAAGAAATATCCCTATGAGAGTTGCATCTCCTAAGTTTAAGCCTAGGTTCATTGGACCTTATAAGATCATGGAGATTCTTAATCCTGTTTCCTTTCGTTTACTTCTTCCAGGGACATTTAAGATCCATAACGTGTTCCACAAGTCCTTATTGAAGAGGTTTGTCGAGCCAGTGGTTCCTATGGCTGTGCCTCCTGACCCTGTTTTGGTTGAGGACAATCTGGAGTATGTGGTTGAGAAAATATTGAATTCTCGTTTTTCTAGACGGAAACTCCAGTATTTGGTTAAGTGGAGAGGTTATGGTCAGGAGGACAATTCTTGGGTGTTTGCTTCGGACATCCATGCTAGGAGACTCATCCGTGTGTATCACAGAGCTCATCCTGACCGACCTGGTTGCTCAAATGAGGATTCGGTGTGTCGTCGCTGTTATCTTGTTAACCCTTTCCTCCTCGGAATGTGGTACCAGAGAGAATAAGATACAAACCAAAGGGTGCGTCAATAGACTCTACTCTTTATTGCTAATGAAGGGGCTTATATACACCCCTGAAGCAGGAAGCGGAATTACCATATATGGCAGTTAATACAACTTATCATTAAAGCACGTAACATACTGTTTTCTAACCAAACTTTCCATCTTTGCCTTTAGCCCCTGATTTTCGCTCCTAGCACAGAGTATCTCTTTAGGTCAGGGGAGTATTATCAAGGAAGGAACATTCTTTTCTTATCTTCCCTTCTGCTATGCCTCAGCTTCCCAAGGCCTTGAGAAGAAATACTGAATTTAACTCTAACATCCCCTCCTTTTTTTCCTTCATTTGATCAATACACATCTTCATATCTCCTCTTTGTCCTAGTACATCGTCTAATACACATCAAACAAATTTTAAAAACTAAATAGATAGCAAGACATATCAATAAAACCTGTAGGCCAGCTTGTATTATCCCAGTCAACCATCCCCCTATGCCTTTGAACCAATTTGCGGGGTTAAGAAAGGAGAAAGTATTTGCCCACCATGAATCTTGATTCTTCAGATTTGCCTCATCATATAGTTTCCTTAACTTTATGACATCCTCTAGCTTATGTTTAAGGGTTAAAACACTAGAATTATCAATATAATGGCAACATGCAGGTCCAATAATCTGGCACATCCCTCCTTGAGCTGCAGTCAGGTAATCTAACACGAGGGTATGTTGGTTAGTAACAATAATTAGCTGGTTCTGTACTGCAAGGGACCCATTGAGGATATCTAATATATCCCATATTTGATCATCTAGGTAATCTGTGGATTCTACCAACTTATCCCACGTCTGAGTTATCATAGGGTAGATAAATAATGCACTGAAAAATTTATTTGCTATCCCCATCTCCACTATGTGTGGTCTCCCATTTGGGCGAGGTCTATTGTCTGCAGATCGTTTATGTAATGTACAAATCCAACAGTTTGCAACAGTTTGGTTTTGTTCTTTCAGTCCATCCACTAAAACTAAGTGGTGTCTAATGAACCTGTTATCATCACCATCTACTCGGCTAAGTCTGTTCCAAGCATCCGTTACTGCAAGGATGCAAGCAAATGTCATTAGTAGCATCATTCCTCTTCTGGAGGCTCTCCAAGGATCTTCTTACAATGCGATGCGTGGATCCAAGTTTCCTTGCCTTGTAGCTTGACTGCGGTACTTGTCGTCAGTAGAACTTGAAAAGGTCCATCAAATCTCTGATCCAGACTCTTTCTCACGTGTCTTTTAATGACTACCCAGTCTCCGGGCTGCAAGCTGTGACTCCCAGGATCCTGGTTCGGATCTGGAAGAGAACTGAAGACATTATCATGTACTTTTTTGAGTCTTTTATGCAAATCCCTTACATATGAGCTTAATACATGGTTACTTATTTCCAGTGCTTGGGGAAAGAAACATCCTAAGCTAGGCACTTTGCCAAATAGTACTTCATACGGAGAAAGTCCAGTTTTTCTATTTGGAGTGTACCTTACTGAGTATAGGGCTAATGGTAAACATTCAGGCCAAGATTTCCCTGTTTCAGCCATGGCCTTTTGGATTTTTAACTTCAATGTCCCATTTAGTCTTTCTACTTTTCCACTGCTTTGTGGGTGATATGGGGTGTGGAAAGTTTGTTGAATTCCCAGAGCTGTCAAGACTTCATTCATTATTTCACCTGTGAAATGTGTACCTCTGTCACTTTCGATCACCTCTGGTACTCCATACCTGCACACCACCTCCGCAAGCAGCTTCTTTGCGGTTGCCGCAGCCGTAGCCTTGGCAATCGGGAAAGCCTCCGGCCAACCTGAGAATAAATCAAAAACACACCAACACGTACTCCCATGACCCTGATTTTTGGCAGCTGAATATAATCAATCTGCAGTCTCTGGAAAGGATAGAGGGGCCGAGGGGTGTGTTTGGGTGGTGTCTTGACTACCCTTCCCTAATTATGTGTAGCACATACCATACATCCCTGGATCAAACCTTCTATACAGGTGGAAAAACCTGGTGCCACCCAATGCTTCTGCATCACGCTCATTACAGCAGTTTTGGACTGGTGGGTTGGCCCATGTAACATCTGGGCGACCGCAGGGTACAACGCCCTTGGAAGGCATCGACGCATCCCTCTTCCCCATACCCCAGTTGCTGCATTCAGACATGCACCTTCTTTTTCCCACTTTTCTACTTCCTCCTGGCGCACCTGAGCCTGCATCTGGGCTAAGGCATCCTCCGACACAAAGGGATTTTTGGGAGCGCTTACCTGGTGCATCGTTACCCCTTGGAGTGGTCTACTGGCTGCTGTTTTTGCTGCTGCATCGGCCATTGCGTTTCCTTTACTCACCTGATCAGTGCGTCTGGTATGTGCTTTAACTTTTATGACAGCTACCTCTTTTGGTAATTGTAATGCATCAATTAACTGCTGGACTGCGTCAGCATTTTTAATGGGATGTCCTGCTGCCGTCAGGAATCCTCTAGATTTCCAAATTGGACCAAAATCATGAGCTATACCGAATGCATATCTAGAATCTGTGTAGATGTTAACAATTCTACCTTCAGCTATCTTACAGGCCTCGGTCAGAGCCTTAAATTCAGTCTCCTGGGCCGACTGATATGGGAGCATTGGTTCTGCTTTGATCACTGCATTCAGGGAGACGATGGCATACCCGGTGTGGAAGGTACCTGAGTCATCTTGGTGGCGAGATCCATCTACAAAAAATTCAAAATCAGCATTAAGTCTCTCAGTTTCAAACACTGTGGGTAGACCTGCTGTTTCTTGTGCCATAAGCTGAACACAGTCATGAGGAATCTCCTCTCTTGGATCTTCTTTGTACAATACCGTACCTGACCCCTCCTTTAGATCCGAGAGAGGTAACAACGTGGCAGGATTAAGTGTGGTACATCTCTGCAAAGAAACATTTGGAGGCATTAAAAGTGCACATTGCAATCGAAGGTGACGTGCAGCTGAAAGGTGTGCCGGTTGCACCTGGTTCAGTATGGTATATACATCATGAGATGTAAGTACTGTCAGTGGATGATCAAGAACGATATCTGACGATTTGTGAAGCAATAGTCCTACAGCATGTACTGCCCGTACACAGGACGGGGCACCTCTAGCCACTGCATCTAGTCTTCCACTGAAATTGGCTACAGGCCTTTGATTGTCACCATGTAACTGAGTCAATACCCCTGCCGCGTGTCCCTGCTGTTCGTGGAGATACAGGGTGAATGGTAGTTCATAGTTGGGGGTTCCTAGCGCTGGAGCTGCCACAATCCTGTTTTTGAGAGAATAAAAACAGTCTATACCTTCAGGAGTTAGTTTAAAAGGCACAATGGTGATACAGTCATAGAGAGGCTGCATGAGGATTGATACAGCATGAATCCACTGCCTGCAGTAGGAAACCAGTCCAAGAAATGTCCTAAGAGCGGCAACATTAACAGGAATAGGAAAATTCTGTACAGCTTCTTTGCGAGCGCTGGTCAGATGTCGCGCCCCCAGTGTAATGCAATGTCCCAAAAAGATAACTGAAGATTTACAGAATTGCAGTTTATCCTTTGACGCTTTACATCCAGCTTGGTACAAAAACAACATGAGTGATATTGTTGCAATACGACACTGTTTCCTGGAGGGGGCACAAATCAGTAAGTCATCAACATATTATAAAAATAACATTGGCAAAATCAATAACTGTGAACCAAGCAGCTTTCTGAGATATCTGGAACAAAAGTGTATATATATATATATATATATATATATATATATATATATATATATATATTATACCAGCCAATAATAGAGAGTTAAATCTCGTAGTTGAAGGGGAAGCTGAAGTTTTTTTGTTTTTTTTTCTGTCAAGGCCACCTTGCTGCAGAGATGCCGAAGGTGGGGGCTAGGTTTTAACTAAAACATCACTTGCTACCATTTTCTGTAATCTGCTGAGCTATAGCCGACTCTTGAGCTGAACTTAAGAGGATACTGTCTCTGTTGGGGCAGGATTGCACCTGGCTTTAATTTGACCATGACTGGCTGCACCCTTAATCTGCCCACATCTGTTTTATCTGAAGCCCAGAAATCATGCGGTATCACACCTTCTAACATTGAAGGAAATTCATTTGTGTCCTCTATACTAGCAACGTCTAACGACATGATTTTACAAAGAGTGCTCGGCTTCAATCCTGGTGTCATAGTGACAGTTCCATCAGGATAATACTCAATATGTGCTTGCAATTGTGACAACACATCACTTCCTAAAAGATTACATTGACTCCGTGGTGATACCATTAACTGTGTGTGTACAGTGGTTCCTTGAATCTGCAGGGGAATCTTTTTAGTGACGGGGAGCAGGATAGATGGAGAGTTATAAGGAGTCGCTATAACATGGTGGGAGAAATCACTTTTCCCAAATGGCCAGTCCTCTTCTGTAATTACTGAATTGTCTGCCCCCCCGTGTCCACTTGGAACTCAACCTCATGTCCCCCTGGTGTTCACCTGCACTGTGCAATTAGGAGTGGGGGGTAGGGAGACAAGGGGGTTCATGTGCAAGCTACCTCTTTTTGCCTGCGCTAAATCATGTTGTGCCCCCTGTGCTATTCTCGCTAGATCCTCTGCTTTAACTGATCTCCAATCTGGTCTACTTACTTTCAGCTTTTCTTTGTCACTTCCTTTTTTTTTTTTTTTTTTGTCTTTCTTCTCACGTACTCTGACCTTCTATTCACATGCCTAGCCCTTCGATTCTTACGTACTGTGTCTATTCCAAAAACCTATTCAACAGAGGTGATTAGAAATCTGAAAACTACTGCACTCTGGCTCTGCGTCTCTATGCTGAATGCCTGATGGGAGGGGTAAGTCGGGCCGCTGCGCAGTTTGTCAGTGTGCTCTCCCTCAGCCTTCAGCTTCCTTATCTGTAGAGTGACCTTGGTCTAAAGCAAAATGCCATCTGCTGCTGCCAGCACTTATCTCTGCTTGCTGTCACTGACTTCTGCATTGTCAGGTCCGGTCCTACACACATAGCACTTGTAAGTCTCATCTATCAGTCTATCGTATCTAGCTTCATCTGCCAATTTCCCTTTTATAAGTGCTTGCAAATCCTGTCTAGTTGTTTTATTAGAGCCGACTGCTCAGTAGGGCTCCATGGTGTGTACATTTCTACTGTCCGGGGGGGGGAAGCAGACAGGAGGGTAAATCAGTCATCCCTGTTTTTGTCAGTCCGTAACGTCTCCGTCTCCTAGTTCTTCAGTCTTTTCTTCTAAGTAATCACACGCACTCATCCACAGGTTCACTGTTTTCAACAGTCCTTTGTCTCTCAACCATCCATGATGTGAGTTAAAGAACCTTTTTCCATTTATCACTGTTCAATTCTCCGTTTTCATTCATGCCTGCTTTTCACAATCTCTGCGCACAACTAAATCTTTAGCAGAAATGCCTTCCTTGGCATTTTGGTTCCCCATTTTATATCTCCTCACCTAGAAGAGATTCTCTTGTCACCAAGACAAGTTTGTCACCAAGACAATTGCGTCACCAAGACTCTGTCACCAAGACAATGGGCCACAAAGGTTTCTGAACCATTTCACTGCTCGCTCTCCAATATTTGTACGCCAACCAAATAAACAATCCAAACACACAGACACCAAGACAAAACCACAACACAATCATTGGATCCATACTGTCATTATTCAAAGGAGGAAAGGCAGGACTGACAATTAATCTGAGGGTCTACTGGTTCAAAGGGACCTGAGCCAGGAATACCTGTGATTTACCTGGAAAGCCAACCGCTCGGGGAGGAGGAGTCCACTATACAGTGATATAGATTTTAGGTAGAATATAATAAGTATTCTTACCCCAGCGCTGTGTATATCACCAACAGAGACCTCCGCTCATCCCACGTCTTCCGGACCGGTCGGGCTTCCTCAGAGTAAAATAACTCAGTCCCCTGGTCGGGCGCCAGTTGTCGTCGCTGTTATCTTAACCCTTTCCTCCTCGGAATGTGGTACCAGAGAGAATAAGACACAAACCAAAGGGTGCGTCAATAGACTCTACTCTTTATTGCTAATGAAGGGGCTTATATACACCCCTGAAGCAGGAAGCGGAATTACCATATATGGCAGTTAATACAACTTATCATTAAAGCACGTAACATACTGTTTTCTAACCAAACATTCCATCTTTGCCTTTAGCCCCTGATTTTCGCTCCTAGCACAGAGTATCTCTTTAGGTCAGGGGGAGTATTATCAAGGAAGGAACATTCTTTTCTTATCTTCCCTTCTGCTATGCCTCAGCTTCCCAAGGCCTTGAGAAGAAATACTGAATTTAACTCTAACAGGTGACCCCTCATCAAGGGGGGGGTACTGTTGTGAATGTGCTAGAAATGAATTCTGAGCAGAAGCTCCCTCTGGTGGTTACAAACAGTACTGAACTATCTAATGAAGATTGTGAAGATTGGCGATCAGGTGTTACTGACTGGTCTTATATAAGGGAGGTTCCCTCCCATCAGGGTTGCCGGTGATCAATTGTTTCTGGTCTCATCTTTGATTCCTGTTCACTTTGTAGCTTGCTGTTTCGTGCCTGTATCTTCTGCTAACAGATAAGACATTTTCTTCTTTTAGTTTTTTGTGCTTGCTTTTTTCATTTTGTCCTGCACTTCTGTGGGGGTCTGCCGGGTCCCCTTCGGGGCTTGTGCTCCTCTCAGTTTAGTTCAGCCCTGTTGTTTGTTCATTTGCCTTCTCCAGTTTTTTCAGTGGCTGCTGTTTAGTTTTGTTACACCAGAGAACTAATTTAGGTGGTAGAGGTCGTGTGATCTCAGGTGTTTTTGTAATTAGTAGAGTTGGTACTTTTCAGGGTTTTTTGGGATTGCAGTAAGTGTCCTTCCTATCCTTTTCTATTTAGGAAGTTTGGGCCCCAACGTTTGCTCATACTATTTTCTGTCTGTCAGTATTTCCTCTTGTCTAACCGCCATTACATGTTTAGGGGCTTTCTATGTTCTTTGGGGATCTGCTCCGGGGCAGATAGTTTTCCTCTTTCTGTATTTAGGTGTAGTTAGCTTCTCAGGCTGTGACGAGGCGTCTAGGACCAACGTAGGTACGCTCCACGGCTGCCTTTAGTTGTGGTTGTTAGTCAGGGTACTGCAATCCCATAGATTCCAACCTCTCTGGTGTATTTCCTTTTTTGCCTGCTCTCCTCAGCTACCAAATCATAACAGATTGGGGTTATTTGTGTGCCAAATGTTTCATTCAATTTGCTAGAAATAATGTTGCTGTTATTTGCAACAAATATATAGATATATTTGAGGGGGTTGAAAAATGTATTGCATCTTTATGTATACAGATGTTTTAGAACACCCCGTTATACTGATTGTAAACAAATTTAGTAACTTTTATTTTAAAAAAAAAAAGTTGCATTGAAAAATGTATCTGAATTCTGTCCGAGCAGCAAGCCAGTTTTAAATTGATGTGAATGGCGCAAATTACTCTAAATTCTGATACAAGTCGCTAAAAGTGTCCCCCACCTTATTTTGGAATTAAAAGCACCAAACAAGATAGATGTAATACACTGATCTCTGTGAACCCAAATCCTGATTCCAGCCGAGCCGTGGCTACTTTGTAGGCAATGCGCCCTAAGCAAATACATGATCAGTTAATGTACAACTCGTTCTGGTTTTCACATCTCCATGAACAACGGCGTTCTCATTCACTAACCAAACTAATTGATTTTGGTTTGTAAGGCTCCATGGATAAAGTAGTCACCCATTGCAGGTCCGGCACTGCCTCTCAGCCTGCCCCTGGGCTTGTTGATGGACCGCAGCAGTGACGTCATGACTGCGATGACGTAGCTGCTGCCTGTAATGACATGCAATCTACACCATAACCGTTTAGGGGTTCCAGCAGGGATACCAGACCCAGAGAACAAGTATATCGTCACTGTGATCTAACATTGATGACTTCTACTGTTACTTTTTCACCTGTTCTGTTTTGTGTATTAGACTGTGTAGTTTTTGGTTACTTTTATCTCCAATTTTCAAATTTTATTTTTATATTTTTTTTACAGTCTGCTGCAGCATCTCTACTTGCAAATACAGCACCGTTGACGCTCATGGCATCACCACTTTCTGTAACAAACCCAAATGTGACAACCCCGCTTAGTCCATTTGGCATGTTGAGCGGACTGGTACCAGTCACCATGCCATTCCAGTTTCCATTGGAGCTGCTCAACTTTGGGAGTGACACTGCTGGTGCGGTAACATCTCCAGGTTCTACCTCAGCAGCTTTCCACCACACTCTCGCACAGAGTAAGAATTCTATCCTTAATCTTTAGATTGTATATTTTATACTTGCAGTAAACTGGAAGAGTAAGCATCATTTAAATTGTTTCAGAAATCAATAGTACACATGACAATCAGAAACTTTATAATGTATCTCATGAGAGAATTGTGCTTCTTAGTCCTCTAAGGCTGATCTTTCACTCTGAATTCATAGGTAAAATCTGTTTTTAGTGAAGACACATTTTTCCCATTACAGAGATAGATGATAGTTGCTGTTTTCAAAACTCTTATGTGGAGAGGAGGGGGATATGGAGGCAGACGGACATTTTCCAAAAGATTATTATTGTTCCTGAAATGATGGTTCCAATTCTCCACAGAACTTTATAAGCACCAACTGCCATCTCCTTCCTCAGTAATGGGAAAGTCTGTAATCACTGAAAATAGATTTTACCTGTGAAAATGAATGATCAGTTCTGAGGGAGAAAGAAGCAGATTTCTCTAAGATATAAAGTTTCTTATTTTTACCTGTACTATTGAATTATGGGGAAAAAGAAAGACGGTTACACTTTAACTTGAGATAACCCTGTGTATCTTTGTGTCATGGGATTACTTATTAAACAAAATTAAGAGCTTATTACAGAATGCAGCGCATAATCCAAAATGTATCCTTAGGGCTCCAGTCACAGAATGGATGTCAACAGAGGGTTATTTGGCATCCATTCAAGTGGGCAGGTATTCGGCAGTATACCATTATTGTTTTCAAACTGTACAAAAGAGTAGCTGTGCTTTTCTTTAAAGAGGTGTTCCACAAAAAATATACAATGCTGTGTGGGTGTTTGTAATTTTTTTGTAACCCACCTATTGTTGATGTGTTTCACTATATGCAAATGAAATCTCATACATACTTAAGGAAGTTGTCCACTACTTGGACAACTTCTTGTCATACCGCACTCTCTGCCCCGATAAAGTAATAAAACCTACACTCCCCTCCTATGCCGGCGCCGATCCCATGGTGTCTGCACTCACACTCCCTGGGGCTCTCGTGTGGTGTTGGGACACCGGCGCCCAATCACCACTGGCGTCACGGTCTCCGCCTTCGGACAAATCGAACATGAAGAAGTAGTCCGGGATCAGCTGCAGCCCAGACTTCCTCTTCATGATCGATTTGTCCGAAAGCGGAAACTGTGACACCAACGCTTATTGGGCACTTGTGTCCTAACACCACACGAGAGCCCCGGGCAGAGCGACTGCCGACACAGTGGGAACAGCGCCGGCATGGGAAGTGAGTATAGGCTTTATTATTTTATGGGAGCTAAACATTTTGAAGGGGTTGTCCTAGTAGTGAACAGCCCCTTTGTTAGGAAATGCTGGATATACCGATGGCTCAAACACATTGTGAGCAATATCTATTGAGCAACACTTGTATGTTATCGTTATTGTCAGATTTATCACACTTTCCTATTGTCTTGATTAGAGTATTTACCAACCCTGATATTAAAAAAAGATGAGGGCAACTATAATTACACCAGCCTAAGTTTAGAATTGTACAAATGCAATTTTTATTAATGAATCACAAAAAAGTTTAAAAAAAGTACACTAACATGATACAGAATATAAATGACAAGAGAGAAGGCAAAAAAACCTAGATACCGCTGTTAAGTAAGAATGAATGTCCAAAGTCATATAACACAGAGTACTACAAATGAAATTAGAACAAATATGTATCAGGATACTGTGATATATTCATTCAAAAACTGTCCATCAAAAATAAAAAATATAAACAGCAAAATTGCATGATCACATCGATGGACAGTGTTGATAAATTACCACAGTACCCTGAAGTGGTGCAAAAATTGGACATGCATAAAAGAAGCCAAAAACCATATGGTAGCATACAAAAATCATGAAAAACAGTTATACATGAGAATGCATATACATATATCTTAGGACCAGGCAAAAGCCTATAAATCAAATCATATATATATATATAATATATATATATATATATATATATATATATATAAAAATAAAAAATTGCACATATATGTGCTGCGGTAATAATTGGAAAGAACTATGGCATACAGTTGTATATAAGCATTAATCAATGGGCTAGGTGAGTATGTCAATCAGCAGGGTATATGCAAGTGCTACCCATTACCATAGATTAAATGTTAAATGGAGTTCATCCAATCGGGTCATATATAAATGTATATCACAAAAAACTATACATGTAAAATGCTGCTATTATCATAATCTCAGGCTAAAGTGTATATGTATATTAGCACACACAGGCATCAGTCCGTAATCCTAGTAGGTAAACCAATTATCTGGGAGTATGTAGATACTGCTATCATTATTACAGGCGAAATATTCCTCCCATATGGCCAAATATGCCTCAGTGGTGTGTAAAAACAATAGCCAGCATAAATAGTTGGTCAGAGATATGCATGATAAGGCATCCAAACTTACTGAACAACGGGCAGGAGAGCCCCAACGCGCGTTTCGCTAAGTTGCTTCCTCGGGGGGCGTGGTGTGTTAATGTATAGACAGGTTTTTATATCCACCTGGCAGGAAGTCGGTTCAGCAGCTGTAAATGGCGCTTCCAAACATGCGGTGATGGCTGGAAGCCAGGATCTCAGCGTCCAGCGTCATAGGTAAACGCCCACCAGTGTGACGTCACCACAGTGGGCGGAGCCAACCCACGACACTGAGAGGACGCTTAATCCAGGCAGCAGAACCATCAGCACTGAGGCATATATGGCCATATGGGAGGAATATTTCGCCTGTAATAATGATAGCAGTATCTACATACTCCCAGATAATTGGTTTACCTACTAGGATTACGGACTGATGCCTGTGTGTGCTAATATACATATACACTTTAGCCTGAGATTATGATAATAGCAGCATTTTACATGTATAGTTTTTTGTGATATACATTTATATATGACCCGATTGGATGAACTCCATTTAACATTTAATCTATGGTAATGGGTAGCACTTGCATATACCCTGCTGATTGACATACTCACCTAGCCCATTGATTAATGCTTATATACAACTGTATGCCATAGTTCTTTCCAATTATTACCGCAGCACATATATGTGCAATTTTTTATTTATATATATATATATATATATATATATATATATATTGATTTGATTTATAGGCTTTTGCCTGGTCCTAAGATATATGTATATGCACATTCTCATGTATAACTGTTTTTCATGATTTTTGTATGCTACCATATGGTTTTTGGCTTCTTTTATGCATGTCCAATTTTTGCACCACTTCAGGGTACTGTGGTAATTTATCAACACTGTCCATCGATGTGATCATGCAATTTTGCTGTTTATATTTCTGCTTCGTCTCATTGGGGGACACAGGACTGTGGGTGTATGCTACTGCCGCTAGGAGGCTGACACTAAGTAAACATAAAAAAAGGTTAGCTCCTCCTCCGCCGTATACACCTCAGCACTGGCCGCAGGCAAACCCAGTTCTTGCTTAGTGTCTGATGGAGGCACACGTCTGGTTATTTTTCCAGACTATTTTTTTTTTTTTTCCCCTTTCCCACGAAGATGAGATAGGGGCGACGGATCCTATTGAAAGGGTCCGATCTCCCCAAACCATCAACGGGCGAGCACGTGGAGTAAAGCCTCCAACGTATCCTCTCCCGCAACGTGGGACATGAATGCCGGACTCAGCCCTGACCACCCTAAGGTATTGAAACCCTAGGCTGTACAGAGGCAGGAGTTAGTCCGTGCGGCCCCCACTGCACCACCAATGCTAGACTGCGGTGCTGCAAGGAGGCGGACGGTCCCTCTCCTCACCCTCTGAAGGGGTGATGGAGTTAGGGTTCCTGCACCGTCCTACCTTAGTTTGTTATGGAGCCCCCATTTTTACCCTACATGAGGAATTTTGTGGGATCACACATCGCCTGAGGAAGGAAGAAGACTCTTACCTCCAAGGACGTGTGGCCAAGATTACTGGAGCGGGTAGGAACCAGCTGTTCGTTCCCCCTCCTCCACAAGGGGATGAAGTCGGCGTCCGCCTCCCGCCTGGACAGCCGCGAGGGTCGCGGTCAGCGCTAGGCCTTTGCCAAATTTAGTCCCCGGCTTTTCCCGGGGACTAGGCCGCGGGCCGGTGTTTACTGTCCGGTGTTAGCCGGAGGGTGGGCCGCGGTCGTAGGTGGGAGGGGGATCCTCCCCCGGCGGCGTCTCCTTCCGGCGGACCCGCCCTCTGACTTGGGGACCTCCTTTCGCCCGGCTTCTGGGCCGCGGTTTTAAAATTTAGTCCCCGGCTTTTTCCGGGGACTGGGCCGCGGGCCGGAATTCTGTGTCCGGCGTCAGCCGGGGGTGGGCCGCTATCGCAAGGGAGATCCGCCCCCGGCGGCGTCTCCTTCCGGTGGACCGCCCTCCGACTTTAGGGCTTAGCCGAAAATTTAGGCCGCGGCTTCTGCCGGCGCTAGGCCGCGGCTTCAAATTTAGTCCCCGGCTTTTGCCGAGGACTAGGCCGCGGCCGGAAGTAGGTGGGAGGCGCCTCTTGAGAGGCTCGTCTACATGAGCACGCCTCCCTGACAGAGGAGCGCTCCTTTTTGAAAAAGTTTGGAGCTCTGTTGTGGCGACATTAACAAAAGTCTTACTACGCCAATGCTATTTGGACGCTGTTTTTCAGGACGCAAGGGATACAGGACTGGGGTAAGTCGACACCGCTCAGGGGTTGCTACTACCTCCAGCCTGGTTGTTCCTCTTTACTCCGCACTCTTTTTTCGCCTCTCTGCTGACCGTCACATCCAGTTCATTGCGGACTCTGTGACAGATCCAGAATGTCCAGAAGATCTAAGGTTCATACAGTGCTGTATACCGCATGCATTGCCTGTAGGTCCCCTTTTCCGCACGCCCAGACTTCTCGGGTCTGCGAAGCCTGTGACTCTGAACGGGCTCAGGAACCCGCTCCTATAGCTGAGCCTAGTGCGTCAGGTCCCCCTGAGTGGGCCTTGTCCCTGACTCAATCTGTGGCGTCATTAACAAAAGCGATCGAGTCCCTTCAAGCTCCCGATAGGAGCAGGGACAGTGGTTCACCCGTCTTGGCGGCGTCTCATGAACCTCCGGCCTGCAGGGGCCGCGCTCTCACCAGGCAGACGCAGGGGAAGCGAACCCACACTGCGTCGCCTTTGCCGTCCAGGGCCTCGGCATCTTTCAGTTCCGTCTCTCGCTCTCCCTCACCTCTGGCAAGTGATCAGTATTCGGTTTCTGATTCAGAAGAGTCCCTTAATTTTGAAGCACCAAATTGTCAGGACACAATTGACAGTTTGATTGAAGCTGTCAATCAAACTTTGGGGATAGACGATGAGTCCACCTTGACCTCCGGTCATAAGGTGTCCTTCAAAAGAGCCAGGCAAACTCATAAGGTTTTTGGGGCTCATCCTGAGTTTGAGGAACTAGTGCAGCGCCACCGAGAGAAACCGGACAAGCGCTTCGCAGGACAAAAGGCTCTCAATACTAGATATCCTTTTGCTCCTGAGCTTCTTAAGAAGTGGGCGGAATCTCCTGCGGTTGATCCTCCTGTGTCGCGTTTGGCGTCTAGGACGCTCCTCTCCCTTCCTAACGGTTCCTCGATCAAGGAACCAACGGATCGTCTGATTGAGAGTTTGGCCCGCTCGGTGTTTGAAGCATCGGGTTCTGCTCTCTCTCCTTCTTTTGCAGCGACTTGGGTTGCTAAGGCCATGATATCCTGGTCGGAGTCTCTAAATAGAGCTCTTCATGGTATAGAGGTACCGTCTGAAGTAACCGAGATTTCTAATCAGATAGCGCTGGCAGGAGACTTCTTAATTAATGCGTCCATGGATGCGGCAAATTGCTCAGCCCTAGCTGCTGCTAATGCAATTGCCATCAGAAGATCTTTGTGGCTGAGAACCTGGCGAGCAGACTCAATCTCAAAGAAATCGCTTACATCCTTACCATATCAGAGTGGTCGGTTATTTGGCGAAAGGTTGGATCAGCTCATATCTGATGCGACGGGAGGGAAGAGCAGTTTC
This sequence comes from Oophaga sylvatica, assembly GCA_033576555.1. Lineage (NCBI taxonomy): Eukaryota > Metazoa > Chordata > Amphibia > Anura > Dendrobatidae > Oophaga > Oophaga sylvatica. The sequence continues at coordinate 2,214,628 of JARQOD010000009.1, forward strand.
CTTCCTCAGCAAAAGATTAAGCAGCCTTTTCGCCGACAGCTTCAGCCTCGCTTTAGGGCCTTTCGTAACCCAGGTTGGGCCGCGCCAGCTACCTCCAGCGGTTCAGGTCGGCCTAATCAAGCCAGAGATCGTCAGGTCTCCTACAGGACCAACCCTCTGGGAAGAGGGCGATCTCAACAACCAAGATCTAGAGGGTCCAAACTCCAGAAATATTCAGACAAATGACTGGAGGCAGAATCCGGTCAATTTATCCAGAGTAGGCGGCCGCTTACTCTGGTTTCGCCCCATTTGGCTATCAATTACTCACGACGAGTGGGTCAGAGAGGTAGTCTCCTCGGGGTACAAGATAGAATTTACCAGCCTTCCTTCAAATCGTTTTTTTCCCTCGCGCCTTCCCAAGGAGGAATCTCGGGTTCGCGCCTTATTCAGGGCGGTCGAGTCTCTTCGGCACAGCGGGGTTGTTGTACCTGTTCCGGAAATCGAAAAAGGTCAGGGGTTTTATTCCAACCTGTTCATCGTACCCAAAAAAGACGGTACCGTAAGACCCATTCTGGATCTAAAGCGACTGAACCGGTTTGTCAGAATTCGTCATTTCCGAATGGAGTCTCTCCGTTCTGTCATTGCAGCCATGGAAAAAGGGAATTTCTAGCATCAATAGACATTCAGGATGCCTATCTTCACATCCCCATATTTCCTCCTCATCAGAGATTTCTTCGGTTTGCCGTCGGCAAACTTCATCTTCAGTTCGCAGCCTTGCCTTTCGGGCTAGCCACAGCCCCCAGGGTGTTCACAAAGGTCATGGCTGCTGTTGTGTCCATTCTGCACTCCAGGGGGGTAGTCATCCTGCCTTACTTAGACGACCTCTTTATCAAGGGTCCGTCTTTTCAGACCTGCGAGGAAAGTGTCAGCATTACGTTAGACACCCTTGCTCGCCTGGGGTGGCTGGTGAATATGAAGAAGTCATCTCCCGTGCCATCTCGGAAGATCACCTTTTTAGGGATGAATTTCGACACCGCTCAGGGGTTGATAATTCTTCAAGACAAGGCCTTGGTTCTCCGTCAAGAGGTACGGATCCTTCGCCAACCAATTCCTCACACCATCCGGTTTTGCATGAGGGTCCTAGGAAGGATGGTGGCAGCAATCGAGGCGATTCCATTTGCCCAATTTCATCTTCGCCCCCTTCAACATGCACTCTTGGCAGTATGGGACGGGAGTCTTTACTCCCTCAATCTTCGGTGTCGTCTGTCCCTGCAGGTCAGACAGACTCTAATGTGGTGGACGAAGAACACCACTCTTCGACAGGGTCGGTTGTTTCCTCCAAATTTCTGGTTGGTTGTCACAACGGATGCCAGCCTGCTCGGATGGGGAGCAGTGTTTCGTCACCACACAGCCCAGGGAACTTGGTCTCAGCAGGAATCGACCCTCCCGATCAATATTTTAGAGATCCGAGCTATTCGGCTGGCTCTGAGGCATTTTCACCAGCATCTGGCGGGCCACCCAGTCAGAATACAATCGGACAATGCCACGGCAGTGGCATACATAAACCATCAGGGAGGTACCCGCAGCAGGGCGGCCATGCACGAGGTAAAACAGATTCTGACTTGGGCAGAGGTAAATCACTCTGTGATTTCAGCGGTCCACATTCCGGGCGAGGAAAATTGGGCTGCGGATTTTCTCAGCCGTCACGGCATAGCGTCAGGGGAATGGTCACTTCATCCCGAGATTTTTCAGCAGATATGCCGACGCTGGGGAACACCAGATGTGGACCTGATGGCTTCCAAGATAAATGCCAAGGTGCCCAACTTCGTCTCCCGGTACCGGGATCCGCAGGCATTTGCAGTAGACGCTCTGGTCCTACCATGGAATCAGTTTCATCTTCCATACTTGTTTCCACCAATAGCCCTTCTCCCAAGGGTGATCAGAAAGATCAGGATAGAGGGGG
>JARQOD010000009.1:2218311-2320604 GCA_033576555.1 Oophaga sylvatica
TCACTCTCCTCCCGACAATCGAAGACGCTACACCGCGGCCAGCTGGGTGAGTCGCTTCTGCCTGTCAGGGCAGAAGCTTAACCTCCTCACCCCCACAGCGCAGGACACTGAACGCTACCGCTAACGATCATTATAACGACGCATACTAATGCGATCGTTTTTTTGTGATCTTTTTAATGTCGCTAGTAGCTGCCACAGTGGGCGATCTCATTGACGACGCATAAGTGGTTAGCGATCCCCTTAGCGACTTTGGTGGTCATTGCGATGTACAAATCAGCGCAATTTTTTTAGCGTTCTTGTTTAGTGTACAAAGGCAAAAGAGGCATACCTTTGAGAGCACTGTCCTGCAGCTGTTACCTCATAAGAGGCACCTGGGGCTCGCACACCCTTTTCATTAAACAAGGGTTGTGGGGAGTCTGCGACATTAACCCTTCTTTGATGGTTAACCCTTTATTGGGGGACAGCTGGGGTAGCTCTCTCTTTAAGAGCTTTAACCCTTCAGCATCGTTTCTTCTTTAAGAAACCACACTGTCCTAGTTACTGACAGGTTTAACCTGTCATATACTGTGTGAGGACATGTCAGATCAGGGTCCAGGAGGTGCGGACCGTCTCCCAGATCCGCTACAGGATCAGTCTCGTGTATCTGACACGCAGACCTCAACGGCGTCAGGTGCAGCAGTCAGAGGTTTTCAGTGATGTCAAAATGGAGGCCCTCGCTCGTTCTATTGATGGCCTGTCTGACCTTCTAGGTTATTGGGTGTCAGCTATATCCTCTCAGAGGAAGCGACACAGTCCGGTGCCTTCATTCCCGCGCAGCGACTCGGAGATCTCGGGCATGGAGGGTTTCCCTTTCAAGCTCAGATGGGGAGGTGTCCGATTCGGATAAGGAGGATCGGCAGGGACTCTCTGCTTCTCTTTTGGGTCGTACAGAGGCTTTTATTGGAAGCCATGAGGGAGGCATTACAGTTACCAGAGGAGGTAACTAGACGTCCTAGTAATTCGGCCCGGATGTTTTCAGGAGTCGCATAGGTCGCGATCAGCATTACCACCCTGAACACGCCCGATCTCATCTGATCTCGGAAGCTAAGCAGGGTTGGGCCTGGTTAGTTCTTGGATGGGAGACCGCCTGGGAATTCCAGGTGCTGTAGGCTTAAAAGACAACCTGTTCCAGATAAGTGTTTTCAGCTGTATCCGTTTATGACGGAATTGATTGATAATTGGATTCCTTCTTCTGAAGTGCATGTCCCTTTATCCCAGCTTAGCAAGTCCTCATTACTTCCTGTTAAAAGGGAAGGCGAGTTTGCAGAATCCGCTGGACAGAAAAACGGAGATGGCGGCGAAATCCATCTACGAGGCCGTGGGTCATGGATTCAGAGCATGTGTGCTTGTAAAGCTTCTCTAAGCTGGTTAGACCATCTACGGACGGCGTGGCAAGATAGATCCCCTCTTTCCGAGGTAGATGGGCTTTTTAAGTTGGAGGATGCAGCCCGATATGACAATGATGCAGGTTTGGATACTGCGTCACTGCTGTCCAGGGCGCAAACCTAGGCAATCACAGTCAGGAGAGCACTGTGGCTTAGACAGTGGACCGGAGACGCGGTTTCCAAGCAAGGTTTGCTATCCTTAGCTTACAAGGTTGGTCAGCTATTTGAATCTGACCTCACGGAGCTGATTGCAAAGGCAAAAGAAACTGCTTTACCACAGCGAAAAGCTGTGACTTCTGCGTCTGGCAGGCATAGTGCCGGTAGTAGTCGGCGGTCCTTTCTTTCCAGGGGACGGTTCGGTCAGCCCTCTTGGGGATCGGGTCGTCCCTTTTTTTCGGGAAAAAAAGAACGCTCAGAAATCCTGCACTCCCTGGGAACAGAGCTTCCGCCAAGACAAGTGGGAAGCTGACAAAAAGCCCGCTAAGGCGGACTGACGCCAGGGTCTCGAGGGCTCTCGAGTGGGAGGTCAACTGCTCCAATTCAAACCGACTTGGGCTTCCCGCGTGTCGGATGCCTGAGTGACGCGGGTTGTGTCGGCAGGCTACTTCGTAGAGTTTCTTTCTCGACTCCCAGACTTTTTTTGCCACTCTCGCATTCCGTCAGAGCCCGAGCTATTTGCCGCTCTACTGCGGGAGGTCGATTCCCTTCTGCAGAAGGGTGTGGTAGTACCGGTTCCGCGGAGGGCCGGGGAAGAGGGTTTTATTCCAACCTCTTTGTGGTCCCCAAAAAGGAGGACAAATTTCGCCCCATTCTGGATCTCAAAAGATTGAATTGGCATGTCCGTACCCGGAAATTCCGCATGGAGTCACTTCGCTCCGTTGTGGCGGCCCTGTCGCATAACGAATCGACATTCGGGACGCTTTTTTGCATGTTCCCGTCGGAAGGGCCCACCAACGCTTCCTTCGTTTTGCCATAGGCCAGGACCATTACCAGTCTGTGGCCCTGCCATTCGGGTTGGCCTCAGCACCCAGAGTTTTTACGAAAATTCTGGCACCTCTCATGGCGATTCTGCGAAGACAGGGGGTTACGATTCTTCCCTATCTGGACGACCTTTTGACTGTGGCGTCCTCAAAGGAGGAGGCGGTGACGGCTCGCAATCTATCCCTTCAGCTCCTGGAGGACTTCGGGTGGCTGGTCAATTGGGAGAAGTCGTCTCTGGAACCGTCACAGTCAATCCTGTTTTTGGGAATGCATTCGACACGGTACGAGCAGTGGCTCTGCCTCCAGACAAGCAAGCGAGTCTTCTTTGACATGTAATGAAGTCTTCGACAGCAATGTCCCTTCGAAGGTGTATGCGCCTTCTGGGTTTGATGGTGGCGTCGATGGAGACAATTCCGTTTGCCCAATTTCATTCCAGGGCTCTCCAAATGCTCATTTTGAACCGTTGGGATCTATCGCAGTTTTCACTGGATTGCAGTGTTATCATCTCCCACAGGGTGCGAGAGTCTCTAGGATGGTGGTTACGTCCGGAAGTGTTATCCCTGGGGAGGTCCTTCTTCCCTCCGAGGTGGTCGATCGTAACCACCGATGCCAGCCTGACGGGCTGGGGGGGGTGTCTGGAACGATCTCTGGATTCAGGGAGTATGGTCGTTGGAAGAGTCTGTCCTGCCGATCAACATCCTGGAATTGAGGGCAATTTTCCTTTGCCTCCAACACTGGACGGTCCCTTTAAGCGGTCTACCAGTCCGAGTGCAGACAGACAACGCAACGGCGGTCGCGTATATCAATCATCAAGGTGGGACGAGGAGCTTCAGGCTCATGATGGAAGTGTCTCGAATTCTGGTATGGGCCGAGGCCAGAGTGCCAGCCATCGCTGCGATTCACATTCCAGGAGTTCAGAATATCACAGCGGACTTCCTCAGTCGCGAAAAGATGGATTCTGGAGAATGGAGTCTTCATCCGAAAATTTTTGCACTGCTGTACTCCCGTTGGGGAACTCCCCAAGTGGATTTGATGGCATCCAGGTTCAATGCCAAGTTACCGACGTTCATGTCCAGGTACAAGGACCCGAAGGCTGTGGCGGTGGATGCTCTGGTGGCTCCTTGGGACCAATTCGAGCTAATCTATGTGTTCCCGCCGATATCCTTACTTCCTCTGGTGTTGCGTCGGATCAGACTGGAGAGAGTCCCGGCTATATTGATAGCCCCAGATTGGCCAAGGAGGACGTGGTTCTCGACACTGGTGTCGCTTTTGGCAGCGCCTCCACTTCCACTCCCTCTTCGCCCGGACCTGTTAACCCAAGGGCTCGTTCGTCACCCGGACCTGAAGTCTCTGCGTTTGACGGCGTGGCTCTTGAGACCGAAATCTTGACCCGTCAAGGTTTTTTTCAGCCGAAGTCATTGCCACTCTGCGAGCTGCCAGAGGTCCGGCTACTACTAGGATTTATCACAAGACTTGGGAAGCCTTCTTTTCATGGTGTTCGGGTTCTTCTAGGAACCCGAGGATTTTTTCCATTCCCAATTTGTTGGCCTTTTTGCAGTACGCTTGGCAAGGGTTTGGCAGTTAGCACTCTGAAAGGACAGGTTTCTGCTCTGTCCTTGCTGTTTCGGAAGGCTATCGCCTCGCGTAGGGACGTACGTTCCTTTTTTCGCGGGGTAACCCGTCAATTTCCGCCGCGGAAGGCGCTTGTGTCTCCTTGGCGGCTCAATCTTGTCTTGGAGGCTCTTCAACATGGGCCTTTTGAGCCTATGGACTCTGTTAATCTTTCCTTTCTCTCTTGGAAGGTTGCCTTCCTAGTGGCGGTCACTTCTTTGAGAAGGGTTTCTGAGTTGGCGGCTCTTTCGTGCTCGCCTCCTTGTCTGGAGTTTCACCCAGATCGCGTAGTGCTTCGCACACGGGGCGACTTTCTACCTAAAGTGGTGTCACAGTTTCATGTTAACCAGGATATTGTGTTGCCCTCGCTTTGTCCGGAGCCAAGGAATGCGAAGGAACGGGCCTTGCACACATTGGATTTGGTGCAGGCTTTGAAGTTCTATTTGTCTATTACTCAAAGTTTTCGGAAGTCGGATTCTCTGTTTGTGATTCCAGCAGGTCGTCGACGTGGGCAACGAGCTTCCAAGGATTCTATAGCTCGTTGGATTCGGTCGGCCATTTTAGAGACTTATCGACTTAAGAGCGAACCTTGCCCGATCGAGCTCACTCCACAAGGGCTGTGGGTTCATCGTGGGCTTTTCATCAAGGAGCCTCGGCAGCTCAGCTCTGCCGGGCGGCGACCTGGCGCTCCGTCCACACATTTACAAAATTTTATAAGGTGGACGTCAGTGCTTCCGCTGATGCGGCCTTAGGACGTAGGGTCCTGCAGGCGGCTGTAGTTTAAAGTTCTTGTGAACTTGTAGTTAGCGCTAGTTGCGCATTTATTTAGGTTGTTGGGTATCTGCCTCTTTCGGTTTTTTTGCCCACCCTTATTTTTGGACTGCTTTGGGACGTCCCACTAGTAATGACTAGTGTGTCTCCCTTCCTTCATTCGCTGCTGAAACATGGATTTTGGTAAGAACTTACCTGTAAAATCCTTTTCAGCGAAGAAGGAAGGGAGACACACATCCCTCCCATGGCAGAAGTGTGTTGTTGTGTTTTCAGATGCGGCGTGACCCTTCTCTGATAGCGATTATCTGGGCTGAGGTCGGCGCGCTAAGGCTCTGTTCCAGCATTGCCAGCTCATCGCAGTGGTCAGGTTCAGTGAGTAGTACCTGGACTGTGTGGTTGTTTCGGCTATATGCATAACCTGTCTTCTTGTTTTTTCTCTGAAGTGCTTCAGAAGGGGTTATGTTGCTACGCTGGTGATATTTGCTCTTCCTTAGCTTGGGTACGACTGGAGAGCTGGAGTAGGAGGAGCCCTATAAGCTGGAGGGGCCGGTCAACACTTTTTTAATCTGAGGTGTTTCTATCCTATGTGGGCTCCGCCTACCCACTAGTAATGACTAGTGTGTCTCCCTTCCTTCTTCGCTGAAAAGGATTTTACAGGTAAGTTCTTACCAGAATCCGTGTTTTTTTTGTTTGTTTTTAAAAAACACTTATTTTATTGGATGGTTGAAATATGTTAATTTTTTGAGACAGGTTTTTTGGGTTATCAGGAGTTGTATGCCAAAATCATCAGTATTAAAACAATAAAAGACCTGACAAATCTCAGTTGGTGTGTAATGAATCTAAAATATATGAAAGTTTAATTGTAATCATTACATTATGGAAAATAATGAAATTTAGCACTATATGCTAATTTTTTGAGAAGGACCTGTAATTTGCAAGAGCCAACGTCATCGTCAGCTTCTGCAAACCTTGCACATGCGCGCCACTGTAGCTGGGTGTACACTTCCTGGCTTCAGAGGAGCAGTGCTCATGACCTGTGGAGCCGAAGAACAGCCTGACTGCAGGAACAAGTCAGCTGGCACAATGACGTGAGTGAAAAAAGTGGTGTGCATGCACGAGATTTGCATGAGCTGGCGATAACGTAGAGTCCTGCAAATTATGTAGTAATGTCCACAAGGGTATGATAACATGGAAAAAAGGCTGACTAGTCTGGGGAAACTTATGCCCATTGACTAGTTCCCTTTAATGCATTAAGTAATGATTTAGTAGATTTCTTCCTAAGCTGTTTAAAATAATGAAAGGATGCTTGAGAAGTAGAAAGGGTAATGCTTAAAGGGGATCTGTCAATAGGATCACCCCTCCCAAGCGGTCTACATGGGCATGCAGGTCATAGAAAGCTGAATATGATATCTTGATATCAGTGATCCTGTCTCGTTACCAAGAAATCCACATTTTTCCTAATACGGTATGTACATGAGCTGTTATGATCTATGGGCCGGACACTGATCTCCCTGAGAATTTGCCTCCAGAGCTCATCATAAATGAAATGGGGTTACTAGTGTGAGACTTGTAGATCAGGAGAGAAGACTGTCAGTCGTTACAGGTCTCGCTCTGCCAACGCCACCATTTATTTAAAGAGAATCTGGTCTACAGAAGATCTCCATGCTTGTCATTGCAAATCTATGACTGTCAAGCCTGCTATGTGTGGCACAGGCGATCAGACGATCTCAGCTTCATCTCCTAAGGAGACTATTGAAGCTAGTAAATCATCTCCCCTTTTTGCCCCATTTAAAATAAACAAAACAAATACACGTTATTGACAATTGTCTGATCTATTTATATCGAAAGTAAATTAATCCGATGGGTAAACGGCATGAGAAGAAAAAAATCAAAATGCCTGAATTTTTTTTTGTCGCCGCAGCCTTGCAATAAAATGCAATAACAGGTGATCAAAAGATCGTATCTACATGAAAAATGGTATCCATAAAAACGTCAGCTCTGTGTTGAAAAAAATTATCCCTCATCCAGATCCTGAAAAATGTTTGTTTTGGTTTTTTTTTAATACAAAATTTGGATCTTTTTTTTTTTTTATTAAATAAAAAAAAAACCTATACACGTTTGGTATCTGCAAACCCGTAATGACCTTGAAAATCATAATGGCAGGTCAGTTTTATCATTTAGTGAACATTGTAAATAAAATAAAAAAAAATTGTGGAATTGCACTTTTTTTTTTTTTTGCAACTTCACCACACTTGGATTTTTTTTCCCCGCTTTCCAGTACACTATATGGAAAAAATCAATCGTGTCATTCAAAAGAATCTCTCATCCAGCAAACAAGCTCTCATACGGATATATTGCCAGAAAAGACAAAAGTTCTGGCTCTGGGAAGAAGGGGAGCAAAAAACGAAGCAACAAAAAAAAATGGAAAATCGCAAGGTGGTGAAGGGGTTAAAAGCCGTGGGTAAACAGCCTCATTGGATACTAGAGGGACATGCAAGGCCCCTGGTCTTTTTCCTGCACTGCATTGACAGATTGCCAGGGGCCTGCCTTTCGTCGATCGGGCAACATATATTAGCTGTGATATTAACTTTAAAATAAGCTCTGTAGGCAGATTCTCAGGGAGATCTATGTCCGGCCCATAGATCTTAATAGCTGACTTAAATATTTTAAAAAAACACGCTGATATCTCTGGAATAAGACATCGGATCGCAGATATCAAGATATCATTTTATTCAGCTTCCTTTGTCCTACATGCTCATATAAATGACTTAGGAGGGTTAATCCTACTAATTCACTTTGTTTCATTTTTTTTGTTCTTCCCCCCCTTCAAAGGCTGAAAATGATTCCAAAATTGGGGCGACTTGAATATCTTAATCTGTTACTAATTTGAGACCTACGGCTTCATTTAGACGTCTATGAAGTGCATACGTACGTTTTCATAGGATATAGCCCTTTTATTATCTATTCGCTCTTTGCATGTCTGCAAAAAAAATCATGGAGACATGTCTGTTTTTATCCAAATGACATATTAAACTAACCTTTACAAGTCTGAATTCTTTTAAAAAAAAATCATTAACCGCATATATTGTAATCTGTGTGCTGTCTGTGATTAACATCCCAATGTATAGGAAAATCTTTGTAGTATTCAAATGAGTAAAACTACTGATTTGTAAACTGACACACTGACCAAACACTGATAAAAATCAGATCCAGAACTGATGAAAATTAGACCATTTTTTGTGTACCGGAAAAACCACTGACATCTGAATAAGGCCTAAAATAACAAAAAAAATCACATTTTGGTGCAGTTTTTGATGTTTGCTGTTTTTTGGCCTTAAAGTGGATGTAATTTTTTCTTTAGCTTGAATAAATATTAAACCAGGCCTAAGGTATGTTCCCACAGGAGTTTTGAGAACTTTCTACTTTAACCCCTTCACGTGTTTTGTATACACGTCATAGGTTGTGTCCCTGCATTCCATGTGGGCTCCGGTGTTGAGCCTGCATGTTTTCTGGCACATGTGCCCCTAACAGCCATGGGTGGAATTATGATCCACCCACAGCTGTTGACATGTTAAATTGCTCTGTCAGTCTCAAGCAGCATTTAAAATGGCCGTGCAAGAAGCGCGTCACTAATCCCGCCCATCGGCGCCCGTGTTACATGACCGTGGAGCACTGATAGGTTGGCATGACAACCCAAGATCTGCAGGGAACCCCTGTGGTTGTCATTGCCGATCTGCTATGAGCGCCGCTCTGTGCCCAGCACTGATAGCAGATGATCATTTTAGCTGCTATGTGTAGCACAAGTGATTGGATGTTCACAGCTTTTAGCCTCCTAAGGAGACTAATAAAGCAAGTGAAAAGGAAAAATAAAAAAAAGTTTTAAAAATATTTAAAAAATAAAAGTTCAAAATATAAAAATAATTGATCAGTAAATGACGTAACGTGAAAAAAAAAAATCAAACCACCAGAATTATATTTTTTGGGTCGCCGCAACATTGCAATAACAAACAATCAAAGCATCGTATCTACCCCAAAATGATATGAATAAAACGTCAACTCCTCATGCAAAAAAGCCCTCACCCAGATCCCGAAAAATGGAGATGTTAATTAAGAGTCCCAGAGAATAGCGCTAGTTGTTTTTTTTTTGCAAACTTTTGAGAAAAAAAAAAAGTTTCACTTAAAGAACCTATTACATGTTTGGCATCTACAAACTAGTAATGACCCGGAGAATCACAATGCCAGGTCAGTTTTAGCATTTAGTGAACATGGTAAAAAAAAATTGTGGAATTGCACTTTTTTTTTGCAATTTCACCACAGTTTGAATTTTTCTCCCGTGTTCCAGTATCTGATATAGTAAAACCAATGGTGTCATTCAAAACTACAACTCGTCCTGCAAATAAGAGGACCTCACATGGCAATATTAACGGGAAAATACAAAGGTTATGGCTCTGGGAATAAGTGGAGCAATAAACAGAAACGCAAAAATGAAAACTCCCCAACGTTGTGAAGGGGTTAAAACTTGCGTAAAAAGTTTTCAAACACTATTAGAATAATTTTCCTATTGATTTCAAATGGTAAAACATGCCTTTAGACCACATGGTACTATTATTTTTACCCGGAGCACTTTTTAAGGCGTAGAATAAAAGCAAAATGTTAATTTCTGTAGTGTTTGTATGAAAAAATGATGCAAATTTGACATCTAAATCGAGAAGCAGTGAATCCCCTTATGCACAAAAATCATGTATAAAATACATATACGTAGAAATGCTCATAAAATGTGAAAATTTTTAGCCATAAAAATCCTTGTAAAAAAAAAAAAAACCTTTACGTGAATATTCCCTAAAGATGGATTTTTGTTGGCACAAATGCTGTAATTAGAAACACTTGGTCTTTATTTTTTCATGTCTAAAAAGTTTTCCTGCATTCCCTTAATCTTTATTCGTACTCCACACTTGCAAATAACATTAAGTGCCTTTAGTTTCCGTATTCATAAAAAATGAACTATATTTTCATGCTTTGGTTGGCAAAAAGGCACGGTGCTTTCAGTGCTATATGCTGTTTCTATAATAATTAGGACCACTGTTTTTTCAGTGAGGCATAATAGGATAAGAGATCAACATTAATCCTATTTATTGTTTGTTTTGTTTTTTCCATCTTTATGTACAGTCCTAAAAGAATCTACATATGCAAACTTTTTTGTCATGTGGGTGGTTGAAGTATTTCATTATGGTGGGGGGCTGTCCATTAACTTAATGTTTAAAATTAAAAAAAAAATGTATTTTTGTTTTTGTCTCTTTTTGGTATTTACTTTTGACTAAAACTTAAATGACAGCTTTCATTTTATTTTTAATTTATGGAAGGAAAACTACCGTAGCCTGAAATTGTGCTCAAGCAACTTTGCTTGTGGTTCTTTTATAGCTTTATTTTTATTTGAAAGGTTTTTTTTTTTTTACCTCTGCAGTATTAGTGAATCATGTTACCCCCAAAGGATTTCTTAATTTTAAAGGGGGCGTCACGTAGTTAACTGTAATTTTATTTTTCATTTTAACCCCTCAACGGCCGTCTATGTGCATTAAAACGGCAGCAGCTGAGAATAAGTGTATAGTGCGGGCCCGCGGCCGAAATTCCCACAGGTGACAGCTGTACATGATATCTGACAACTTGCGGTATTGGTCCTGGCCATTTTTACGGCTGATAAACCCCTTAATTACACCGCTGTCAATTGGGACAGCAATATCTAAGTGGTTACAAGCCCCCCTCCCACTCGCGATCATAATTAAGGGTGCCGATCATTGCCGTTGTGCTCTGAGGTCATATGATGAACCCAAGGTACGGTGGCCTGCGCGATCCTGATATAAGCAGGGTCTCGCAGGCTCGAATCTCATGCCCTGTCGTGTATGAGTAGTGCAATTCACGAGATAAACGATCAAAGTAAAAATTATACATCTTCCATAGTGTGACTTCGTGAAAAAAGTAAAATAAAATGTATGCAGAACTGAAAAAACAAAGGCACACACAAATCAAGAAAAGCTATTTTGCTACTAAAAATGCTGCCGTTGTGATAAAGCTAAACAAAAAAAGTACATATAATTGGGTCCTTTTGGGCACGGAAATGCTAATCTCTACAACTGTCATGTTCCATATGGCAAACGCCGTAAAAACCAAAAATGTCGCTTTTTCTTCCTACTAACACACAAAAAGTTGAATAGAAAGAGATCAAAAAGTCATGAAAAAAGTGGTATAAATAGCTCCAAATCGTCGTGCAGCAAACAAGCCCTAATATGGCACAGTCAAGAAAAAAAAAAGTTATAGCTCTCAGAATATGATGAGGCAAAAACAAATTCCTTTTTGGAAAATATTGTTTAGTTTGTAAAAGCAGCAAAGCATAAAAAGTTGTATAACTGGTATCACTGTAATTGATCTGCTGACCAAATCTGTCTTTATCATTTTTACAGCATGATGAACGGCGCAAGAAAAATAGAATGAACAAAAAACAGCAATTCAGTTATTTTTATGTTAGAAAAATCAATGAAAAAAGTCATGTGCCCCAAAATAGTAACAAAATGTTTTCCAACTCATCGTGTAAAAAAAATAAGCCCTCATACAGCACTGTTCACCAAACAAAAAAAGTTACAGCTCTCAGAATCTGGGGATGAAATAACTATTTTTTTTGTATATAAAAAAAGGCATTTTTATTGTGTGATAGAAGCAAAACCTAAAAAATATAAATCTGCTATCATTGTAATCGCACCAACCCGAAGAATAAAGTAGTCATCACTTATACTACACGGTAAAGCTTACAAATATAAAGTAACTATTCTTTTGCTGCGGTCTATTTGTTCATTCTGCCTCCCAAAAAGGACTATAGATCTGTGCACGCCTAAAAAGATGGATACCAACAGAACAGGCTCCAGTGTCTGTATCTGCCTTGTGGTGAGTGGTTCCATCAGAGATCTGAATCTCATTTTTGTGGGATTTACACAGAAACCCCAACGTAAGTGTTCTGAGTAGAACACAAGAATGTGATCCCAGCCTTCTACTGAAAGCGATCAAAAAATATGTACCTCAAAATGTTACCAATAAAAACCCTAATTTATCCCGCACAAAACCAGCCCCCACTCAGGTCCATCACCTGTCACTGGAAATATAGGAGGTCCCATGTTACTGGTAGAACAAATGCTCTGGAAAAGTAACACCACTCCATCACCCCCTCAAATAAAATCCAGTCAAATGTGTCGCCCCCCTCTTGGGCTCTACTGTGCCTAAATTGCAGTAAGCGGCCACATGTTTAGCTTATCTGCAGCAGGGAGAGCCCAATTAGCAAGTTATGGGGTGCGTCGCCAGATGCACAAGCTGGGCTCAATGTGTGGGGGCTTTACAATGTATGGGCACTAAACTGGCAGATCTTCTATTTTCCAGAATAAAGCCAGGCGTGGATGTTACAAAATAGTCACTGCAACCGTACTGTAATTTATTGAGGTGCAGTTTCTATAATGTGGTAAATTTGGGGGATTTTCTGCTGTTCTGGCACAATAAGGACTCTGTAACTCTCACCCACAAACTATTCTAGCAAAATCTGTGCTCCAAATAGCGCTGCTTCCTTCTCAGCCCTGCTGTGTGGCCAAACGGTTGTTTCTGACGACACATAGGCTATCGCCACGTTCCAGTTGTGCAATAAATTGTAGGATCCAGTTTCACCTATTAACCCTTGTGTAACTGACAAATTTGCAGCAAATACAAAAAATACATTTTTTTTACTTTTTTCAATAAAAAAGGTGGCACTAGAGTTCTAGCTCTCTTCATCTCTGAAGAGACAATTTGCATAATTAGCATACTTCCCAGAAGAGCATTGCGGCTTTAAGCCTCCTCATCTCGGCATGCTTAGCATGTCGATCTCTGCAAGGAGAAACGATACTTCTTGGATAACGGTCGGACGCCTCTCACACAGCCAAACCAGATCTCCGCTTTGCATTGACAAGGAGCAGTACCCCGAAACACAGTGTCTGCAAACTGAGATTCTGGTTTGGCTATTATCCTAAGTCATGTGACAAGGCTCGTTAAAGGGGCCACATTGACTTGTAGGATTGCTACCTTCCAATAGGTGGCACTAGAGTTCTAGCTCTCTTCCTCCCTGAAGAGACAATTTGCACATTTATCAATACAATGTTACATTTCCTTGTCCTAATGTTAGAAAATTCTATGAGGCACCTGTGGGTTCAAAATACTCAGTACACCCCCTGATTAAATAGTTTTCAGTATGCGGTCACATGGGGTTTTTTTTGTTTGCTGATCTGGCACCTCACAGGCTTGGTTAATGGAGCACACAATTTAAACGGAATCTGCATTCTAAAAACCAAACAGCACTCCTTCCCATCCAATCCCTGCCGTGTGCTCAAATTTTATTTCCGCCAAGTTTGTGTTACAAAATTCAGATAGTATTCCTTCCCTTTTGAGCCCTGCCGTTTGTCCAAACAGAGGTTTCCTGGCCACATCTGGAGTATCAACCTGCTCAGAAGAAACTAGGTAACAAATTGTTGGGTCCATTTTCTTGTGCAATGTCTTGAAAAAGTGAAAAAATTGGGGCTAACGCAACATTTGCGAGAAAAATTACAATGATTTTTTGTTTATTCACATTTGCATTACTATGAAGCATCGTAAGGGTTAAAAAAAAATTCTGACAGCAGTTTTGAAGTATTTGAGGGGTGCGGTTTTAAAGTAGTATCACTTTTGGGGAGTTTCCATTATATACAACCCTCGAGGTCCATTGAAATCTGAATAGGTCCCTAAAGAAGCAGGTTTTGTTAGTTTCTTGAAAAAATTAGACATTTCTACTAAACTTTTAAACCTTCGGCTACTTTCACACTTGCGTTTTTTTGCGCAGCGCATCGTGCGCACATGAAACGCATTAAAAAAACCGCATGCAAATGCTTATAAACGCTGCGATATTTAGTCGCATCAGTGTGCACATTTTGACCAAAAAATGCAGCGTTTTGTATGCGATTTCAAGCATTTTTGCATGTGTTTGCCTTTTTTCGGCGCATGGGTTGTGTACGTGTCACATTTCTATCAACTGTCTCTATCATCTCTGTCTCTATCATCTCTCTCTATCATCTCTGTCTCTATCATCTGTCTCTATCATCTCTATGATCTGTCTCTATCATCTGTTTCCACATTCTGCTCCCTCATCTCTGTCTCCATCATCTCTGTCTCCATCATCTCTGTATCATCTGTCTCTATCATCTGTCTCTATCATCTATCTCTGTCTCTATCATCTGTCTCCATCATCTCTGTCTCTGTCGTCTCGGTCTCTGTCGTCTCGGTCTCTGTCCGTCTCTGGTCTCTCTGTCGTCTCGGTCTCTGTCGTCTCGGTCTCTGTCGTCTCGGTCTCTGTCGTCTCGGTCTCTGTCGTCTCGGTCTCTGTCGTCTCGGTCTCTGTCGTCTCGGTCCCGTCGTGTCGTCTCGTCGTCGCTCTGTCGTCTCGGTCTCTGTCGTCTCGTCTCTGTCGTCTCTGTCTCTGTCGTCTCTGTCTCTGTCGTCTCTGTCTCTGTCGTCTCTGTCTCTGTCGTCTCTGTCTCTGTCGTCTCTGTCTCTGTGTCTCTGTCGTCTCTGTCTCTGTCGTCTCTGTCTCTGTCGTCTCTGTCTCTGTCGTCTCTGTCTCTGTCGTCTCTGTCTCTGTCGTCTCTGTCTCTCGTCTCTGTCTCTGTCGTCTTCCTGTCGTCTCTGTCCTCTGTCTCTGTCGTCTCTGTCTCTGTCGTCTCTGTCTCTGTCGTCTCTGTCTCTGTCGTCTCTGTCTCTGTCGTCTGCTCTGTCGTCTTGTCTCTGTCGTCTCTGTCTCTGTCGTCTCTGTTTCTGTCGTCTCTGTCTCTGTCGTCTCTGTCTCCGTCGTCTCTGTCTCCGTCGTCTCTGTCTCGTCGTCTCTGTCTCCGTCGTCTGTCTCCGTCGTCTCTGTCTCCGTCGTCTCTGTCTCTATCAACTTTTTATCTAGCGCAAAGCCATGCGCATGCCAGCACACCCATAGACTGCAATGTTATTTTTTGCGCACACGTGCGCACGCGTTTTTTTTAAAGTGGTTGGGCGAAAAAAAAATGCAACAGTTAGCGTCTAGCGCGTATGGACGCACACCTGGAAAATGCGCAGCGCACGCCAAACGCTGATGAACACGTGCAAGCGCTAGACCCTGCGCCCGCCATGTTAAAAATAGGGGAACATTGCGCATGCGCACGATGAGCTGCGCGATAAAACGCAAGTGTGAAAGTAGCCTAACCTAACAAAATAGTTACGTTTTAAAAATTATGTAAAGTCGATAAATAGGAAATGCCATTCATTATATCCGTACACCAGTTAGTCATGTTGTACAAAATAATTAAAGACTGAAAGTTTGAAAATTGTGAATTTTTTATTTTTTTTTACAAAAGCCGACATATTCACAAATAAAAGTAAAACATATCGACCTAAATTTACCGCTATAAAGTACAATGTGAAATATAACGTGGCACTACTGCAGAAGGTGCACAAGTAGGAACCCAACCAAGTGAAGATATAGAAAGATAACTTGGCACTCAACTTTTATGAAGAAAGATAATTTTATTGCAGTCCAAACAAAACTAACGTTTCGGTCCAAGTCGGAACTTCATCAAAGTACTGCAAAACAACATCATTATATGCATAAAATAAATACAATATGATTTACTGTATGACATGATTACATAAGAGCGAGTAAACATTTATTGTATATGTAGAGGAAATATGAAATAAAAGAAAGGACAAAGAAAAAGGAAAAATGCCTACCCGACTGCTTTATTGAAAGAGGTCCAATTTGTGGACTAGTGGTGATTCATAAATGTGATCAACTGAAGGCTGAATAAGATATATATAAAGGTGAGTCAACCATAAACATGTATGAAAAGAACCAAACAGGTGTTTGTGATACTATAGCTAAGTAACAAAATATGGTGTCAGAAAGTTCTATTTTAAAAGTTAGTGCACATGATTATAAAGGAGTTATGCTATGACCAGTGTTATACTGAGTAAGGCACGAAATAGGTGTGATACCTGAGTGATTTATCAAAATGGAATTCTCAGTGTGGATTTCCAATGGTTTAATTCACCTAAAGGTACATGGGTAAATGGGAATGAATGCCTAAATATATTATTAAATATATGAGGTATAGATACATAATAGGTAAGGTGGAACTCTTACTATAAGGCGTATTGTTATCCCTTTAATGTCCTTATGGAATGTAGAAGGCATAAATCCACCTAGAATAGATATGGTGCCTGTGAATCGTGATATTATGTTATCAGTAGTGTTGAGCGATACGATACTGCAAATATCGGGTATCGGCCGATATTAGCTGTATCGGGCTTTCGATTCCGAGTACCGATATTTTCGTCATATCGGATACCGGAATCGGATTTGTCACTGTCACTGTCACTGTGAGTGTCCGTCGGTCGGGTCTGTCAGGAGTCAGCGGCACTTACCTGGCAGAAGATCTCCGGCGGTCACGTCCTGGACTGCTTGATGGCCGCCATTATCTTCTCCCTGGCGGTCACATGCAGTTTTCCGCGATAACTGCAGTGACTGCAGGGTAATCCCGGCCGTAAACCAGTCCGATGACGTCACCGCCGGGGAAGCAGGTAATCAGCTGTGCTGCGCCGGAATGACAGACTCTGCCTGCCTGCCTGCCTCTGATGTCATTCTGATGTAGCAGAGCTGGATCGTCGTGGGACACTCGTTACTATGGACTGCGTCGGACAGGTGGTATACTGCTGGGTTTTTTTTTCATTTTTTTACAGGAGATCGATGGCGTCGCAGGATGAGACTGTAATAAAAGTAATGAAAACTGTGTTGTGTTTTTTATTAAATTAAAAAAATTTTTTATGAACATTCACCCGTCCGGGTACATTAACAATTTAACTATTTACATACAGGGACCCTGTCCGGGTTATTTATAATTCTTTGGCAGGGGTGTTCCAGGTACCACCTGGTACTCTTCTGATGCTTGCCAAACATCCGAGACACCAAGGACCACCAGGACCTGATGACGTCGTGTGGCCTGTACAGTCAAGTCGTGACCCGCTATCTGTGTCTGTGTGGCCACCTCTTTCATCTCCCTCCTGGTCTGGAGCCCTATGTCATGGACTGAACGAACCCCAGGGGGCCTAACAGGCGCCGGGTACGGGCCAGCTATAGTTATGTCCATAGCTGGGGCTGCTGAGGAGACCACTGAGGGAGGCTGGGGAGATTTACGGCGTGGGGTGGGCACTTGTGCAGAGGCCTGGATGTGGGAGGCTGAAGGCTCCGAGGGTCTCACAGGTTCCTGACACTCTGGGGAGTAGGGGTCGCACCTGGAAACATTTAGGGCGTACCATCCATTGTAACCCCAGTGTCGGGTGTAAGTCACCAAGTCTCCTGGCAACAGGTCCCTCCCGGGTGTCCTTCTGGGAGGTGAGTCTCCACGTCCCGCCGGGTCACAAAGACTTCTAAATAAAGTCCAGGCTCCTGGATGAAGCCCCAACCACCTTTCAATTTAAAGCTCCGTACTGCACCCTTACGCCGCGGCTCCCACAGGGTTCCTTTATCTTTTCTCATCCGGTCCTTATCTGCCCTGTCCTTCTCCAGGTGACGTTGCCGAAGCTTTTGGGATTCTCGCTGCTCCCTTTGTCGCTCTGCTTCCCACTCCCAACGTCTCCACTCTTCCTCCTGACGCCGGTTGTAATTCTCCTCCACCAGCTGCTCCATGTCTCCACCATCAAATGCCAGCTTACGATGTCCGGTTTGCGGCAGCTCTCCTGGCTCCCCCCAGTCCTGGCGGCGCTCACCTGTGGCGGAAGCAGCCGGCTCTGGAACAGATGACAGTCGGGGCTCCGGTACAGACAGGTAGAGCTCTGGTGCCTGCGCGGCCTCCTCCATGAGGACGGGTGTCGCTTCTTCTGTCTCAGCGACGGGGGCAGACAGCGGGATCTGGGGTGCTGCCGGTGCAGAGTTTTTTGCAGGAACGGGTGCCTCCACTGCGACAACGTCAACCGGATCACATTGCAAGGGCTGGGATGCCCGCACGGACTCCTCTACTAGAACGGGTGCCTCACCTTCCGGTACAGACACTTCAGGTAAGAGGGATTGGCGCCGCTCCAAGTTTAGTTTTAGGGCACGCCAGCTGGCTTCCATCCTGGCGACCTCCTCCCGGTGCCGGGCCAGGCCTCTTAGGGTATCTCCGCTTCTTGCAGCGTAGGAGGGTTTCCAGGCCGGGTGCCCAACGGTGGTTCCATGGCGATCGGGTCGCTTCCGTGGGGGGAGAGCTCTGACTGCTCCATCCCTTCACACTTCTGCTCGTGTCCATTAGCCATCTCTGCCAAGTCACATGTGTCATTAGCATCTGGAGAGGGCCCCTCTTTTGTAGGGAGGCGGGACCTTCGTGTTAGTTTCCGCACACTGAGGAGGATGAGGAGGCGGAACTGAAGAGCTGTGGGGCACGATGTTACATTGCAGCACCATTTAGAGTGGTCGGCCATCGTTTTCGCGCCACTGAGTGAGTGTACACCCACGAAGAGCACGCCCTTCTTCTTCACCAGTGCCTCGTCATGACGCAGATATAGCGGAAAAATGGCAAATACATTCTCTGATGATTTTAGCAATTCTCAAGCACAAAACCAGTTCAATTCAGGCACACAGGACTCGCTTATAGCGAGCTACAGAATCCTGTTCGTGACGCCCAAGTTGAGTCGCACAGAGCCAGAGGTTTTGGGGTACTCGGCACCGAGCCCGTCGACTTCTATGGGGTATGTCACGGCTTTACCCGGCAATTGAATCGGAGTCTATTTTACTATGTAGAAGTGTATAAACTATAAATATATGTATATATATATGTCACAATGACATGTATATATATATATATGTATTCTATGTGTGTATATTTTGTGTTTACAACGAAAGAAAGGGTTTTTTTGTTGCAATATTTTGTTCCCATAGACTTACATGGGACTTCCGGTATCGGAATCGGATATCGACGATATTTAGTGATATCGGCGATACCATTCCGATCCGATATTTTTAGATATCGAGCAGTATCGCTCAACACTAGTTATCAGCTGTGGTAACAAAACAATGGAGGGATCTTACTCATATGTGGCAGATAACGTCCCCTTGTTAAATAGACAACGGCAGTGTCTCCAGAGTAGCCTATAAAGATTATATGAGGATTCACTAGGAGAGTTTTGGAATACACACAAGTGTTAGGAATATCTAAAGGTTATCTTACCGGTGGTGATATAGTGTGGCAGCTCAGGGCCTCTCACAACGCGGTGTCCGCCGCTTGTTGGAGCGAGGAACTGAGCAAAACGCCGCCTTTTTATGTGTATAGGGCGGGACTAGCATTGTGGCGTGAACAGGAAGTGCGTCACAGGAAGTGACGCGTTAGTGCGTTCCAAGTGCCGAGCGCTTGCGTTTCAAGCTTATCCTGGTAACTGGGAGCCATGTAAGAGAGTGTGGAGTGAAAGTAACCTAGCGTGACAACCCTAGGTGAATAGGGGAACACTGGCAATAACGAGAGGAGGTGTTTATAGATTGTGCAATAAATTTAATATAATATTACAGGGTGACACACCAATTATAGCAGTCGAGAGGTAGGAGATTGTGGAGGAGTCCAGAGGTTAGGCATGTAGAGGAATCATAGTTCTAAATTCAGTATAGACGACTCTGTAAAAAAGAGCAATGGTGTTAATAAACAATAAGAATGACACTGGCACTTGGAACGCACTAACATTTATGAATCACCACTAGTCCACAAATTGGACCTCTTTCAATAAAGCAGTCGGGTAGGCATTTTTCCTTTTTCTTTTTCTTTGTCCTTTCTTTTATTTCATATTTCCTCTACATATACAATAAATGTTTACTCGCTCTTATGTAATCATGTCATACAGTAAATCATATTGTATTTATTTATTTTATGCATATAATGATGTTGTTTTGCAGTACTTTGATGAAGGTCCGACTTGGACCGAAACGTTAGTTTTGTTTGGACTGCAATAAAATTATCTTTCTTCATAAAAGTTGAGTGCCAAGTTATCTTTCTATATCTATAAAGTACAATGTGTCATGAAAAAAGTCTCAGAATCACTGGTATATGTTGAAGCGTTCCAGAGTTATCACTGAATGAAGTGACAATGGTCAGAATCCATCTGGTCATAAATGTTAAAATTGGCGAAGTCCCTAAGGAATTAAGGCACTGTTGCTGCTGTATATCACAGATGTATAGTTCACAGTCACACACTGAGTGGTGATGGTGAAAAAGTTTGGGCATCACTGGTCAAAATCACTTATTGTGAACAGTTAAGCAAGTTGATGAAATAATCTCTAAAAGGGCTAAAGTTAAAGATGACACATTTCCTTTGTATTTTAGGCAAAATTATATATTTTTATCATCTTTTACTTTTTATAAATTACCAAAGGAAAATGGGCCATTGCAAAAAGTTTGGGCAGCCTTGGAGATTTGTGTTTGTCAGATAAGTTTGACCAAGGCTTCAGACCTTAATTAGCCTATTATGGTTATGGCTTATTTAATATCATCATTAGGAAAGATCAGGTGATGTAAATGTCCCGCCTCTAACCTTGTCCCAAAAAACAGCAGCCATGGGTTTTCTTAAGCAGCTGCTTAGCACTCTGAAAATAAAAGCAGAAGGCTATAAGAAGATTGCAAAGCATTTTCAATTTGCCCTTTCTTCAATTTAAAATGTAATTAAGAAATGGCAGTTAACAGGAACAGTGAAGGTCAAGATAAGGCCTGGAGGACCAAGCTAAATTTCAGTGAGCTGCTGGTAGGAATTCCCTCTTGACTGTAAAAGACCTTCAAAAAGATTTAGCAGACTCTGGAGTTGTGGTGCATTGTCCTACTGTTCAGGGAAACCAGAACAAATATGGCATTCATAGAAGAGTCATCAGAAGAAAACCACTCCTGTGTCCTCACCATAAAATTCAGTGTCAGACGTATGCAAAAGATCATCTAAACAAGCTGATGCACTTTGGAAACAAGTGCTGTGGTCAAGTGAGGTTAAAATAGAACTCTGGCCACAATGATCAAAGGTAAAGGTATGTGTGGAGGAAAAAGGGCACAGAATTTCAGGAAAAGAACATTTTGCCAATCATTAACCCCTTCAAGACCTTGGATGCATCCATAGATCCAGGTTGGTAAGTACTTACTGACCTCAGACATGGCTAGGTTATAGTGATTTGTGTACTCTGACTAAGGGCACACCAATGCCAGAAACGCATCAGTGTTTTCTGCCTACATGTGGAAATTTTATCTTTTCTGAATATGAAATAAAGCCTTGAAGATTTTTTTTAATCCCCAAGGGTGGTTTGCACGTTAATGAGCAGGCCAATTTTTACAATTTTGACCACTGTCTCTTTGAGGTTATAACTCTGGAACGCTACAACGGATCTTCGCGATTCTGAGATTGTCTCGTGACATATTGTACTTCATGATAGTGGTAAAATTTCTTCGATATAACTTGCGTTTTTTTATTTAAAAAATGGAAATATTGTGAAAATTTAGCAATTTTCAAACTTTTAATTTATATTCCCTTAAAACAGAGTAATATGTCACACAAAATAGTTACTAAATAACATTTCCCACATGTCTACTTTATATCAGCACAATTTTGGAACCAAATTTTTTTTTTGTTAGGAAGTTATAAGGGTTAAAAGTTGACCAGCGATTTCTCAATTTTTACAACAAAATGTACAAAACTATTTTTTTAGGGACCACCTCACATTTGAAGTCACTTTGAGGGGTCTATATGGCAGAAAATAACCAAAAGTGACACCATTCTAAAAACTGCACCCCTCAAGGTACTCAAAACCACATTCAAGAACTTTATTAACCCTTCAGATGCTTCACAGGAGCTGAAGCAACGTGGAAGGAAAAAATGAACATTTAAATTTTTAGTCACAAAAATGATCTTTTACAAACAATTTTTTTTATTTTAACAAGGGTAAAAGGAGAAAATGGACAGATAAAGTTGTGAAATTTCTCCTGAGTATGCCGATACCCCTTGTGTGGGGAAAAACCACTGTCTGGGCACACAGCAGGGCTCGGAAGGGAAGGAGCTTTGTTTGACATTTTCAAACTAAAATTATCTGGAATTGAGATTGGACGCCATGTCGCGTTTGGAGAACCCCTGATGTGCCTAAACAGTGGAAACCCCCCACAAGTGACACCAATTTGGAAACTAGACCCACTAAGGAACTTATCTAGAACTGTTGTGAGCACTTTGACCCCCAAGTGTTTCACTAAAGTTTATAATGCCTGGGTGTGAAAAAAAAAATTTCCACAAAAATGATTTTTAGTCCCCAATTTTTTATTTTTCCCAAGGAAATTGGACCCCACAAGTGGTCCAATTTGTCCTGAGTACGCTGATACCCCATATGTGGGGGGAAAATACTGTTTGTGCGCACGGCAGGGCTCGGAAAGGAAGTAATGACATTTTAGAATGCAGACTGATGGGTGTCATGTTCAGTTTGTAGAGCACCTAATATGCCTAAACAGTGGAAACCCCCCACAAGTGACCCCATTTTGGAAACTAGACCCCCTAAGGAACTTATCTAGATCTGTCGTGAGCACTTTGAACCCCCAAGTGCTTCACACAAGTTTATAATGCCTGGGCATGAAAATAAAAAATCCTATTTTTTTTCCCGCAGAAATGATCTTTTAGTCACCAATTTTTTATTTTCCCAAGGGTAACAGGAGAAATTGGACCCCAACAGTTATTGTGCAATTTGTCCTGAGTATGCTGATACTGCATATGTGGGGGTAAATTACTGTTTGGGCGCACGGCAGAGCTCAGAAGGGAAGGAGCACCGTTTGACTTTTTCAACGCAGAATTGGCTGGAATTGAGATCCGACGGCATGTTACGTTTGGAGATTCCCTGATGTGCCTAAACAGTGGAAACCCCCCAATTCTAACTTCAACCCTAACCCCAACACACCCTTAACCCTAGTCCCAACCATTAACCCTAATCCTAATTTTAGCCCCAACCCTAACACTAATGGGAAAAAGGAAATAAATACATTTTTTAAATTTTATTATTTTTCCCTAACTAAGGGGGTGATAAAGGGGGTTTTGATTTACTATTTATAGCGGGTTTTTATGATTGGCAGCTGTCATGCTAAAAGACTCTTTATTGCAAAAAATAGTTTTTGCATCACCACATTTTGAGAGCTATAATTTTTGCATATTTGGCCCACAGAGTCATGTGAGGTCTTATTTTTTGCGGGACGAGTTGACGTTTTTATTGGTACCATTTTTGGGCACATGACATTTTTTGGTCGCGTTTTATTACGATTTTTGGGAGGCAAAATGAACAAAAACCAGCAATTCATGAATTTCTTTGGGGGGGGGTTTATACCGTTCCGTGTGTGGTAAAATTGATAAAGTGGTTTTATTCTTTGGGTCAGTATGATTACAGCGATACCTCATTTATAGAAATTTTTTATGTTTTGGCGCTTTTATACAATAAAAACAATTATATATTAAAAAAATAATTATTTTTGCATCGCTTTATTCTGCGAGCTCTAACTTTTTCAGTTTTTCGCTGATGATGCTGTATGGTGGCTCTTTTTTGCAGGACAAGATGACGTTTTCAGCGGTACCATGTTTATTTATATCCGTCTTTTTGATCGCGTGTTATGTGGGATCCCGGCTTTATTTGCCGGGGGCCCCTGAATGGTTAGCCCCGGTGGTTGATTTTATTGCCCTCTTTGTCAGGCGCAAGTGAAAGGGTTAAAAATAAGAGTATCCTTCACAAGGGTTAATTCAATGGCCTGAGGCAATGAGGTCATGTCCGGATCTGGGGGATTTTCTTCCCCCTCCCTCTCAGGGATATAAAAGAGGTGCCTGAGGGGTTTCTTGTCTTTTTGAACCAAGGGATCAAGGAGCTGCAGGCACCAGGAGAGTGTAAGAAAAGATAAGGAAAAATGGCATTATGGTTAGGGGATGCTATCCGAGAGAGAAGGGAAGGAGCAGAGTGGCTGGCAGCGTTCATGCAGCAGCAGGTTCTAGGGCTGCTGAAAGATAAGGCAGCGTCTGGTGAAAGAAGGGCGAGGCAGAAACCATGCCCCCTGAGCGATTAAGCTCAGACACAGGCCGGCAAGGGGAGGCGGGAAGCAGGGTTGAGAGGTCTACAGACCTGGCTACAGGTCCAGCAGTAGTAAAACAGCCCTGTCACAAAAGGGAAAAAATTAACCCCTTCATGACCTGTGACACAGCGTATGTGTCATGAAAGGATCGCGTTCCTGCGGGTCGGGTGACCGGGGTCACTGAAAGGTCACCCAACATGCAGGCACAAGACCCTTTGTGCTTCACCACAGGGGGGTTGGCTTAACCCCTACGTGGCTACAATCGCTCTGATTGGCTGTTAAAAGTGAAACAGTGCTCCCTTTATTCCGAGCCCCGACGTGTGCCCAAACAGTGGTTTACCCCCACATATGGGGTATCAGCATACTCAGTAAAAATTGCACAACAACTTTGGGGGTTTAATTTCTCCTGTTACTCTTGGGAAAAAAAATTGGGGACTAAAAAAATGATTTTTGTGGAAAAAAAAATGATTTTTTATTTTCACAGCTCTGCGTTATAAACCACACATCTAGAAGAGTTCCTTGGGGGATCTAGTTTCCAAAATGGGGTCACTTGGGGGGGTTTCTACTGTTTAGGCACATCATGGGCTCTGCAAACGTAACATGACGCCCGCAGACCATTCCATCAAGTCGGCATTTCAAAACATCACTACTTCCCTTCCGAGCCCCGACGTGTGCCCATACAGTAGTTTTCTCCCACATATGGGGTACCAGTGTACTCAGGACAAACTGTACAACAACTTTTGGGGTCCAATTTCTCCTGTTACCCTTGTGAAAATAAAAAAATGTGGGTTAAAAAATCAGTTTTTGAGGAAAAAAATGATTTTTTTGTTTTTACAGCTCTGCATTATAAACTTCTGTGAAGCACGTGGGGGTTCAAGGTGCTCACCACGCATCTGGATAAGTTCCTTGGGGGGTATAGTTTACAAAATGGGGTCACTTGTGGTTGGTTTCTACTGTTTGGGCACATCAGGGGCTCTGCAAACGTAACAAGATGCCCGCAGACCATTCCATCAAGTCGGCATTTCAAAACATCACTACTTCCCTTCCGAGCCCCGACGTGTGCCCATACAGTAGTTTTCTCCCACATATGGGGTACCAGTGTACTCAGGACAAACTGTACAACAACTTTTGGGGTCCAATTTCTCCTGTTACCCTTGTGAAAATAAAAAAATGTGGGTTAAAAAATCAGTTTTTGAGGAAAAAAATGATTTTTTGTTTTTACAGCTCTGCATTATAAACTTCTGTGAAGCACGTGGGGGTTCAAGGTGCTCACCACGCATCTGGATAAGTTCCTTGGGGGGTATAGTTTACAAAATGGGGTCACTTGTGGTTGGTTTCTACTGTTTGGGCACATCAGGGGCTCTGCAAACGTAACAAGATGCCCGCAGACCATTCCATCAAGTCGGCATTTCAAAGCGTCACTACATCCCTTCCGAGCACTGACGTGTGCCCAAACAGTGGTTACCCCCCACATATGGGGTACCAGCGTACTCAGGACAAACTGGACAACAACTTTTGGGGTCCAATTTCTCCTGTAACCATTGTGAAAATAAAAAATAGGGGGCTAAAAAAAATCATTTTTTGAGAAAAAAAATGATTTTTTATTTTCAAGGCTGTGCGTTATAAACTTCTGTATAGCACCTGGGGTTCAAAGTGCTCACTGTGCATCTATATAAGTTCCTTAGGGGTCTTGTTTCCAAAATGGGGTCATTTGTGGGGGAGCTCCAAAGTTTAGGCACACAGGGGCTCTCCAAACACGACATGGTGTCCGCTAACGATTGGAGCTAATTTTCCATTAAAGTCAAATGGCGCTCCTTCCCTTCTGAGCCCTGCTGTGCACCCAAACAGTGGTTCCCCCCTCATATGGGACATCAGCGTACTCAGGAAAAACTGGACAACAACTTTTGGTGTCCAATTTATCCTGTTACCCTTGGGAAAATAAAAAAATAGGCTAATAAATCATTTTTGAGAAACAAATATGACTTATTTTCACTGCTCTGCGTTTATAAACTTCTGTGAAGCACTTGGGGGTTCAAAGTGCTCACTACACATCTATATAAGCTCCTTGGGGGGTCTAGTTTCCAAAATGGGGTCACCTGTGGGGGGTTTCTACTGTTTAGGCACATCAGGGGCTCTGCAAACGCAACATGACGCCCGCAGAACATTCCATCAAGTCTGCATTCCAAAATGGCGCTCCTTCCCTTCTGAGCTCTCCCATGCGCCAAAACAGTGGTTCCCCCCCACATATGGGGTATTGGTGTACTCAGGACAAATTGCACAACAATTTTTGTGGTCCAATTTCTCCTGTTACCCTTGTGAAAATAAAAAATAGCAGGCTAAAAAAATCATTTTTGAGGAAAAAAATGATTTTTTTATTTTCACTGCTCTGCGTTATAAACTTCTGTGAAGCACTTGGGGGTTCAGAGTGCTCATAACACATCTAGATAAGTTCCATAAGAAGTCTAGTTTCCAAAATGGTGTCACATGTGGGTTTTTTTCATTGTTTAGGCACACAGGGGCTCTCCAAACGCGTCATGGTGTCTGCTAATGATTGGAGCTAATTTTCCATTCAAAAAGTCAAATGGCGCTCCTTCCCTTCTGAGCCCTGCCGTGCGCCCAAACAGTGGTTTATGACCACATATGAGGTATCTGTGTACTCAGGAGAAATTGCCCATTTTATCCTGTTGCCCATGCAAAAATGAAAAAATTGATGCTAAAATAAAATTTTTGTTGAAAAAATTAAAATGTCCATTTTTTCCTTCCACGTTGCTTTAGTTACTGTGAAGCACCTGAAGGGTTAATAATCTTCTTGAATGTAGTTTTGAGTAGCTTGAGGGGTGCAGTTTTTATAATGGTGTCACTTTTGGGTATTTTCTACCATATAGACCCCTCAAAGTGTCTTCAAATGTGAGGTGGTCCCTAAAAGAAAAGGTTTTGTAAATTTTGCTGTAAAAATGAGAAATCGCTGGTCAACTTTTAACCCTTATAACTTCCTAAAAAAAAAAATTTTTGCTTCCAAAATTGTGCTGATGCAAAGAAGACAAGTGGGAAATGTTATTTATTAACTATTTTGTGTCACATAACTCTCTGGTTTAACAGAATAAAAATTAAAAATTTGAAAATTGCGAAATTTTCAAAATTTTCGCCAAATTTCCATTTTTTTCACAAATAAATGCAAAAATTATCGACCTAAATTTACGACTAACATGAAGCCCAATATGTCACGAAAAAACAGTCTCAGAATCGCTAGGATCCGTTGAAGCGTTCCTGAGTTATTACCTCATAAAGGGACACTGGTCAGAATTTCATAAAATAGCAAGGTCATGAAGGGGTTAAAGGTGGGAAGTCGAATAGCAGAGGTCAGAAGAGTTTATCAGAGGGAGCAGGCAAGCAGCAAAAGGAGTTAATAAAGACTGCAGGCGTGGGAGTACAGGGTCAGGGAGTGACACCTCTCCTCAGAAGTTCGGGGGTATTTACTAGAAGTCAGGCTATGGGAGGGACACATAGTGCCAGTTCATCATCTGTGGATGATGCTTGGGGCAGTAGTGCTGCTGTGCAGCAGCCAGTGGGTTTACCTCAGACAAGGGAGGACCTGGTTGTTTCTGTGAGGGCAGGGAAACAACCAGTGGGAATTAAGCCACAGGTAAGCCCCATAGCTGTTAATTACGAAGCATTTGCATTGCAGCAAGCGCCCATGCAATTATCGTGCGCCAATCAGCAGATGCTAGCGGGTATCAATCCTCTGGCATCACAGATACCCACTCCTTTGCAGTGCATTATGACACCACCTGTGTTAGCAGGATCTAATAATGATGTACAAGGGTCAGGAGTAATGTTTCCACTTCTCAAGCAATTTCTCAAACAAGGGCTGCAGTTACCGACATGGCTGCTAATTCAACACCTGCGACTAACACGTGGCCCCTGGTGTATCACACGTACAAGTAGGTCAAACGGGGCCAGCTCCGGTGGGGAATTTAGAGATTCCTAGGAGAAGGAGGAGGTGCAGATCATCATCTTCTTCTTCTGACTCATATGGGAGGTCCAGAGGCCATAGCCGTCATAAACATCATAGGAGAGGGAGATCGGCTTCGTGAGGTAGCCGTCGGTCAAGGTCCTCACGTCATTGTTCTTCGTCGGAGTCAAGAGGCCGTAGCAGAACATCAAGGCTGCGATCAGCTGGGGCATATGAGGAGCAACAGCGAGGACAAAATTAAGAGGCGGTTCTTGCTCAATCGGCCACAGAGCATGACACGTCGGGCGGTGAGTTTAACTATGCGGGGGCATGGGGAGGTTTGGGCGAAAAATTGATTACAGTGGACAAGTTAAGGAGCATTTTGAGCGGAGAAAAATTTGTGTTGAATCCTAAAATGTTAGCACAAGTAAAAAGTGTGAATCAGCCTCCACCACCAATTATGCCGTATGATATTCATAGGGATGTTTTTTATTGTGGCATCTCTCCATTAGGTTCCCATTTAGATCAAGAAATAGTTGAAAAGATTTGGACAAATGATTATATTGATGTTTGGTCCCTCCTGTCTCCAGAACAAAGCACGGTCGACCGAGAAAGGCGACCTCCTGACAGAGCTTATGAGCGTCAACCAAAAGTGGCAAAAACTATCAATAATTGGCTACAGGCCTTTTCTGTATTAGGATGCATAATGGGAAAAAAAGCACCTAGAGCGTTGCCCGGAATTGTTTCTTTATATGGATACAATTTATAATTCGTATAAAACGCATGGGGGATCTGCGTGGTGGAGGTTTGATGAAGACTTTCGGCGGCGTCTGGCAATCAACCTGAAACTGGGATGGGGGGTAAAAGCCACAGACTCTTGGTTGCGCTTCATGATGGCACAGAGGAGCAGTCAGCCCTTTCATGCGTGGGCCCCTAGTCAGCAATCTGGCTCGGGGCCTGTGCCTGTATGTAGACCAGGAACCTGTTGGCTGTTCAATGACGATCACTGCAGATATTATGGATTATGCAAATACAAACACGAGTGTTCGTCGTGCGGGGAGCACAAGCAGCCACAAAGTGTTCCCGCCCTCCAGCAAAAGCTACACAAGCAAAGCAAAACCCTCAGCATGAGTGCAAGGACACCGGTGAACATCACCGCGATGGAGCCGTGGTTAAGCAAGTACAACAAAGGAGCTGCAGCTCAGTTGCGAGCGGGATTTACCTACGGCTTCTTTATACCTTTTAATTTTTCTTTATAGAAGCCCGATGTTTTCGGCTAATTTGAAATCGGCTAGGGAATTTCCAATAGTATTGTCGGAAAAAATAGCAAAAGAAGTTTCGCTAGGTCAGGTGATAGGACCTTTTACTTACCCTCATGTTGGAAAATGGTGGGTATCACCGTTAGGTGTAATTCCCAAAAAAGAATCGGGGGAATTTAGAATGATACATCACTTGTCACACCCAAAAGGTTTATCGGTAAATGATGGAATTAGTGCTGAAGAGTCGTCAGTGGCCTATGCTTCGTTTGAAGATGCAGTTAGGTTGCTGTGCCAGGCCGGGCAAGGGGCTTTGTTGGCAAAATCAGACGTGGTTTCGGCGTTTCGGCGTTTCGTCTTCTCCCAGTGCATCCGGATTGTTATCATTTGCTAGGATGTTTCGTCGATGGCAATTACTATTATGACACTTGCCTTCCCATGGGTTGTGCCATTTCATGCAGGTATTTCAAATTATTCAGTAGTTTCCTTGAATGGGTCGTCAAGTTTGAAACACGATACCAAGCGGTGACATACTGTTTGGATGATTTCCTTTTTGTTGGTCCAGCGGAATAGGAATGTTGTGAAAAAGTTTTGTGCAAGTTTAAGGAGTTAATGAAGGTTTTTGGGGTATCGTCTGTAGAAAAGACAGTGGGCCCGACTACCTGCCTTTCCTTCCTTGGCGTTGAGATAGATATGGTCAACATGGAGTTTCGTTTGCCAAAAGAAAAAATTGAGAGGTTATTGGGAATGATAGATGGTTTCATTTCTGTAAAAAAAAAAGTGAAGTTGGTACAAATGCAATCCCTTTTGGGTTTATTAGCATTTGCATGCCGGGTCATGCCTATGGGAAGAATTTTTTCTCGTCGTTTAGCAATGGCCACGCGAGGTGTTAAACTTCCTCACCATAGGATCAGGCTCGGCTTGCCATTGATAGAAGAGAACTTGGGTGAACTTGCTTTCAAGGCGAAGAAAAAGCGGGACAAGGTATTTCACTATTTGCAGGTCGGTAGGGTTTGTGGTCATTTTTCGTGACCAGTGGTGTGCTGAACGTTGGGCGAAGAGATGGATTGAAAAGGAATGTACCAAAAATCTTACTCTGTTGGAGTTGTTCCCGTTGGTGATGGCAGTATGTATTTGGGGGGAACAGTTAGTCAATTCACGCATTTGTTTTTGGTCGGACAATGAAAGCGTGGTTCATGCGATAAATCATTTGTCGGCATCATCTATTCCAGTGATGAAGGTGATTCGGTTCCTGGTGTTGAAGTGTTTGCACTTTAATATCTGGTTCCGGTCGCGGCATGTTCCAGGGATAAAAAATAATATAGCTGACTCCTTATCACGTTTTGAATTTCAGAAATTTCGAAATCTCGCGCCATCGGCCAGGCAACAGGGAACTCAGTGTCCAGGATACCTGTGGGACATTCCGGAAGTATGTTAATGTTGATGATCCGAGCTTCGTTAGCTCCTTCAACGTGGTCAGCATATGGTAAGGCGTGGCAGGAGTGGTTGGTGTTCGCAAATGACTGTCGGGGGATTTCATCTAATGAGGCAAGGAGGGAAGCGACAGAAGTTTACCTGGATCATCTACATGCTGGTGGCTTCTCGTCAGCGGTAGCCAAGAATAGGTTAGCAGGGTTGGCTTTTCATTTTTAGCTGCGGGGATGGGAAGACGTTACAAAAAGTTTTATTTGAGGCAGGCGGTAAAAGGATGGGAAAAATCACGAAAAGCATCGGGGGTTAGACAGCCAATTTCGTTTTCCTTGCTGGCAAGAACTGTTAATAGTACAAATACGATTTGTAGCTCACCGTTTGAAGCTGCCTTGTTTTTGGCGGCATTTGGTATTGCATTTTTTGGGGCATTGCGCATTAGCGAGTTAGCGGCACCTTTGGCACGAAAACCAGGGGGATTGCAGTATAATGATATATCGTTTTGCAATAGAGGTATACGGATTAGAATACAACGTTCAAAAACCGATCCTACAGGAAAAGGAGTATGGTTCCCTTTGTTTTCCATAACAGGCCCTGTGTGCCCCATTAAATTGGTGACCCAATATTTGTCAGTAAGGCCGGAAAATTTATCATTTTTTGTTCATGACTGATCTTCATTGACCAGATTTCAGTTCTTGGCAGTAATGAGGCGAAGTTTAACAGAGTTGGGTCTTCCACCAGGTGAATTTGGGACACATTCTTTCAGAATTGGGGCGGCGACGGAAGCAGCGAGGATGAGGAAATAATGAAGATAGGCAGATGGAGATCGAATTGTTTCTTTCGTTACATCAGGCTGGAATTGATAATGTCATAATTATTAATGTGCAGTTGAATTTTATTTTTCATTATAGGTTGTTCCAGGCCAAGCGTGTGGATCCTAGGTCACTCGTATATCTTTTGGGCCGAACAGAGAGCTGAAATGTGTCCTGGTGGGAGATCGTTGGGATTCTTCAATGCGGATGTGAATTGGAGAGGAATACGGGGACGGGGGCTGACATGGTCACAAGTGCTCGTTGAAGTAGTTCAAATATCAAGAATTGCGGCCCCCACGGTTATCCTAGTGCTGCCTGCAGGAGGAAATGATCTGGGTTCGATACAAATTACGGAGCTTCTTGCGCTAATGCGAGCGGATATTGATAAATTTCCAGGTTTTTTCTCAAAGTTGATAATGGTTTGGTCAGAAATAAATCCCAGGATGGTATGGAGAGGAGCCAGAGATTGGACAGGCATAGAACAGGCTAGGAGAGCAGTAAACCTCTCTCTTTGTGCATTTTAAGGGGGATATTATCATTAGGCACAGGCAATTGGAAGGTAACAATGCTAGATTGATGCGGCCAGATGGGGTGCATCTAACGGAAATAGGATTGGACATATTCTTATCTGGTTTACAAGATGGAATTGAGGAGGCATTGTTTGTTTTGGGGGGTCGTAACTTAACTGCGTTAGCTACTCCTTGGCGGAAGAACAAGACGAGGTAACATGTGCCGGGAGTCTGGCGGCATATCCCCACAACTTCCGGTAGTTAATTTAGAGCTGCGACCGTAATCTTCCAACAATAGGTTAAAAAAGATATGAGTTATTAATAGTAATATTAATTAAAGATATGTAAAGTAAAAATGACTGGGTGCTTTCTTTGCGTCGGAGAAAGGGGGCAAGGGTTAATTCATAGTGGTGTGGACAATCTGCGGGATCCCGGCTTTATTTGCTGGGTGCCCCTGAATGGTCAGCCCCGGTGGTTGATTTTATTGCCCTCTTTGTCAGGCGCAAGTGAAAGGGTTAAAAATAAAGTATCCTTCACAAGGGTTAATTCAATGGCCTGAGGCAATGAGGTCATGTCCGGATCCGGGGGATTTTCTCCCCCACCCCACTCTCAGGGATATAAAAGGAGGTGCCTAAGGGGTTTCCGGTCTCTTTGAACCAAGGGATCAAGGAGCAGCCCGCCCACCCGCCCTGTTAGGAAGTATCGGTTTGTTTTTGGTAGAATGAATGTGTGATGGGGTAAAGTGGTTGGATTCGAAAAAGGGTGAAAAAAGTTGCAGCGTTTGGCGGAAGTACAAGACGGGGTAACGTGCCGGGAGTCCGGCGGCATATCCCCACAACTTCCGGTAATTTAGAGCTGCGACCGTAATCTTCCAACAATAGGTTAAAAAAAGATATGAGTTGTTATTAATAGTAATATTAATTAAAGAAATGTAAAGTAAAAATGACTGGGTGCTTTCTTTGCGTCGAAGAAAGGGGGCAAGGGTTAATTCATAATGGTGTGGACAATCTTCCACTTTTTGTTCGGCGGTGCGATGATAAAGCATTGTTTTTTTTTGCCTTGGGTTTTTTTTTTTTTTTTAGTTCACTAAAGGGACTAGTGGGACAGTTTTATAGGGCGGGTCGTTATGGACGCGGCGATACTAAATATGTGTACTTTTATTGTTTTTTCTTTTTTATTTACATAAAGAAATGAATTTATTGGGGAATATTTTTTTTTCCATTATTTAGGAATTTTTTTACACATGTTAATTTTTTTTTTTTTTTTACATTGTCCCATGGTGGGACATCACTATACACTATGTTCCAAATTATTATGCAAATTATATTTTTCTCTGATTTTCCTAAGTGGTCGGTGCAAATGACAGTCTAATAAAAGTCATCACCCGTTAGAGTATACATCGAATTTTATTGAAGAAACCTTCCAATGATAACAGTATAATCTCCAAAATGGAAAAAAACTCAAAATGCACTGTTCCAAATTATTAGGCACAGTAGAATTTCTGAACATTTGATCTGTTTTAAAGAACTGAAAATGCTCATTTGTGGAATTTGCAGCATTAGGAGGTCACATTCACTGAACAAAAAAGCTACTTAACTCCAAAACATCCTAACAGGCCAAGTTACATGTTAACATAGGAACCCTTCTTTGATATCACCTTCACAATTCTTGCATCCATTGAACTTGTGAGTTTTTGGAGAGTTTCTGCTTGTATTTCTTTGCATGAAGTCAGAATAGCCTCCCAGAGCTGCGATTTTGATGTAAACTGCCTCCCACCCTATCAGATCTTTTGCTTGATGATACTCCAAAGGTTCTCTATAGGGTTGAGGTCAGGGGAGTTTATCTCCTTCTATGCCCATAGCAGCCAATGACTTCAAGGTATTCTTTGCAGCATGAGATTGTGCATTGTCATGAATGAAGATGATTTTACTCCTGAAGACAAGTTTCTGCTTTTTATACCATGGAAGAAAGTTGTCAGTCAGAAACTCTATATACTTTGCAGAGGTCATTTTCACACCTTCAGGAACCTTAAAGGGCCCTACCAGCTGTTTCCCCATGATTCCGGCCCAAATCATGACTCCTCCACCTCCTTGCTAACGTACCAGCCTTGTTGGGACATGGTGGCCATCCACCAACCATCCACTACTCCATCCATCTGGACCATCCAGGGTTGCTCAACACTCATCAGTAAACAAGACTGTTTGAAAATTAGTCTTCATGTATGTCTGAGCCCACTGCAACCGTTTCTGCTTGTGAGCACTGTTTAGGGGTGGCCGAATAGTAGGTTTATGCACCACAGCAAGCATTAGAAGCATCCTACACCTTGAGGTTCGAGGGACTCCAGAGGCCCCAGCAGCTTCAAATATCTCTATCTGTTTGCTGGTTTGTAATGACTTTGTAGCAGCTGCTCTCTTAATCCGATGAACTTGCCTGGCAGAAACCTTCCTCATTCTGTCTTTATCAGAACAAACACGTCTGTGCTCAGAATCAGCCACAAATCTCTTAACAGTACGATGATCAAGCTTAAGTTTTCGGGAAATATCTAATGTTTTCATCCCTTGACCAAGGCATTGCACTATTTGATGCTTTTCAGCAGCAGAGAGATCCTTTTTCTTTCCCATATTACTTGAAAACTCTGGCCTGCTTAATAGTGTGGACCATCCAGTTTTCCTTTTATTGGGCTCACATGCCAAACTAATTATCACAGGTATCTGAGATTGATTTCAGTGATCCAAAGAACCCTGAGACACAATACCATCAATGGGTTTCATTTCCAAAAAAAAACAAAAAACGCTATGACACTTAAAACCGATTTGCATAATAATTTGGAACATAGTGTATATTGTCAGATCGCTAATCTGACAGTTTGCTTAGCACTCTTGTCAGATCAGCGATCTGACAGGCACTGCAGGAGGCTTTCTCAGCCCCTGCTCTCAGCAGGCACTGAGAAGCCACCTCCCTGCCGGACCCGGAAGGACCCCGTGGCCATCATGTATCCGGGGTCCTGCAGGGAGGAGGCCCTCGGAGCAACGTTGTCAACTCCCTGCGCGATGCTTCCCTATACCACCGGAACGCTGTGATCATATTTGATCGCAGTGTGCCAGGGGTTAAAGTGCCGGGAGCGGTCCATGACCGCTCCTGGCACTTAGTGTCGGGTGTCAGCTGTGATAATCAGCTGACATCTGCCCGCGATCAGCTGCGCTCCCCCCGTGAGCGCAGCTGATCGCATATGACGTGCTATTCCGTCTTTGGGAATTAAGTCCCAGGGCACATGGACGGGATAGTATGTCAGATGGCAGAAAGGGGTTAAACAGAGGTGCCGTTGGATCGCCCGCCAGGGCAGTGGGATACTCTGTACCGGGCCGGTGTATGGAGGGGATGTGTCACAGTGGCGGTGACCCGGTCCGTGGCCCTGGGCTTCCAATGAAAGGGGGATTATTTACAGGGGATGTTTAGAGTTTGTAGTGTAGGTATTCGTGACGCCACCTGTGGTATCTGGTCAATGGTGACCAGCGCTGCAGTGCAGATCCTCTGGGATAGATGGTGAGATGCAGCAGAGTTGGTATAGTCTCCCACAGGTGAGACTATGGGATCCCAGGGCAGGCGGATGTTGTAGTAGGTGGTAATGGTGCTGCAGGATGTAGCTGAGTGCAACGTGTGACGCAGGAAGAAACTGAGAGACAGTCAGTGAGTTGCAGCTTCCAAAGCTTTACTTACAGTTTTGCAGGCAAAGCATCTAAGGCCCATATGTCAAAGTCAAGGCCCGCGGGCCAGATCCGGCCCGCGAATTGATTATCTATGGCCCCCTGGATGATATTTAATTACTATTAGATCCGGCCCGCAGGCCACAGCCGCCTGCTGGTGTTTTGCACGCACCAACACTACATTTCCCACAATGCACCGGTAGCAGGGCCGGCGTCAGAACCCGGCACACCCGGGCAAGTGCTGAAGTCACTTTCCGGCAGGCAGAAGAGAGCAGAAGATCTGATGTAAGTGCTCCTGCCTCGTGTGTCTGTGGAGCTGCAGATTCAGCGTAGAAGGGGGATGATTTATTGTTTGCTTGTGTGTGGGTGGAATTCCTTCTTTGTGGAGGGGATCTATTCTGTGTGGGGGGGATTATTCAGTGTGGAGGGGGTATTTATTATTTGTGTGGAGGGGGGATTATTCTGTGTGGAGGGGGTATTTATTATTTGTGTGGAGGGGGGATTATTCAGTGTGGAGGGGGTATTTATTATTTGTGTGGAGGGGGGATTATTCTGTGTGTTGGGGATTATTCAGTGTAAGGGGGATTTATTATTTGTGTGGAGGGGGATTATTCTGTGTTTGGGGGATTGATTATTCAGTGTGAGGGGGATTTATTATTAGTGTGGATGGGGGATTATTCAGTGTGAGGGGGATTTATTATTTGTGTGGAGGGGGGATTATTCTGTGTGCAGGGGGTATTTATTATTTGTGTGGAGGGGGGATTATTCAGTGTGGAGGGGGTATTTATTATTTGTGTGGAGGGGGGATTATTCTGTGTGTTGGGGGATTATTCAGTGTAAGGGGGATTTATTATTTGTGTGGAGGGGGATTATTCTGTGTTTTGGGGATTGATTATTCAGTGTGAGGGGGATTTATTATTAGTGTGGATGGGGGATTATTCAGTGTGAGGGGTATTTATTATTTGTGTGGAGGGGGGATTATTCAGTGTGGAGGGGGTATTTATTATTTGTGTGGAGGGGGGATTATTCTGTGTGGAGGGGGTATTTATTATTTGTGTGGAGGGGGATTATTCAGTGTGGGGGGGTATTTATTATTTGTGTGGAGGGGGATTATTCTGTGTGTTGGGGATTATTCAGTGTAAGGGGATTTATTATTTGTGTGGAGGGGGATTATTCTGTGTTTTGGGGGATTGATTATTCAGTGTGAGGGGGATTTATTATTAGTGTGGATGGGGGATTATTCAGTGTGAGGGGGATTTATTATTTGTGTGGAGGGGGATTATTCAGTGTGGAGGGGGTATTTATTATTTGTGTGGAGGGGGGATTATTCAGTGTGGAGGGGTATTTATTATTTGTGTGGAGGGGGGATTATTCTGTGTGTTGGGGGATTATTCAGTGTAAGGGGGATTTATTATTTGTGTGGAGGGGGATTATTCTGTGTTTTGGGGGATTGATTATTCAGTGTGAGGGGGATTTATTATTAGTGTGGATGGGGGATTATTCAGTGTGAGGGGGATTTATTATTTGTGTGGAGGGGGGATTATTCAGTGTGGAGGGGGTATTTATTATTTGTGTGGAGGGGGGATTATTCAGTGTGGAGGGGGTATTTATTATTTGTGTGGAGGGGGGATTCTGTGTGTTGGGGGATTATTCAATGTGAAGGAGATTTATTATTTGTGTGGAGGGGGTATTATTCAGTGTGGAGGGGGTATTTGTGTAGAGGGGGGATTATTCTGTGTGCTGGGGGATTATTCAGTGTGAGGGGGATTTATTATTAGTGTAAAGGGGAGATTATTCAGTGTGAAGGGGGGATTAGGGTTAGGGGGTGGGTGTGGAGGGGGGCGCAAAACTGAGTTCTTGCCCTGGGTGCCAGAAAACCTAGATACACCTCTGCCGGCGCCTGTTAGCGGAGGAGAGCGGTGTTAGCGCCGCCACTGGCCCCCCCGCTTGCTGTTTGGCTGTTGAAAATGTTTTAACTTGAAGTTACTGACAGAGCCATAACAAAATATTGCCATATTCATTTAATCATTAAATAATGGACACTGTGTTAGGTCTTGGTTCAATAGGCTATGTGCAATCATTTCGATATGTTTTAATAAACATTGAACCAGTCCGGCCCTCGGCTTGTAGCAAATTTGTTTTTTTGGCCCTCGGTGTGTTTGACTTTGACATCCCTGATCTAAGGCATTGAATACAGGTCGTTTGGAGTAGGTCAGCCTGAAAGAAGTTTAGTTTTTCATTCCTATTACTTTTGGGATATTACTAGCACTTGTTTTGCCATCCAGCTTGTCCTATTGCATTGCAAGACCTATTGCATTTCAAGAGGTGTTATGTTTCGGTAGCTGGGGAGAATGTTTCTGTGTTTTTCTAGCACTGCCATAAAACAGAAGTTGTTTTCTTGAAATGGGATATAGGACACGTGTTTTCAGAGCCCAGGTGTGACAAACGGTGCTATTTATTGGGGGCATAGTAATTAAACTGGGTAATGTTTCTGAAGGAGATTCCCATACTAGCAGTCTGTTTTTATGTAGCAATATGCTAGACAGATTCTGATATTTATGGTATGAGAACCTGTGTAGAAATGACAGATGCAGAAGAGACCAATCATGTTAAAAAAGCATTTATTGCTAGAACTAATTGTGGCGACAAAATGAGAACCTGTGTAGAAATGACAGATGCAGAGGAGAGCAATCATGTTAAAAAAGTATTTATTGCTAGAACTAATTGTGGCTACAAAATGGACATCTAGGGGATCATACAGGGTCACATTTCTTTGCTTATCGTGTGTGAAGTTGTGTAAAATCTTATTGAAGGCTAAGTTCCGTGCTAAAACATGTAAAAAATATATGCTGTAATGTCCACATACAGTACTATACATATCCAGGCAGCATTTTATATGAAATGCAAAGTTAGACCAATTATCACATAGCCGAAAATGAGTGATTGAAGGCTCTGGTAAACAAGCTCGTAAATTAGCAGCTGTTTTCTGGGAATGACCTGTGTTTCCTGAGTGATGTGCGGCCATGTGCCAGTGGTTATTGCTGCCACACAAATGATCGCTTATGTTTTCGCCGAACAGGTTCTGACGTGTCACATTGATATTTATGTGACACGTCACATGTGAAAAATTAGCGACATATGCGGGAGATAACACAAAATGACATACAGCTGTAGATAACGCTAAAAAGTCTTTATTGAAAGCATCATGCAGGATCTTAGCGGTCATACAGGGTCATGGGATTCTGTCGAGACAAACACAGCTTTGTTGAACATTACAACAGATGCGCCGAAGGATTTTTAAAGTTGATATTCTCTCAGATATAAAATTTGACACGATTCTATCATTTCTTTGCTTATCGTGTGTGAAGTTGTGTAAAATCTTATTGAAGGTTAAGTTCCGTGCTAAAAAATGTAAAAAATATATGCAGTATTGGCCCCATACAGTACTATACGTATCCTGGATTTGTCTGTTTTGATAATAAGTCTCACAATTCTTGTTAAATCAGATATGTTTTTTTCTAGGCGAGATAGACAAGCTATTGCTTCTGAATGGAATTCCCATACTAGCAGCCTGTGATTTGATATCCATGGAATATCAGAGCTGATGTATCCACCAATCATTTTATATGATTTTATATCCTAGCACTGAATTTATTTGGTAGCATGATACACATCTGATACGAGTTTTATAACACACCAAGTTCATTGTATTGGGCATATTATGTATATGACCCTGTTACAATACCAGCAAGTATAAAGTGCGGGTTTTATACATTTGTAAAAAGCCAAGACGTCGTATTGTAAGACTGCGATATTCACATGATATCTATTTAATACACTTTAATGCGCTACGATATACGCATGATATCTATTTAATACACTCTGATACACACTACGATATCCATATGATATCTATTTAATACACTCTGTTACACACTACGATATCTGTATGATATCTATCTAATACACTTTGATATCACTTTGCTATCAATTTGTTATCAATTTGTGGGAGTCGTGTCAGTAATCAATTTAGTACACTTTGACACACTGGGATATCCGTATGATATCTATTTAACATACTTTAATGCGCTACTTTGATATAAATTTGTTATCAAATTACTGGAATCGTGCATAAAATGCAGCAGAGACACAAACTCATTTTGCTCTATGTGATAATTGGGCCTATCAAACAAAATACATGAGATATACAATGATATAAAATCACACTATCAAATAAATTACATTGCTCTGATAACAGCATCAAACTCATATCATGATCATAGGGCGCGTATCGCGGTGTGGAAGGTCTGATTGTAACTGTGTACCAGACCGGGTAAAATATTGATATACCTAAAGGTATTATGCTTCGTGAGATAGCGCCACATACGAGTTTTTAATGTGCGATTAAATCGCTCTACTATAGCGGCCTTTACGCTATTGTTGCTGAAAAAATGATGAATTTTATGCATTTTACAAATACGCTTCATGTGCGAATCCATAAATTCTTTGCCACGATCCGTCTGTAATTGAAATTTAAGCGTATAAAATGACGGATTTTAATTCGAGTATATCGTAATTGTATTAATACAGCAATAATTGTGTTAGCAAAGGTGTCACAGTTGTGATTTTTTTTTTCTGTCTCTTTCTGCGGGGGTGTTGACAGAAGGCGTGTTCTCTCTGCAGCTTGTAATAAATTCACTGGCTCGGAGCCAGCTACTACGTCTCACAGCTGCAAGCTTCCCCCAGCGACAATCAATTCCAGGTAGCTCTGAACTAATTGCGATGTAAGTAATATATAATATATACATATACATATATATATATATATATATGTATATGTATATATATATATACAGGGCTCTGAAAAATTCCTATTTTGTCTCATGAATATGTACAATTGCTCAATTATATTTAAGTATGCATAGTTAAACCCGCTATCTGTTTTAATAATTTACCGCCGTTTTCATACTTGAGCTATATTTGTTTTAATAATACATCCCTATATTCATGACGCTATAATTTATCTAATACATCGCTTAATAAATGTTTACTCTTGTATAAAGACTTATTCTGTATTACGCATGTTCTGGTTAATAGTGTCATATTTATGCGCTAGGCGCCAATTTAGTTCGCTTACTATATAAATCGTATTTGTTCGGTGTGTAGAATTAATATAGGTAGCGAGGAAAATTCACACACTTAATTTTATTTTAGATGGAGGGGGAAAATTTGCTGGATGATCTTTCAGACTTCTTTCCGAATTCGCAACTGGTTATGCTTTATGTCTTATATAAACACAAATGCTAGTATGCCATTCTAGTTAAGAGTTGTCTGGTATATTATTTTTATATTGTTTTATTCTTTCTTGTTTAAGATTCGTGTATGATGAGCTACGATGTGGCTGATGAGATTTTAGCCGGCTTGAACTATCCTGATCTTGAGTCCTGTATTTTACCCGATGCCGCGTGTACTAGCGCGACTGCGGCGGGGGCCAGGGGTGATCATTCAGCGTCGGTCATCGAGGGTACGTTGTGTGTCTGTGTGGTTGCATATATATATATATATATATATATATATATATATATATATATATATACCTCTCTCTCTTAAGTATGCGAATTTAGACGTGTAGATAAATATTAATTTACAGATGTAGTGATGATAGCTGGCCCCCAGACCGGTGAAATAGCTATGAACCCCTACACAGCCAACGCTGCGAGAAACAATACTCCTGATGCCGCTGTGTAGTAGCCTTAGTGCGGTGGGGGCCTGGGGCGATCATTCAGGGCCGGTCATCGAGGGTACGTTGTGTGTCTGTGTGGGTGCATATATGTATACATATATATATATATATATAACTCTCTCTCTCTTAGCAAAGCAAATTTACACGTGTAAATAAATATTAATTCTTTACAGATGTCCCGATGATAGCGCGACCCCTGTCCGCTGAAATAGCTATGAACACCTACGGTGGCACCGCGTCGAGAAACAGAGCGGTTTCTAAAGATCCTAAAAAGCAGTGACGGACAGTGAGAAAGAAAGGAAAAGGTTCACGTGGTATGAAAAGTTTTGCAGAAACGTCTGAAGAAAATGGCTATTGCCTCTACTAATGACTATATTTTTATTTATAGATTGTAACCTGAAGCCTAGGAGATCTTGATGAAGACTGCTAAGTCGAAACGCGTCATCTGTTTTTGAAGTGTTTTTTCCCATGCCCGGCAATCCTGTGCCACTTATGTTTTAACCTAATGGATTAAAGGTTATCTTTTAGACTGCAACCTTCTCTCTGTTTTTTTTTCTCTTCCCTAGGAGAATTATATTTACAAAAGAGAATATACCCTCGCTAATGGAGAACTCCATAGATGTCCCAGAACCCAACACTACACTCATGCAACCAACAATGCAACCCCGTAAGTATATATTTTGATATAACTGTCTAGTCTTAATACACAGAATGCTACACTTGTCTCACCATTGATCCTGGTGTTCCGCATATATCCGGCACATGTGCAATCTTTCCTTAAAGCTAGATGTAAAGGTGGCTTGACACATGTACAATCTCTTCCACAGCTAAATCTAAAGTCAAGAGAAAAGCAATTACAGCCCCGCTGCAACCGCTACGACTCGACGAGAATCACGCAGCGGCATTCTTGACACCGATACAGACCGCTAATGGCCCTGTTAGAACACAGCAGCAGCAGGCGCTCTGTGTGACGCACCACGAGATACCTCACTCAAGTGTCGCACAACCATCCAGCAGCCATGTGAATGACAGAGAACTATAACCAGAAGCAATAGCGCCGCCGCGTAAACACAAGCAGAAAACAAAGCATACTTCAAAACCACCAGTAGTCACGTTTGGTATTATGAATGCCACAGCCCAACAGACTCGTGAGGCACTTGACCGTGAGATTGATCAGCTCCCTGATGGTAAGAAGCCCTCCACAGAACCGTTCATTATACGGCTGGCGCATACTATACAACCGTTACCGCCATCTGTAACTGTCGGCTAATTCCACAGGTGCCAGTCTGTCAGATATCATTAATTTGCCCAGTACTTCTCATGGGGCTGTATCTAATTCAGCTAATGTTGTGAAGGGGTTAAAGAGGGTAATGCCGCTACACTTAAAGTGTGTAAAAAGCCGCGGATTCATGCAGATGTGTCAGTAACTGCAAACGATACGGATTCTGCGGTGTCTGTACCTGTTAGCAATACGGATTCTGCGGACTCTGTACCTGTTAGCGATGCGTATT
Source organism: Oophaga sylvatica (assembly GCA_033576555.1). Lineage (NCBI taxonomy): Eukaryota > Metazoa > Chordata > Amphibia > Anura > Dendrobatidae > Oophaga > Oophaga sylvatica. The sequence continues at coordinate 2,261,147 of JARQOD010000009.1, forward strand.
CTGTATCTGAGGCAGTTACAGCGCAGCTCCATGATGACATCGGCTGGGGTCCCGCCGAAGCTGTCGTGTTTAAGGAACAACTAGACCGCTACTTACGCTACAAAATCTGGGAGCCCAAATAGTGTTTTTTGTGATACTTTTGAAAGATTTCTGGCAGCACCAATCACAACACATGCTAATAAGGCCGAGTTATACGTACTTCGTAACCTACAGTGTGGACATCGAGATACCAGATGCTGCTAACGCATTATGACTAGGGTTGAGCATTCCGATACTGCAAATATCGGGTATCGGCCGATATTTGCTGTATCGGAATTCCGATTCCGAGTTCCGATATTTTCGTCATATCGGATACCGGAATCGGAATGTTCCTGTCACTGTCAGTGTCCGTCGGTCGGGTCTGTCAGGAGTCAGCGGCACTTATCTGGCAGAAGATCCCCGGTGGTCACGTCCTGGACTGCTTGATGGCCGCCATCATCTTCTCCCTGGCGGTCACGTGCAGTTTCTCGCGATAACTGCACGTGCTGCCGGGTAATCGCGGCCGTAAAGCAGTCCGATGACGTCACCGCCGGGGAAGCTGGTAAGCAGCTGTGCTGCGTCGGGATGTCAGGCTCTGCCTGACATTCCGATGTACCAGAGCTGGATCGTCGTGGGACACTGGTTACTAAGGACTACATCGGACAGGTGGTATACTGTTGGTTTGTTTTTTTTCTTTTTTTCCAGGAGATCGATGGCGTTGCAGGAATGAGAGTGTAATAAAATTAATGAAAACTGTGTTGTCTCTTTTATTTCATTAAAATACTTTTTCTTGCTGTGTCTTTTTTTTAAACATTTAAAAACTTTGGGATTAATAATGGATCGGTGTCTTATTGACGCCTCTCCATTATTAACCGGGCTTATTGTCACCATGCAATCAACGGTGACATTAACCCCTTATTACAATGCTTGCCACCGCTACAGGGCAAGTGGGAAGAGCTGGGTAAAGTGCCACAATTGGCACATCTTTTGATGCGCCAAATGTGGGGCTGCTGTAGCCTGGTATTATCAGGCTGTTGAGGGCCAAAATCCATGGGCCTTGACAGTCTTTTAATACCAGGCCGCAGCAGTCTGCATTTTACTTGGCTGGTTAACAAAAATAGGGGGGATCCCCACGCCATTTTTTTTTCGAGGGGATCTCCTATTTTTGTTAACCAGCCAAGCTAAGCAGACTGCTGTGGCCTGGTATTATCAGGCTTGCAAGGTTCATGGATATTGGATCCTTACCAGCCTGAAAAACCAGGCCTCAGCAGTCTGCTTCATCTGGCTGGTTAACAAAAATAGGGGGGGACCCCACGCCATTTTTTTTCGAGGGGATCCCCTATTTTTGTTAACCAGCCAAGATAAGCAGACTGCTGTGGCCTGGTATTATCAGGCTTGCAAGGTCCATGGATCTTGGCTCCTTAACAGCCTGAAAATCCAGGCCTCAGCAGTCTGCTTCATCAGGCTGGTTAACAAAAATAGGGGGGACCCACGCCATTTTTTTTTTTTTTAGAGGGGATCCCCTATTTTTGTTCATCAGTTTCCTCTGACGTCACTATGGTGTCCCTGGCTGACCTGAAGTGAAAGTGGGAAGCAATCAATTAAGCTTTCCACTTCCTCTCCTGTCAGCCAGGAGAGGAGCTCATTCATTCGGGGGTTTACTGTGAGGCTGCAGCATTAGCTGTGCTCCCTGCAGTAAACATTAACCCTTTCTGATGGATTACACCGTGGGACCTGACTGTGCATCGGATAGGTAAGAATGATTTTGCTTTTTTATTTTATTTTTATTACAGGAAATGGTTTTTGCAGTAAAATAAAAGATGGTCAAACATGTGTCTTTATTTCATTAAAATGATTTTTTATTAAAGTGTGTGTGTTTTATTTTTATTTCATGCAATAGGATTAATAATTGATAGTTGTCTAATTGACAGCTCTCAATTATTAACCTGGCTTAAGGTCACCTTTCAATAGCAAGGTGGCTTTAACCCCTTATTAACCCATTCGCCACCGCTACAGGGCAATGGGAATAGACAGGCAAAGTGCCAGAAAGGGCTAATCTAATTATAGATTTGCCTTTTCTGGGGTGTCTGGGGGCAGATGTTAGTAGCCGGGGGGGGGGGCCAAAAATAATGGTCCCTCTCTGGGCTATTATTATCTGCCCCCACTCACTGGCTTTGTCTGTCTGGTTGAGAAAATAGGGCGGGAGCCCACGCATTTTTTTTCAACGATTTTACACCTCATATATATATATACATGTCATTGAATTTGTGACACATATATATATATATATATTTATAGTTCATACACTTCTACATAGTATAATAGCCTCTAATTCAATTGCCGGCTTTTGTAAAAAAAACGAACCCGACATGAAATGACACATGGTTTACATAGAGTTAACCATGTCATTTCATGTAGTTTGATATATTGTTTTCACTAACAATTACATGAGTGTATGTGTGCAAAATTTCACACCTGTAGGGGTTAATTAAAGGTGTAAATTCGTAGCAAAAAAGTCAGTTTTTTTACAACGAATTTACACCTTTAATTAACCCCTACAGGTGTGAAATTTTGCACACATACACTCATGTAATTGTTTGTGAAAACCAGATATCAAACTACATGAAAAGACATGGTTAACTCTATGTAAACCATGTGTCATTTCATGTCGGGTGCTTCTGTATTTTCACAAAAGCCGGCATTACCCGGCAATTGAATCAGAGGCTATTTTACTATGTAGAAGTGTATGAACTATAAATATATGTATATATATATATGTCACAATGACATGTGTATATATATATATATATATATATATATATATATATATTATATGTGTGTATATTTAGTGTTTACAAGGAAAGAAAGGGTTTTTTTTTAGTTCCGATATTTCTGTCCCATAGACTTGCATTGGATTTCCGGTATGGGCGATACCCATTCCGATCCGATACTTCTTGATATCGGGAAGTATCGCTCAATCCTAATTATGACTAAATATGACCGGCTACGGCCTGCATGAAACAGCTAAAACCACATTAGCCCTCTATAATAGGGCTAGAGTTATAAAACGAGCTCTAAAACTGCTGGTCAACGCTAGACGCGCACTATGCGCAAGGAGGCGGCGTGGAGGTATGTGTCCTGCAATACCTCTACAGCCGCCCCAGGAGACCCCACAGCTGTCTGATCAGGCCCCACATAGCCAAGATGGGTCTGAAAATGCTAGTCATACAGCTACACAAAACTCACAAGCCTCTGATGATGGGAGTGCCGCTGATGATGATGTGAGGGGATCCGATCATGCAGTATTTTTACAACACTTCCATCATCATCAGAGGGACAACCGTAATTTCAGTGCGCGCATATATACCAATCATTTTAGATTTGTAAATTTGGAGCGTGTACAATCGTTTGTCGAGGCTGTGAACATTGTTCACAACAGCATTCAGTCATTACTGGATTAGAATCATCAGGGATATTGAACCTGGCGACTTTCTACAGTTAAGGCTACTTTCACACATCAGATTTTTTGTGTCAGGCATAATCCGTCGAATACCTAAAGGGACGGATCCGGCGCTGAAATGAAAAAACTGATGCAACGGATCAGTTTTTTTGCTGGATCCGACCTGAACTTTTGAACCCGGAAAAAAGTTTTGCAGCCGAAAAATGCAGGTTCGCATGTCCGGACACAGTGGAAAATGTAGGAGTAGGAGTAGTAGTAGTCCTTGATTTCCAAAATCCGGATCAGTCTTTTGACGGATTGCACAAAAGACTGCTCCGGTTCCATAGACTTCTATTATTTCCGGCCGCCTGATGCGCCGATTCAGGCACTATCAGGCGGGTCCGGGAAAAAAAAAAACGTTGCAGTGACCGTTTTGTCCGGCCGCCGGAATGTACATTTCCGCCGGATCCGGCCAAAAACGGATGCAACGCAATGACATCAGGCGCGATCCGGCGCTAATGAAAGTCAATGCTAAAAAAACACATCCGGTACCGGATCCGTTTTTTTAAAAACACGCCGGATCACGCCTGACGTCAAAAAACTGATGTGTGAAAGCAGCCTAAGGCTTGAAGGTGGTGACGCTTTAGACCCCATTTTCACTACAAAGCAGAGTCGTGAAGATTTTAATTCTGAATCTTTTTTAAATGCTGTTGTCAACACACTTCAAAGTAATGCCGAATGCTTGGCAAGCAACTCCCTAAAACTAGTCATCACTACCGTGAAAAACCGCCGCGGCGGGGGAAAAAGGTGCTTGAAATCTATAGCAAGCAGCCAAATCATTAAACAAAAGAGGCAGTGGCTGTTTGATTTTAACAATTACAGTACAAATCTGTGTTTGGCCACTAGTGTGTGCGCCCTGATAGATGACGCGGATGTCACTGATGCGGTTTTACTGAACCGCTCTAAAAACATACACACGGCGCTGGGCATCCCTGACGCGCGATTAGTGAGCTTTAGTGACATTCCAGCATTTGAAAAATATTTGGGGGTCACCGTTAAAGTACTGTACTACAGTCAGGGTGATTGGCGCTACGTTCAGTCTGAGAATGCAGCTACTGGTAAAACCGTATTCATATTGTTCCATGATAATCACTACTACGGTATTAAAAATATGAGAGGTTTTATCGGGGCTGATCACTTTTGTGAGCTCTGCAATTCGTTGTATACTCGCAAGAACACCCATTCATGCCAATATTTTTGTAATCTTGTCAAAGAGAGGGCTGTGTGGAGAGCCCCGATGTACAACAAGCCCCGCGTTGCCCCATCTGCCGTGTTTATTGTCGCTCTAGTGAGTGTTTAGATTATCACAAACAATTAGCTCTGGATAATCCACCATTCTGCAGGCTTAAAACATTTTGTGATGAATGCCATCGTTTTGTGTTCAGAAATAGTGAGTGAACATCGATGTGTCGGTTTACGCTGCGCTGTATGTCGTGGCCGTGTAAATAAATTTGATACCCATCTCTGTTACATAGAAAACCAGGCACAAAAAAGCAAATATCCTAAAATAAAATAAATAAAAAATTTTTTGCAAAAAATGCATGAAGGTAGTAATAATTATAAGGGTATTTAGTAAACATAATTTTGATCAAAAGAATGTACAAGCTCTTACATGCGGCGGTATGTACCCGGGGAGGAGACAGATTGTTGTATCTTTTACGATTTTGAATGTATGCAGGAGACTGGCACAAACATCCCAAATTACATTTATGCTACAACACTGTATGGTGATCAATCCTGGGAGTTTGAAGGTGATACCTGTACGCACGACTTTTACTGTTCTTTACCAGCGTGAAATTTTCAGGCTATACATTTATAGCACACAATGCAGGGCGCTACGATTCTTACTTTATTGTTAAGGAACTGATTTTTGAAAAACTAGAGGTAAAGTTGATAACCCAAGGTGGCCGGCTCTTGTGTGTGATGGTGCCCGATTTATCTATAAGATTCATGAACTGACTAAATTTTATCCCATGAAGCTCAGTAAACTACCTCAGGCCATGGGATTTTCAGGAGATAAAGGTCATTTTCCACACTTTTTTAACCCCTTCCCGACCCATGACGCCTACGTTGGCGTCATGAAAACCAGTGGCATCCCGACCCATGACGCCAACGTAGGCGTCATGCTATAAATCATGTTCCTGCGGGTCGGGTGACCGGGGTCACTGAAAGGTCACCCGACCCGCAGGCACAAGACCCTTTGTGCATCACCACAGTGGGGGTGGCTTAACCCCCACGTGGCTACGATCGCTCTGATTGACTGTTAAAAGTGAAACAGCCAATCTGAGCAATCTGTAATATTCCACCAATGAAATTGGTGAAATATTACAATCCAGCCATGGCCGATGCTGCAATAGCATCTGCCATGGCTGGAGACCGCGATCTGACCCCCCCACATCGAGTCATGGCGGCGATCGGCCGCCGCCACCGAAAGATGGCGGTGATCGGTCACCGCCGTCACTATCTGCTCCCCTCCTCCTGGCCTCCGCTGCCCCCACCTTCCAATCTCCCCCCCTCACCTTCCGACCCCCGTACTCACCTCTCCCGGTCCACCGATGTCCCTGGATCTGTCCTGGCGGCCGCCCGGGATTCTTCATGGGCGCCGCCATCTTGGAAAATGGCGGGCGCATGCGCAGTGCGCCCTGCAGAATCCAGAAATTTATTTTGATCACTGTGATAAACTGTCACAGTGATCAAAATAAAAAAAAAGTAAATGAACCCCCCCCTGTCATAGGTAGGGACAAATAATAAAATAAAGAAATTTTTTTTTCCTATTAGGCCCTGTGCACACGTTGCGGATTTTGCTGCGGATCCGCAGCAGATTTCGCGCTGCAGATCCGCAGCGGATTTCGCACTGTGGATCCACAGCAGATCCAGAAACCATGTACAGAACAATGCAAATAAATGGTAAAAAAAACCGCTGTGCACATGCTGCAGATTTTTCAGCGCGGATTTGCTGCGGTTTTAAATCCGCAGCATGTCAATTCTTTGTCCCGGATTCCGCAGCGATTTTACGCCTATTCCATTATAGGTGTAAAACCGCAGGGAAAAACCGCAGCAAAACCGCAGTAAATCCGCGCTAAATACGCAGGTAAAACGCAGGTCATTTTACCTGCGGATTTTAGAAAAATCCGCAAGTGAATCCGCAACGTGTGAACGGGGCATCAGGGTTAGGGTTAGGCTGGGTTCATATTGCATGATGGCAGTCTGTTAGATGGACTGCGTTTCACCGCGGTATAACGCGGTGTAACGCAGTCCGTTAACGCTGCCATTCACCCCAATTGTGTGCGCATCGCAACGCATGCCGTAAAGCGGCATGTGTTCGCGACGTGCCGTCATTCAGTGACGGAGCCTTGGACGCGAGCTGCAGCGTCTGGGCTCCGTCACCGCTAGCACAGATGAATCATCGCTGATTCCTCTGTGCTAGCGGTATAGCATAATGCGATAGCGTTATGCTATACCGTTACCAGCCCGTCAGCGCTACGTGTTGAACGGGCTGGTAAAACGCAATATGAACCCAGCCTTAGGGTTAGGGTTAGAACTAGGGTTAGGGTTAGCACTAGGGTTAGAATTAGGGTTAGGGTTAGAATTAGGGTTACGGTTAGAATTTGGGTTAGGGTTGGAATTTGGGTTAGGGTTGGAATTTGGGTAAGGGTTGGAATTAGGGTTAGGGTTGGAATTAGGGTTAGGGTTGGAATTAGGGTTAGGGTTGGGATTAGGGTTAGGTTTGTGGTTAGGGTTAGAGTTAGGATAAGGGTTAGGGGTGTTTTGGGGTTAGGGCTGGGATTAGGGTTAGGCTTGTGGTTAGGTTTATGTTTAGAGTTGGGATTAGGGTTAGGGTGTGTTGGGGTTAGGGTTATGGTTAGGGTTTGTATTAGGGTTAGGGGTGTGTAGGGGTTAGGATTGGGGTTAGGGTTGGAGTTAGAATTGAGGGGTTTCCACTATTTATGCACATCAGGGGGTCTCCATACGCGACATGGCGCCACGATTGATTCCTGCAAATTTTGTGTTCAAAAAGTCAAACAGTGCTCCCTTTATTCCAAGCCCCGACGTGTGCCCAAACAGTGGTTTATCCCCACAAATGGGGTATCAGCGTACTCGGGAAAAATTTCACAACAACTCTGGGGTCTAATTTCTCCTGTTACTCTTGGGAAAAAAATTGGGGACTAAAAACGTTATTTTTGTGGAAAAAATGATTTTTTATTTTCACGGCTCTGCGTTATAAACTTCTGTGAAGAACTTGGAGATTCAAAGTGCTTACCACACATCTAGAGAAGTTCCTTGGGGATCTAGTTTCCAAAATGGGGTCACTTGGGGGGGTTTCTACTGTTTAGGCACATCATGGGCTCTGCAAACGTAACATGACACCCGCAGACCATTCCATCAAGTCGGCATTTCAAAATGTCACTACTTCCCTTCCGAGCCTCGACGTGTGCCCATACAGTAGTTTTCTCCCACATATGGAATATCAGCGTACTCAGGACAAATTGGACAACAACTTTTGGGGTCTAATTTCTCCTGTTACCCTTGGGAAAATAAAAAAATTGGGGACTAAAAGATCATGTTTGTGGAAAAAATATTTTTTTTTATTTTCATGCCCCGGCGTTATAAACTTCTGTGTAGCCCTTGGGGGTTCAAAGTGCTCACTACACATCTAGATAAGCTGCTTGGAGGGTCTAGTTTCCAAAATAGGGTCACTTGTGGGGGGTTTCTACTGTTTAGGCACATCAGGGGCTCTGCAAACGCAACATGACGCCCGCAGAACATTCCATCAAGTCTGCATTCCAAAATGGCGCTCCTTCCCTTCTGAGCTCTCCCATGCGCCAAAACAGTGGTTTCCCCCCACATATCGGGTACCAGTGTACTCAGGACAAACTGTACAACAACTTTTGTGGTCCAATTTCTCCTGTTACCCTTGTGAAAATAAAAAATTGCGGGTTAAAAAAAAATCAGTTTTTGAGGAAAAAAAAGATTTTTTATTTTCACGGCTCTGCATTATAATCTTTTGTGAATCACGTGGGGGTTCAAGGTGCTCACCACACATCTAGATAAGTTCCTTGAGGGTCTAGTTTACAAAATGTGGTCACTTGTGGGGGGTTTCTACTGTTTAGGCACATCAGGGGCTCTGCCCGCCCGCAGACCATTCCATCAAGTTGGCATTTCAAAGCGTCACTACATCCATTCCGAGCCCTGACGTGTGCCCAAACAGTGGTTCCCCCCCACATGTGGGGTACTAGCGTACTTAGGACAAATTGGACAACAACTTTTGGGGTCCAATTTCTCCTGTAACCATTGTGAAAATAAAAAATAGTGGGCTAAAAAAATGATTTTTTGAGAAAAAAAATGATTTTTTATTTTCACGGCTCTGCGTTATAAACTTCTGTGAAGCACCTGGGGGTTCAAAGTGCTCACTGTGCATCTAGATAAGTTCCTTAGGAGGTCGAGTTTCCAAAATGGGGTCATTTGTGGGGGAGCTCCAAAGTTTAGGCATACAGGGGCTCTCCAAACACGACATGGTGTCCGCTAACGATTGGAGCTAATTTTCCATTCAAAAAGTCAAATGGCGCTCCTTCCTTTCTGAGCTTTGCCGTGCGCCCAAACAGTGGTTACCCCCCACATATGGGGCACCAGCGTACTCAGGAAAAACTGGACAACAACTTTTGGGGTCCAATTTATCCTGTTACCCTTGGGAAAATAAAAATAGTGGGCTAAAAAATGATTTTTGAGAAACAAAAATGATTTTTTTATTTTCACTGCTCTGCGTTTATAAACTTCTGTGTAGCCCTTGGGGGTTCAAAGTGCTCACTACACATCTAGATAAGCTGCTTGGAGGGTCTAGTTTCCAAAATAGGGTCACTTGTGGGGGGTTTCTACTGTTTAGGCACATCAGGGGCTCTGCAAACGCAACATGACGCCCGCAGAACATTCCATCAAGTCTGCATTCCAAAATGGCGCTCCTTCCCTTCTGAGCTCTCCCATGCGCCAAAACAGTGGTTTCCCCCCACATATCGGGTACCAGTGTACTCAGGACAAACTGTACAACAACTTTTGTGGTCCAATTTCTCCTGTTACCCTTGTGAAAATAAAAAATTGCGGGTTAAAAAAAAATCAGTTTTTGAGGAAAAAAAAGATTTTTTATTTTCACGGCTCTGCATTATAATCTTTTGTGAATCACGTGGGGGTTCAAGGTGCTCACCACACATCTAGATAAGTTCCTTGAGGGTCTAGTTTACAAAATGTGGTCACTTGTGGGGGGTTTCTACTGTTTAGGCACATCAGGGGCTCTGCCCGCCCGCAGACCATTCCATCAAGTTGGCATTTCAAAGCGTCACTACATCCATTCCGAGCCCTGACGTGTGCCCAAACAGTGGTTCCCCCCCACATGTGGGGTACTAGCGTACTTAGGACAAATTGGACAACAACTTTTGGGGTCCAATTTCTCCTGTAACCATTGTGAAAATAAAAAATAGTGGGCTAAAAAAATGATTTTTTGAGAAAAAAAATGATTTTTTATTTTCACGGCTCTGCGTTATAAACTTCTGTGAAGCACCTGGGGGTTCAAAGTGCTCACTGTGCATCTAGATAAGTTCCTTAGGAGGTCGAGTTTCCAAAATGGGGTCATTTGTGGGGGAGCTCCAAGTTTAGGCATACAGGGGCTCTCCAAACACGACATGGTGTCCGCTAACGATTGGAGCTAATTTTCCATTCAAAAAGTCAAATGGCGCTCCTTCCTTTCTGAGCTTTGCCGTGCGCCCAAACAGTGGTTACCCCCACATATGGGGCACCAGCGTACTCAGGAAAAACTGGACAACAACTTTTGGGGTCCAATTTATCCTGTTACCCTTGGGAAAATAAAAATAGTGGGCTAAAAAATGATTTTTGAGAAACAAAAATGATTTTTTTATTTTCACTGCTCTGCGTTTATAAACTTCTGTGAAGCACTTGGGGGTTCAAAGTGCTCATACACATCTAGATAAGCTCCTTGGGGGGTCTAGTTTCCAAAATAGGGTCACTTGTGGGGGGTTTCTACTGTTTAGGTACATCAGGGGCTCTGCAAACGCAACATGACGCAGAACATTCCATCAAGTCTGCATTCCAAAATGGCACTCCTTCCCTTCTGAGCTCTCCCATGCGCCAAAACAGTGGTTACCCCCCACATATGGGGTACCAGTGTACTCAGGACAAATTGCACAGCAACTTTTATGGTCCAATTTCATCTGTTACCCTTGTAAAAATAAAAAATAGCGGGCCAAAAAATAATTTTTGAGGCTGTTGCCCATGTGAAAATGAAAAACTGAGGCTAAAAGAAAATTTTTATGAAAAAAAAGTACTTTCTTTTTTTATGGATCAATTTGTGAAGGACTTGGGGTTTCAAAGTGCTCACTGTGCATGTAGATAAGTTCTTTGGGGGGTCTAGTTTCCAAAATGTGGTCACTTGTGGGGGGAAACTCCAATGTTTAGGCACACAGGGACTCTCCAAATGCGACATGGCAACCGCTAAATATTCCAGCATATTTTCCATTCAAAAAGTCAAATGGCGCTCCTTCCCTTCTGAGCCCTGCCGAGTGCCCAAACAGTGGTTTATGACCACATATGAGGTATCTGTGTACTCAGGATAAATTGCCCAACAAATTTTATGGTCCATTTTATCCTGTTGCCCATGTAAAAATGAAAAAATTGATGCTGAAAGAAAAATTTTGTTGGAAAAATTAAAATGTCCATTTTTTCCTTCCACGTTGCTTTAGTTCCTGTGATGCACCTGAAGGGTTAATAATCTTCTTGAATGTAGTTTTGAGTAGCTTGAGGGGGTGCAGTTTTTATAATGGTGTCATTTTTGGGTATTTTCTGCCATATAGACCCCTCAAAGTGACTTCAAATGTGAGGTGGTCCCTAAAAAAATGGTTTTGTAAATTTTGCTGTAAAAATGAGAAATCGCTGGTCAACTTTTAACCCTTATAACTTCCTAACAAAAAAAAATCTTGTTCCCAAAATTGTGCTGATGTAAAGTAGACATGTGGAAAATGTTATTTATTAACTATTTTGTGTCACATAACTCTCTGGTTTAACAGAATAAATATTCAAAATTTGAAAATTGCAAAATTTTAAAAATTTTGGCCAAAGTTCCATTTTTTTCACAAATAAATGCAAAAATTATCGACCTAAATTTACCACTAACATGAAGCCCAATATGTCACGAAAAAACAGTCTCAGAATCGCTAGGATCCGTTGAAGTGTTCCTGAGTTATTACCTCATAAAGGGACACTGGTCAGAATTGCAAAAAATGGCAAGGTCTTTAAGGTCAAAATAGGCTGGGTCATGAAGGGGTTAATACCGAGAAAACCAAAACTAGGTAGGTCCCATACCAGATGTGAAATATTACGGTGTAGACTACATGTCACCTGGCGAGAAGTTAGAGTTCATGGCCTGGCATGAGAATCAGAAACACACACTTTTTGACTTCAAGACTGAGCTAAAATCTTATTGCAAGCAGGATGTTGAAATTTTGAGACGCTCCTGTGAGATTTATAGAGAGCGCATTATGGAAATGACGGAGAAAAATGTTAAAAAATACTGTAAGATTCAAAACGAGATGGTTGTGGAGAGCAGCTGTATTGACCCCTTTCAGCTCATCACCCTGGCCTCTGTATGTTTGACAATGTACCGGTTTAAATTGCTACCAAAAAAGACGATCGCCATTTTACCTGGTGATAATTATCACAAGGCAAAAAGCGCTACTCATCCCCCACTGTACAGTGGCTCATGTATGTAGCCCACACCGAGAACATTGACATTCAGCATGCCTTGAGAGGAGGTGAAAAACAAGTCGGGCAATATTTTCTAGATGGCCATGCCTATGTTAACGGCCAGCACATAGCTTTTGAATTTCAGGGTTGTTTTTTCCACGGCTGCCCGTCGTGCTGTAATGAAAATGATACAAATAAGGTCACAAACACCACCTACGGTCAATTATATTATGCTTTTTTACCTAAAAAGAACTACCTACAGAGCTGCGGGTACGCGATAAGAGTGGTGTGAGAGCATGAGTGGCGTGAAATGGTTAAAAATGATTCTAACCTTCAAACATTTCTCCGCCAAATGGATTTTCCCCATTCCCTTAGACCCCCGCGATGCGCTTTTTGGGGGTCGAACTAATGCCATTAAGCTCTATCACCAGGTGGCAGCTGATGAGAGTTTACATTACTACGATTTCAGCAGTCTATACCCGCTTGTAAACAAAACTAAAACATACCCTGTAGGACACCCTGACATCATCTACGACAATTTCGGCTTCATTAAAAAATACTTTGGCATTACTAAAGTCAAGGTCTACCAGCCGAGAGATTTACTTTTTCCTGTTTTACCGGTAAAACTCAACAAAAAATTAATGTTCCCCTTTGCTATACATGCGCTGTAAATTCACAGACCGAGGAATGTAGACATAGTGATGAAGAACGTTCCCTGACAGGCACCTGGTGCACTATAGAGCTCGAGCTGGCGATAGATAAAGGCTACCGGATCGACCGCATCTATGAAATATGGCATTTTCCAAACACCAGCGATGATCTGTTTGCTCACTACATTAAATTACATCTTAGGGATAAGCAGGAGGCCTCGGGGTATCCTAGCTGGTGCACTGATGAAGCCAAGAAAAAGTAGTGCATTGACAGTTTTCTTGAAAAAGAGGGTGTGCGGTTACGACCTGAAAATATAGCTATCAACCCTGCTAAAAGGCAGATCTCCAAACTTTTCTTAAATTCTTTATGGGGAAAGTTTGCTCAGCGTGCTAATCTATCATGCACCAACGTTGTTAGGGATCCTGATGAGCTTTTTAGGTATCTCTTCCTGCCCTACTATGACATTTCAATGCTAGATTTTATCGATGATGAAACTGCAACCATTAACTGGAAATATGCGGATGGGCACCACACAGTCAACAAAAACACAAACATTTTTATAGCCTGCTTTACAACTGCGTATGCGCAGCTAGAGCTCTATTCACTGCTTGACCGGCTGCAGGAGAGGTGTCTTTATCACGACACAGATTCGGTTATTTTTGTGCACAGGGCAGGTGAGTGGCAGCCGCCTTTAGGCAATTACCTGGGGGAGTTGACGAGTGAAATACCTGAGGGCAAACACATCAGAGTTTTTCTTCTGGGCCCAAAACTTACGGCTACAAACTCAACACGGGGGAAACTGTCTTAAAAGTGAAGGGCATAGCACTAAATGTCGGTAACTCTCAATCTATTAATTTTAGCAGTCTGAAAGATCTAGTTCTGGACTACCCCCGTAATTCAGCCGCAGTAACTCAGAAGTGCATTGTACAGCAACAGGGCATAGTGAGAGATAAAAAATATTGGAAAATTGAATCGCGTGTCCTACAAAAAACCCAAAAGTGTGTTTACACAAAGCGTCGACTATTAGACTAATTCACCACCCTGCCCTTTGGCTATTAGCCGAGTATTGTGATAGATACGCGGCTACAACACCCGCTCTCGTGCATTCTAGCGGGGCCGTGTAATTCTGGAAAGAGTTATTTTGTAAAAAACTGCTATATAATATTTAAACTAATTTTTCTCACAAACCGGATAATATTGTTTGGTTTTATTCATGCTGGCAGAAACTATATGATGAAATCTCTCTCTCTTTTCCCAACACCAGATTTGTGGAGGGTTTGCCGAATACATTCGTAGATGACGAATTATTCCCGCTGGACAAGGTGAATTTGGCGATTGTTGATCATTTCATGGAGAGTGCTAACGAAAATTATGTGATAGAAAAAGCATTTACCAAGTATGTGCACCACAGAAATCTCAGTATTTTCTACCTGGTACAAAACCTATTTTGTCAGGGTAAGAAAAGTTGCACCATAAATTTAAACACAAAGTACATGGTGCTTTTTAATAATCCTCTAGATAAATTGATAATAACGAGTCTGCTTGCAGGCAGATAATGGAGCATACAGAGAAAATGTATCTAGTCGCCAAACAGGAGCTGGTCAAACTAAGACCCCCAACTACCGCCTCCATGATGAAATTAACTCCGTTTTACAACGTCGCGACTTCCCCGATGCCGTGAAAATTAAAATGTACAGCTCCGTGCTGGAGTGCTACTTGGTACATACGAGACATGGCACGAAAGAATTAACAACCTTAAATCTCGTTAGCACTCCTGATCCTGATCACCAGCAACCGTCAAATACCGCCCCTGATAAAAATCAAGAGGTCTCTGAAATTGTAAGCCATATAAACCAAAGATATAAAAAGAATGCTGAATTTTTACTAAACAGGTTACTCCAGAATAAAAATGTGACAGCCTGGAATGATAAAGCCAAATTTATTTTCAAAGGCGCTGTAATACCAGGGTCTAACTTACTGGATTTGGTACGTAGTACTACGCAGAGTCACGCTCTGACCAGCAGGAATTTACCTAGGGGCTGGGATTTGTTTATGCGGGCTATGGCCGAACTAAATATACCATCTACAGTCGTGGGTAATCCCGCTACTAGACAGCGTTTAGACGAGTTAAAAATGTCCGCCAGCGAAGGTGTATCTACATCGATGAGGCTAGACCCCTCGCCCCGTACAATTCATTCTCTGCACTCCCCGTCATTAGGCACCACACGGGGAACTCTACTACCTAAAAAAAATGTCTCTACCGATACTACAATCCATGTGGCTCGAGGTGTAGCCGATGTAGTTGTTAATTATTTATTTTGTATGATGTGTAATGCTATATGTTAATTGTACATGTGATGCTTTTATATCATTCTGTACGAACTTTTAAATGATTGAAATGTATTTGACCTGTATTTAATGCTACTTTTTATATTATTGAAAATGTCTTTGAGATGTATTTATTTATTACAATAAAATCTTTTAAACTTTTACAATACCGCGTCATTGCTTTTTTACATACGTATAAAACTCGCGCTTTATAATGAGTGTTGTTGTAACACGATCATATACATAATATGTCCGTACAATGAGACGTGGGTTATAAGTGTCATATAAAATCACAATCTATGTTGTAACACGGCCGTATACATAATATGCCCGTACAATGAGACGGGGGTTATAAGTCTCATATAAAATCACAATCTTAGTGGTGGATTTAAAATTCTTTTAGTCTGTAAATAGTCTACTAAGATATAAATTCCTATCAAATGCAGGAGAAACACACACTCATTTTCGGCTATGGGGCCTCTCGCGATCAAAAAACATACATGAAATATATATTACTATAAAATCACACTATCAAAATGTGTTATAAGTCGACTATAAGATGAGAATCATAATGACACGATATAAAGTGTGGTTCAAATAAAATAGAGGAATATAAAATCAAAATGAGAATCAGAGACACTTTGATAGAGCGGCTTCTGATATCACAGCCAGATCAAATCCACTATCAAGAGCACAGCAAAATGATAGGGGGCGTTACCACCTGTCAAATTGAGTTTGAGGAATCGGTCCGTAGTTACACTACTCCTGCAGTCGTACCTAATATACAACAAGAAAAAGAAACTCCACAGACTTCGATTGAAAGCTGGAATATATTCCAGCACCAGTCAAGATCCTTGTAAACACTACAGCATGGGGCAAAACTGCCAGAAGAACATAGGTACAGTCAGCTGTGTTATTAATTTGTCATCTCACAAACTCACTAATCTAGAACTCAATGTACTTTCCAGAGGTCTCACATTCTGTCCTACAAAATCTCTAGACAAAACAGAACTTTGTAGTGACATGGAACAATACTTCAGGAGACTTAGACTGAAGGAGTTCTTCTCTGTCAAAGAAGACTTGGGGCCTCTGGGTAGCCAAACTCAAGTCAGACTAGAGAACAAGAAAAACTCTGACTGGACATCTCCTTCTGGCCGCAACACCACTTTGGACCAATATATTGACTCATTTGGACATTCGGTGGAGTCCACGATATTAGATAAAAAAGCAAAGGAAACATCTAATATCAGCTTGCAGGAAAGAAAGGCGATTCACGGCCTGAAGAACAACAGGGAAATCACTATTAAGCCTGCGGAGAAAGGTGGTGTCATAGTTCTCCTTAATACAACCGACTACATCAAAGAAGCACACAGACAACAGATGGATATACAGTATTACACCAAACTAGAGGATGACCCAACTCCAAAATATCTGAAGAAGTTGAAAAGTCATCAAATGTCTGTGAACAGACTCCATAAACCTTCTAGACTTAATACCTGAAAATCCAAGGATAGGAACTTTCTATATGCTTCCCAAGATTCATAAGACAGGCAACCCAGAGAGGTGTTGTGAATACTCTGGAGGCGACTTCTGAGCTGGGGCTCCCTCCGGTGGTTGCTGAGGGTAATGAACCAATTGCTGAATGGCTTTCAGCTGGGTCCGATTGGTCTGATATAAGTGACCTGAACTCCCATCAGCCTTGTCGGTAAGCAATTGTTCTTCCAGGTCTTGGTTGGAGCTCAGCTTGCATTCCTGCTTCCATTCAGATAAGTGATTTACTGTTTTTTTTCCTCTGGTTGGATTTTCCTTGCTGGTTTGCTGCCTTGCAGTGGACTTCAGCCTGGTCCCCTTTTGGGGCCTGGCGCTGCATTTGTGTGCAGTTTGTGTTTGCACTTTTGCTCTTTTCCTGTGTCACTTTTTATTTGCTGAATTGCTGTGTGTTACACCAGAGATCTGATATAGGTGGTAGAGATCGTTTGATCTCAGGTTTTTTGTTAATCAGAAGTTTTGGTATTTTTGTCAGGGTTTTTTGGGTTGCAGTCAGAATTCTTTCCTATACTTTTCTATCTAGACAGAATTGGGCCCCAGCGTTTGCTCATTTTATTTTCAGTCTGTGTTCGTATTTTCTTCTTGTGTAACCGCCATTACATGTTTTGGGGTTTCCTATTTCTTTGGGGGTTCTGCTACGGGGCAGATAGCTTTCATCTTTCTGTCTTTAGGTGTAGCTATCTCTACGGCTGTGACGAGGCGTCTAGGATCACCGTAGGTAGGCTCCACGGCTACTTCTAGTGTTGCGGTTAGTTTAGGGTTCTGCAACCCAGTAGTTTCCAGCCTCTCTGGTGTATTGCTACTTGGGCTATTTTTGCTATTTCTCCCCAGCTACCGAAACATAACAGTGTATAATGCCACTGGTGATCACTGTATTACCTGTACACTGACACTATACACTGTATACTAGATACAGTGGTCCTGTGCATAATGTCACTGGTTATCACTGTATTATCTGTACACTGACACTATATACAGAGCTCCTGTGTATAATGTCACTGGTGATCCCTGTTGTGAACACTTTTGATCTGGTTTCTGAGTTTGGGCTCCCTCTGGTGGTTGCTGCTGTTAATGGAGCTGGTCTGGCTGACAGAGGTCAATCACCTGAAAAGAATGATTGGGGTCAGGTGTTACTGACTGGGGAGATTTAAGTGAGCAGCCTTCCCTTAGTGGTTTTCTTCCTGAGCCTTTTGGAAGTCTGCTTGCTCCCTGCTTTGTCCTGCATCTTTCAGATAAGTTATTTGTCTGTTTTTATCTGTGGCATTTTTCCCTTTTTGCTTTTCTCTGTTCTCTGCCTTGCTGGTGTGAGTTCAGCCGGGTTCCCTGCTGGGACCTGTGCTGGACTATGTTTTCCTTTGCCACAGCTTATGTCAGTCTTTTCTTTTTTTTTTTCTTTTTCTTTTTATTTATAACCGTCTTTATTGAGAAAGAAGATAACTGATCATACAAATAAGGCATACAGTAAAGTGTACAATTGAAAAAAAAAGGAGGTCAAGTACAGAGTCAAATATGGCCAAAGAAAGACGGGGTTTTTCCTTTTTAGCCAGCTAAATAGGAATGTCAGTCTTTTCTGTATTTCTAGTCTCCTGTTATTTCAGTGTCTGTTGTTTTGCGACCAGTTCATACCAGAGTTCTGATTTAGTGGGGGAGAGGTTGTGTGGCCTCAGTATTTTTGCATATCAGACGTGTTGGAATTTTCTTAGGGTTTTTGCAGTATTACAGACAGTATCCTTTCCTGTCCTGTTCTATCCAGTTTGGGCCCCAGCATTTGCTTATCCTATTTTCTGCCTGTGTTTTGTACTTCATCTGTCTCACCGGCAATATGTGTTTTGGGGCTATCTATTCCTTTGGGCTCTACTTCTGGGCAGTTTAGCTTCCCCCTTTCTCTCTTTAGGCTTAGTTAACTCTTTGGCTGTGTCGAGGCGTCTAGGGCATCGTAGGTACGTCCCACGGCTAATTCTAGTTGTGTTGTCAGTTTAGGGGTCTGCAATCCGTTAAGTTACCAACCTCTCTGGGTGTTTGGTTGCCTAGCCTATTTTTCTATTATCCTCCTCGGTTACCAAATCATAACAGATCCCTGTATTACCTGTATACTGACACTATATACAGAGCTCCTGTGTATGTCACTGGTGATCCAAGTATTCCCTGTACACTGACACTATATACAGAGCTCCTGTGTATAATGTCACCAGTGAATACTGTATTACCTGTACACTGACAGTAAACACAGAGTTCCTGTATACAATGGCACTTAGTATTGTGTTTTGTTTTTTAATTCATGATCAGTATTGTAGTATTCAGTCACTATGTGGTGGCAATTTGTGGTCTGGTCATGGTGTGGCACTATTAGTTCCTTGTATGTGGTATTATTCGGTCACTATCTGGTGGTAATATGTGGTCTGGCCAAGGTGTGGCGGTATTTGTTCCCTGTATGTGGTATTATTAGGTCACTATGTGGGGGTAATATGTGGTCTGGTCATGATGTGTCGATATTTGTCCCTTGTATGTGGTATTAATGGTTGTTTAAAAAAAATGGAAATGTATGTGACTCATTCCCTTAAAGAAAAATATATAAATATATATTTATTTTTAATAGTTTAGATTAGAGTAGGGCCCGGCCGAAGGAGTCTACCCTGCCGTGGTATCAGCTTAAAAATTATTTTGGCCAGAACAAAAGCTGCTGGTTATGAATGTGATCTGGTGTTTGATGGGAACTGTTAATATCTGATCAGTAAGGATGTGGTGGTGAAGTTGAGTTTTTCCAAGAGTGGGACAGTAGAGGCAGAGCTGGTGTGGAACCTGGGCGGAGTCTCAAGGGAACTGAAAAATTTTGCCATTATGGGGCCCCGAAATTCCTAGTGGAAGCCTTGGTCTGTCTCATAAACTGAAGACCACAGCTTCCTGAGACTTCAGTGTGCTCACGCAGGCGGCGTAATGACATTATTGTTTCATGCCGCTCTGCGGACCGGAAGAGAAAATGGAAGCTGCAGTGCCGGGAATTAGGATGAGGTGAGTATAAACTTCATTATTTTTAATAAGGAGAACTGGGGCCATCCTACTATATATATGGGAAAATTGGGGCTATTATACTATATATATAGGGATAACTGGGGCCATCACACAGTAATATATATATGGGGATAACTGGGGCTGTCATACTATATATATGAGGATAACTGGGGCCGTCATACTATGTATATGGGGAGAACTGGGGCCGTCATATTAGATATGTGGGGAGAACTGGGACCATCGCACTATATATACTGTATATATATCCCATATCTCTATAGTAAGCTCGGTTCTGCTCTCATATTTCTGGTGTAAACTGAATACTATATATATGGGCAGCTGGGGCCATCACACTATATTTATGGTGGGAACCGGGGCCATCGCACTATATATACTGTATATATATCCCATATCTCTATAGTAAGCTCGGTTCTGCTCCCATATTTCTGGTGTAAACTCAGTTCTGCTCCAAATTTCTGTAGTAAGCTCTGTTCTGTTCCCTTTTCCCTGTAGTAAGCTCGGTTCTGCTCCCTTATCTTTGTACTAATCTGGTTCTGCTCCCATATCTCTGTAGTAAGCTCGGTTCTGCGCCCATATCTCTGTAGTAAGCTCCGTTCTGCTCCCATATCTCTGGAGTATTCTCCATTCTGATCCATATCTCTGTAGTAAGCTCGGTTCTGCGCCCATATCTCTGTAGTAAGCTCGGTTCTGCGCCCATATCTCTGTAGTAAGCTCGGTTCTGCGCCCATATCTCTGTAGTAAGCTCGGTTCTGCGCCCATATCTCTGTAGTAAGCTCGGTTCTGCTCCCATTTCTCAGTAGTAAGCTCAATTCTGCTCCCTTATCTCTGTAGTAAGCTCGGTCCTGCTCCCTTTTCTTTGTAGTAAGCTTGGTTCTGCTCCCATATCTCTGGAGTAAGCTCCGTTCTGCTTCCAAATCTCTGGAGTAAGCTCCGTTCTGCTCCCAAATCTTTGGAGTAAGCGCTGTTCTGCTCCCATTTCTCTGGAGTAAGCTCTGTTCTGCTCCCATATCTCTGGAGTAAGCTCCGTTCTGCTCCCATATCTCTGGAGTAAGCTCTGTTCTGCTCCCATATTTCTGTAGTAAGCTCCGTTCTGCTCCCATATCTCTGGAGTAAGCTCTGTTCTGCTCCCATATTTCTGTAGTAAGCTCAGTTCTGCTCCCATATCTCTGGAGTAAGCTCGGTTCTGCTCCCATATCTCTGGAGTAAGCTCTGTTCTGCTCCCATATTTCTGTAGTAAGCTCGGTTCAGCGCCCATATCTCTGTAGTAAGCTCCATTCTGCACCCATATCTCTGGAGTATTCTCCGTTCTGATCCATATTTCTGTAGTAAGCTCGGTTCTGCTCCCATATCTCTGTAGTAAGCTCGGTTTTGCTCCCATATCTCTGGAGTAAGCTCCGTTCTGCTCCCATATCTCTGGAGTATTCTCCATTCTGATCCATATCTCTGTAGTAAGCTCGGTTCTGCGCCCATATCTCTGTAGTAAGCTCGGTTCTGCGCCCATATCTCTGTAGTAAGCTCGGTTCTGCGCCCATATCTCTGTAGTAAGCTCGGTTCTGCGCCCATATCTCTGTAGTAAGCTCGGTTCTGCTCCCATTTCTCAGTAGTAAGCTCAATTCTGCTCCCTTATCTCTGTAGTAAGCTCGGTCCTGCTCCCTTTTCTTTGTAGTAAGCTTGGTTCTGCTCCCATATCTCTGGAGTAAGTTCCGTTCTGCTTCCAAATCTCTGGAGTAAGCTCCGTTCTGCTCCCAAATCTTTGGAGTAAGCGCTGTTCTGCTCCCATTTCTCTGGAGTAAGCTCTGTTCTGCTCCCATATCTCTGGAGTAAGCTCCGTTCTGCTCCCATATCTCTGGAGTAAGCTCTGTTCTGCTCCCATATTTCTGTAGTAAGCTCCGTTCTGCTCCCATATCTCTGGAGTAAGCTCTGTTCTGCTCCCATATTTCTGTAGTAAGCTCAGTTCTGCTCCCATATCTCTGGAGTAAGCTCGGTTCTGCTCCCATATCTCTGGAGTAAGCTCTGTTCTGCTCCCATATTCTGTAGTAAGCTCGGTTCAGCGCCCATATCTCTGTAGTAAGCTCCATTCTGCACCCATATCTCTGGAGTATTCTCCGTTCTGATCCATATTTCTGTAGTAAGCTCGGTTCTGCTCCCATATCTCTGTAGTAAGCTCGGTTTTGCTCCCATATCTCTGGAGTAAGCTCCGTTCTGCTCCCATATCTCTGGAGTAAGCTCCGTTCTGCTCCATATCTCTGGAGTAATAATAATATTAATAATAATAATAATAATCTTTATTTTTATATAGCGCTAACAGATTCCGCAGCGCTTTACAGTTTGCACACATTATCGTCGCTGTCCCCGATGGGGCTCACAATCTAGATTCCCTATCAGTATGTTTTTTTTGGAGTGTGGGAGGAAACCGGAGTGCCCGGAGGAAACCCACGCAAACACGGGGAGAACATACAAACTCCTTGCAGGTGTTGTCCTTGGTGGGATTCGAACCCAGGACTCCAGCGCTGCAAGGCTGCAGTGCTATCCACTGAGCCACCGTGCTGCCCGTAAGCTCTGTCTTGCTCACATATTTCTGTAGTAAGTTCGGTTCTGCTCCCATATTTCTGTAGTAAGTGCAGTTCTGCTCCCATATCTCTGGAGTAAGCTTGATTCTGCTCCCATATCTCTGGAGTAAGATTGGTTCTGCTCCCATATCTATGCAGCAAGCTCCTTAGGGCCCCGTCACACATAGCGACACACCAGCGATCCCGACAACGATATGCACTTGTCAGGATCGCTGGTGTGTCGCTACATGATAGCTGGTGAGCTGCCAAACAGGCAGCTCAGGCAGCGTTCAAGACAGCGACACTGCGGGTAACGTCTCTTAGTTACCCGCAGTGTACGTTGGATACCAGCCCGCTGGTGCAGGGAGCTGGTAACCAAGGTACACATCAGGTTTCCGGGTGCTGCGCGGCACCTGGAAAGCCGATGTGTACCTTGGTTACCAGCTCCCCTGCAGCAGCGCGCTGGTATCCAATGTACACATCGGGTTTCCAGGCGTCGCCCGGTGCCTGGAAACCCGATGTGTACCTTGGTTACCAGCTGATCGCTGGTCTCCTGCCTGCCACACGCAGTGATGCGTGCTGGTCAGCAGGAGACCAACGATCAAAAAAATGTCCACTACATTCAGCGCCGATCAGCGATACACAGCAGGGGGGCTGATCATCGCTGAATGTCACACACACCGATATCGCTGGGGAGATCGCTGTTGCGTCACAAAACTAGTGACTCAGCAGCGATCTCACTAGCGAGATCTCTGTGTGTGACGGGGGCTTTACTGTTCCCATATCTCACCTACCAGCCTGTTTTTAAAGCCTGTTATCTCTGCTGCTTTAATGCACTGGCCAGAGATAAGCAGGGAAAAGGAGGGCCACCGCAACTCGAGGGCCACTTCCTTGCGATTGCCCCCCCAGGCTGAAAAGTGCCAGCCAGCCCCTGACACCACAGCAGTGTTTTTTATGCTTTCCTTAGTTTAATAAGATTTGGATCAGGTGATCACCTAATCAGAAGCACATTAAGTAGAATGAGGTGTACTCTGGTTGGAATTCAACTGACACTGGAATGGAATGGCTGTCAGACATGTAGAGAAACTGATTTTTATAAAACTGTCCTGTTGTCTCTTAATTTTTGCCAGAACTGTAAGTCATAATTGTAACCTGCATCAAGTGTGTGTCACAGAAGTGAAGGTGTGTAGCCCAGCTGCGCTTGGTGCCACATGTACCCTGGAGGATGCACAGAAAGGTAATTCACAAACACCCAATATTCATTCACACTCCACATTTCTCTATAGTGCCACCAGAGGGAGCCCTTTAGAGTATATAAGGGTGTGGAGAGACGCAGCAGTAGCCTTTTGGAGTTGATTTCCTGTCAGAGCAGAGCTCAGAGCAGAGTTCAGACAGACGGAGATTCCTGTCAGATGAGACAGAAGCAGAGAAACAAGCTGTTACCTCAGAACGTGCTGACTGTTAGTTCCCTAGGGAAGTGGAGAAGTGACTCTCGGAGTGTGCACAGATCAGTCTGACGGAAGGTCCTGATAGCTGCTTCGGACAGAGCCTAAGAAAGAAGTGAAGGAAAGGGAACTGCAGTATTTGTAACACCGAGTCAACTGAGGTACTGTTAGAGAGCAGTGAAGAGAAGGAAGCTGACACCTACTGCTGCCTGTGCTTATGTTAAAGGTGTGAGTAGGACGACAGGCAAGTGGAAAAAGGGAAATAGAGAGTGACTGAGGAAAAATAGCAACGATAGCTTACCTCCACTCTGCACAACCGGACACCGGGTCCGAGCTTGCTAGTACCTTCACGGCTAGTGGGAGAAACCGGAGACCCTGCTGGACTTCAGGTCGCAGAGGGGCCCTTCAGTTCTGATACGTAAGCGGGGTCAGGAAGAACAGGAGTCAGGCCTGATCAGCCATAGAGGACTTAGTTCTGTCCGCAAGAAGGCTCTACCACAATGTCAGCTGGGCGTAGCTGTTTCACACGGAGTTAAACTTAGCTTCATGCAAGTTAGAAACTCACACATATGAAGACGTAAGGAGGCCCTACACCTACTCAGTGATTACTGGACGTGCATCCTCGACCCTGAGCAGCTTCCCGGGACGTGCCTGCAAATATCACCAGTAAAGGTACGGAAAGAGACTCATTGTGTGTGTCTGCCTTATTGCCTGCACCCCTGCACCGCCATATATCTAGAAGGGATCAGTCTTACCTGTGGAAGACTTGACACCTTGCTGCCCAGTAACAACCCCTCAGAGGATTCACCCTGCAGCGCTGGTCACCCTGATCAGAAACCACAGGTGGCGTCACGAACATTTCTAATATCCCCTGTAAATATCCCCCTTTAGTGAGCGCCCAGGGCAACGGACCGAGATGTGCTACCCGTGACATCCCCCAGTAAAGTGAACGGGCTCGGTGCTGAGTACCCCAAAGCCCTGTTACGTGCGACTCAAAGGTATTGTGGTGACTTCAGTAAGTTACCAAAGTGCCCCTGAAAAGACCCTCAGCTCAAACAATTAGCATCAGTCAGGATAGAAAACATATTGTACCAATCAAGTCCCAGGCAGAGTTGCATAGAGACTGGTAATCAATTTATAGAAAGTGCATATGCAGATGTTACCTGATAAGCGGCCCCTGGTCCAAGTGCGGCGCACACCCCGACTCGCGATTCGGAAGAAGTCCTTCGTCATCAAAATTGACCAAAAGCGTTTTGTGGTAACTTGGCCTTATACGGCAAAGGCTGAAATCCACAGACAATATCACCGGAATTTGCTGGCTCTGTACATCAGGTTTGCAGCACCCGTCACTTTACTCTGGGGTTTTCTCTGCAGAATGTGGAGGTTTCACAAATCAGGTACTGCAATACACAGACCAAAAATCTGCTGCATATCTTACCAGTGTGGACATGCCCCTAGAATTACCTCTGCCACCACCTGCCACTGACTGGCACACATGTCTATACTATCTATGGCAGAGCGAGGCGACACAGGAGAGGACGATCCCTAGGTTTCTGCATCTCATTATTAGGTTTTCATTGCTGTATGACATTCTGAGCGGTTGGTACTTACCTGGTATCGGGGAACTACAACTGCCAGCAATCCAACCACTACAGACTAGCTAATTCCCTCCCCCCAATTCAACCAGTGCAGAATAGCTAATCCCCTCAATCCAACCTCTATAGACTAGCTAATCCCACAAATCCAACCACTGCAGACTAGCTAATCCCTCCAATCCAACCACTACAGACTGGCTAATCTCCCCAATCCAACCATTATAGACTAGCTAATCCCCTTAATCCAACCACTGCAGACTAGCTAATCCCTCCAATCCAACCACTACAGACTGGCTAATCTCCCCAATCCAACCGTTAGACTAGCTAATCCCCTCAATCCAACCACTGCAGACTAGCTAATCCCTCCAATCCAACCACTATAGACTAGCTAATCTCCCCAATCCAAATTATAGACTAGCTAATCCCACCAATCCAACCACTGCAGACTAGCTAATTCCTCCAATCCAACCACTACAGACTAGCTAATCTCCCCAATCCAACCATTATAGACTAGCTAATCCCACCAATCCAACCACTGCAGACGAGCTAATTCCTCCAATCCAGCCACTACAGACTAGCTAATCTCCCTACTCCAATCATTATAGACTGGCACCCCTGGCCCCTGAGTATCTCAGGGGCCAGGGGTGCCAGACAAGAAAGGGATAACTCAGGTTGAAAAAGATGAGACTGTAACATTGTATTGTGCTGTGACAACAATGGAAATCGGACTGTTCGGTAAAGTTCATTTGTTTGAAAAGGATCAAGTGTCTCCTGTTCAATGTGCGGGTGATCCAGGATCCGGAATGTGTAGTCATTGATGGCTTCCAATTGTAATCCAATTCACAGACTGCACAAGAGAGATGGGACATTATTCCCTGACCCCATAATGGCAGCTGGAGCGCCCTCACATGAAGGCTGAGACAAGAGCATAGCGTTGTCAACCTCTATATTTCTCCAACTGTGACACGCCATAATCACTGGCATCGTTGACTGGCAATGCATGGAGGGTATAATATGGGTGACTGCTTGATTATTCAAAGATAGATAGAAGGAAAGATTAAACCTCAAAAAAACAAAACTGAAATATAAGGTCAAAAGGCCAAAAGAGGCGACCAAAAATATGGACAAAATAATGGGCAAGACGGATGAATACATCAGAAGAACGAGAACAAGCGGGCCCCAAGGAATAAGATGAAATGTTAAAAAAAATGTTTTATTATTAAATAGTCAACAAAGGGGGGACAGGAAGGCAAAGTATACAGACTGGCATCACAGAAAGTAGGGGGCGCAGGATGGCACAGAACGGGTGCAAAGTGCTAAATTGAATCCCACTTCACAGGTGGTAAAAGCCATACACTGACAGGAGCGCCAGCCATCTGGGGAGGACAGGGCACACAAGCAAAACAGCCATATTCCAACAGATATAAAGAATGGACTGGAGCTATACTTGTTAGGGAGAGGCACGCAATACTGTGATTGGGCCAGGAGGAAAACGGGTTTAAGAATTGAGATTATGGGATTGGATCATTATGGAATGGGAGGGGGCAGTAAAGGGGAGCGTAAAGGTGAAAAAGTGCAGGAAAGGGACCATTTTAGGAGATCTCAGAGATTAGAGGCCAATTTGCCCCCCCTCTTTTCAGGGAACATTGGTATTTTGGTGTTCATTCTTTAAAAAATAATAACATATAATTTAAAAAATGTTAGACATATCTCCCATCCAGTGACTTTGCCACAATATATTGTTATGGGGGGGGGGATTTATGGATGGTTCCCTTGAGAATGGAATTAGAATTGGATGATCTGACCTTAGTGGGGCTCTGAATGGGACTGTACCCTGGGAGCCAGTGGTGATGTTCTTTTACCACTAATGGTGGTATGGTGCCCTCGAGCTGGAGGTTCCAACTTGATAAAATAATCCTATTGGAAAATACTTTTATTTACAGGTGCCAGATCTAGTAACTTCAAGGACCTCCCCCAATTTCAGTAATTTAAAATTTGTTTATTGTTATTGTTTGTTAATAAATAGCAGTTGTGGAAAATTACATTCAAATAATGTCTACTGTGTATTATTATTATACCATGTTCCAAATTATTATGCAAATTATATTTTTCTCTGATTTTCCTAAGTGGTTGATGCAATGACAGTCAGTCTAGTAAAAGTCATCACCCGTTAGAGTATACATCGAATTTTATTGAAGAAACCTCCCAATGATAACAGTATAATCTCCAAAATGAATAAAAACTCAAAATGCACTGTTCCAAATTAATAGGCACAGTAGAATTTCTAAACATTTGATATGTTCTAAATAACTGAAAATGCTCATTTGTGGAATTTGCAGCATTAGGAGGTCACATTCACTGAACAAAAAAGCTATTTAACTCCAAAACATCCTAACAGGCCAAGTTACATGTTAACATAGGAACCCTTCTTTGATATCACCTTCACAATTCTTGCATTCATGGAACTTGTGAGTTTTTGGAGAGTTTCTTCTTGTATTTCTTTGCATGAAGCCTCCCAGAGCTGCTGTTTTGATGTGAACTGCCTCCCACCCTCTCAGATCTTTTGCTTGATGATACTCCAAAGGTTCTCTATAGGGTTGAGGTCAGGGAAGATGGTGGCCACACCATGAGTTTATCGCCTTTTATGCCTGTAGCAGCCAATGACTCAGAGGTATTCTTTGCAGCATGAGAAGGTGTATTGTCATGCATGAAGATGATTTCGCTCCTGAAGGCACGTTTCTGCTTTTTATACCATGGAAGAAAGTTGTCAGTCAGAAACTCTATATACTTTGCAGAGGTCATTTTCACACCTTCAGGAACCTTAAAGGGCCCTACCAGCTGTTTCCCCATGATTCCGGCCCAAAACATGACTCCTCCACCTCCTTGGTGACGTCGCAGCCTTGTTGGGACATGGTGGCCATCCACCAACCATCCACTACTCCATCCATCTGGACCATCCAGGGTTGCTCAACACTCATCAGTAAACAAGACTGTTTGAAAATTAGTCTTCATGTATGTCTGGGCCCACTGCAACCGTTTCTGCTTGTGAGCACTGTTTTGGGGTGGCCGAATAGTAGGTTTATGCACCACAGCAAGCCTTTGGCCTCATACTCACTGGCGCCGAAAACGGATGATAATCAGAGGAAAAAAAATCGGATGCAAATCTGACCAATGTTAGTCAATGGGTGAATTCTCATTTGCGATTTTTTTCTCATTAGATATTGTTGTGAGAAAAAAATTGCAGCATGCTGCGATTTGATGCGATTTTGGGATGAAAATCGCCAATGCAAGTCAATGGGTGCGATTAAAAAACGAACAGCACTCGCACCATGCAAGTGCTGTCCGATTTATATGCACCAGTCTCCTTTGAAAAGCCAGTAATTCATCCCCGGCTACTGTAAAATCATACTGACAGCTCACAAAACAGTAGATACATACACATAGAATACTATATATATATATATATATATATATATATATACATGTCATTGTAACACATACATATATATATATTTATAGTTCTTACACTTCTACATACTGTAATAGCCGCTAATTCAATTGCCGGCTTTTGTGAAATCACAGAAGCCGACATGAAATGATACATTGTTTTCACACAGTTAACCATGTCATTTCCTGTATTTTGATATATGGTTTGAACTTACAATTACATGAGTGTATTTGTACAAAATTTCAGACATGTAGGGGTTAATTAAAGGTGTAAATTCGTTGAAAAAAAAATGTGTGGGCTCCCGCTGTATTTTCTCCACCAGACAGACAAAGCAAGCAAGTGGGGGCAGATAATAATAGCCTAGGGAGGGTACATTTTTTTGTGCCCACCCTGGCTACTAACATCTGCCCCCAGACACCCCAGAAAGGGCAAATCTATAATTAGATTCGCCCTTTCTGGCACTTTGCCCGTCTATTCCCATTGCCCTGTAGCGGTGGCGAATGGGTTAATAAGGGGTTAATGTCACCTTGCTATTGAAAGGTGACCTTAAGCCATGTTAATAATTGAGAGCTGTCAAAAGACAGTACTTACATTATAGCCGGGGATCACCGAGGATTCATTTTGTGAGGTAAAATATTTCACTGACTGTTTTTAAACAATATTTTACCTCACAAAATGTATCCTCTGCTACCTCAAGAGAGCACAGACGGGAGAAGTCAGCACATGGGGAAAGAGAGAGTGGATAGGTGGGTGAGCACATGGGGGGAAGAGATTCTCAATGCTGAAAAGCCTGCCCCCATCGTGACATTACCGCCCTCCCGATGTAATAGCATCGGGCCTCCATCTAGTTACTATCATATATGCGATTTGCCTGAATACAGTACTTTTCATTGTAAAAACTGAAGATTTATTTAGAAATGTCGCATCGGTGTCTCAACAGCAGTGATAACTTCTGCTACATAGGCGGAGAATATACAATGAAAGCACAAAAGAAGGAAATTACACTACTTGTTGTTAAGAAAGCATATGAACTATGCTTTGAATGTTCAATTGGAGATCAGGACAAACAGTGGGCACCTCATATATGCTGTGCATCTTGTTCTAGAAGCTTTAGAGCATTTCTGAATGGATCACGACCTTCAATGTCGTTCGCTGTCCCAATGATATGGAATGAGCAGAGAGATCATGTAATAGATTGCTACTTCTGCCTTACAAATGTAACAGGATATTCAGCAAAGAGCAAGAAATCAATAGAATATCCTAATCTTCCTTCAGCCACAAGACCCGTACCACACGATGAAAGTCTTCGTGTTCCAAAGCCTCCCAAAGTATGGACAATTGAGGACGACGAAGATGAACTAACAATGTCAGTGGAAAATGAAACTGCTGCAGACCCAGACTTTGAGCCTTCTACATCTAATCCATATCTGTTCAGTCAAGCTGATCTGAGTGACTTGGTCAGAGATTTGAAATTATCAAAGAGGCAGGCAGAATTATTGGGATCAAGGCTACAAGAAAGGAAACTCTTATTACCAGGAACAAGAGTTTGTGTTTTTCGCAATCTTCAAGACTACCTTAATCAATTTTTCAACCATGTCGACAGTTTAACCTTTTGCAACAACGTCTTGGGGTTGTTTGGTGCTCTTGGGTGCGAACATGACCCGAAGGAATGGCAACTGTTCATTGACTCGTCAGTTTTAAGTCTGAAGGCTGTTTTACTACACAACGGTAATATCTATCCTTCTATACCTATTGGACATGCCATACACATGAAAGAAACGTATGAGAATAAGGAGATACTGTTGACCCACATTAATTTTAGAAATTATAACTAGAACATATGTGGTGATCTAAAAGTTTTTGCACTTCTTCTTCGACTGCAGCTTGGATATACCAAGTATTGTTGTTTTATTTGTGAGTGGGACAGTCGTGCACGAGAAATGCACTATTTCAGAAAGGACTGGCCACTCCGCGAAAACCTGGTTGCTGGACAGAAGAATGTTAAACATAATCCTCTCGTTGATTCAGCAAACATATTTCTCCCACCTTTGCATATTAAACTCAGACTTATGAAGAATTTTGTCAAAGCAATAAACAAAGAATCGGAAGCCTTTTCTTACTTGTGACAGAAATTTCCAAGAATAAGTGATGCAAAGATTAAAGAAGGCATTTTTATTGGCCCACAGATCAGAGATATAATGAATGAAAGTAGCTTTGATGGTCTTTTGCAAGGTGCTGAATAAGTGGCAAGGAGAGCCTTTAAAGATGTGACCTTCAACTTCCTTGGCAACAGCAGAGCACCGAACTTTGAACAACTCGTGGACAACATGCTCACAGCATATCATTTGATGAAATGCAATATGTCACTAAAAATGCATTTTCTACATTCTCACTTGGACTTTTTTCCAACCAATCTTGGTTCCGTTAGCGATGAACACGGTGAAATTTTTCACCAAGACATTGCGCTAATGGAGAAAAGGTACCAGGGAAAGTGGAGTACGTCAATGCTGGCTGACTATTGCTGGAATCTTTTTCGAGAAGCATCTGACACGGATTATATATGAAAGTTGTCTGCAAAACACTTTTGAACAATTGCTTTTGCTACTGACATCGATGCACATGTATGTAGTGTCTCAGACATCATAATGTAGACTATAAACCGTTGTTTCTTAAAAAATTTACGTGATACAGACTTTTGGAGCACATATTCGTGTTCAGAATATCAAAATCTATAAGAAACAATAAAATTTTCTCAGGGGACAAGAACTTCCCTGAAATTTGTTGCGCAGTGTAACAGTGACAGCAGGTGCCGCTGATGGGAGACATAGTCTCATCAGCTGGTGTCTGTGCTCACAGTTAAAAACAAAAGTAAAATGTCATGTTGTGACATGCATGTTTGTGCTTTAACCCTTTGCTCCTTTTCCCCCTAAATTGAGCTGGGATCTGATAGCCGTCACCTGTATGGATTATGGTCAGTTCCCAGCTCCTCTGCGTAGCCACACATACGTGGGTGTTTCCGCTGCGTTGCATGACCACCCGCATGTGCGGTCCCTGGCTACAGCTGTGAAAGCTACCCATAGGTTGCAAGGTCCTCTGCACTGGTGCATGACTTACTACGTGGGTTTAGGCTGCAGCCATTTCCAGGTGCCCTTGCTGTGCTTATGTCTGGCTCTCATAGGGTGCGCAGGCCACACCTGCCCTGCTTTTATCAGGGTTAGTGTGTGTACCTGAAATGCTGTCCCCAGCCAATTGCTGAGGGGCAGCTCATATATAAAGGCTTCCTGCCTTATGGGCGGGGCCTTAGCTACTCACATAGCTTCTGAACCTAGCCTTGTGTGTGTGTGTGTTCAGCTCCTGCTTTGAGTTCGATCAGCTCTGGAGAGCTGATACCCTCGTCCTGTCTTGTGATCCTGAACTCGTTCTTGTGCCTTTCCTAGAGGCGGTAATTCTAGGCTCGTATCTCTGATCTGAACTCGTTCCTGTGCCTTTCCTAGAGGCGGTAATTCTAGGCTCGTATCCTGATCCTGTACCTGACTGTCTAAACTGTGTCTGCTGTGCTATGTTCCTGAAACCTTCTGTGTACTGAACCCTGTGCCCAGTGACTGTGATACTTTGCTAACTGACTTTCTGTGATATATCCTGGGTTCATTTGGAAGGAGGAGTCCGGTGTGGGTGTGCTGAGTTTCTGTTACTTTGTGCTCAGCTTGCTTTTGGTGCAATCCCCGCCCGGCTCCAGTTGACTTGCACCAGACCGCTTGGATTCCTTTTCAGATCACTTCCAGATGTCTGGATCCGATCCTTTCCTGCCTGATGTCCGGAGCCTGCCGATCGTTGCCAGATGTCCCTAGTCTGATACTGCGACCTCATGTCCGGAGACTGATGTCCGCAGGCCGATGTCCGGAACCTGTCGATCGTTGCCAGATGTCCGGAGTCCGATGCCAGTGTTCTGTTTCCTGAGATCCAGCCGGTGTTCCGGTGTCCGTGTTCCTGATGTCCAGTCTGTGTTCCTGTGTCCGTGTTCCTGTTTCCGTGTTCCTGAAGTTCAGTTCGTGTTCCTGAGTTCGTGATTCTGATGACCTCGTCTACCCTGATGTTATGTACTGTGTGTCATCCCTTATTTACTTTAGTAAACTTTATTTACCTATACCTGAAGTTGTGCGGTGTAATCAAGTCCTACGTGTCTCTTCTTCGTCCACATGCTCAGCTGCCACAGAACCCCGGTCTCTGCCAGTCCCTAGTTTGGGTAGGTTCGGGTCCCCCTCTGTGGTATGGAGGGTCCAGATTGAATAACGGACTGAGCCGCTTGGCCGGCGGCTGCAGTCCAAACGTGACATAAAATAATTACATACATATTCAAATAAAAAAAAATATATATACTCAACTAACACGAAATCCCCAATACCTTCGTCTCCTAGAAAAAATTTAAAATAATAAACTACCATATATTCACCTATCCATCATAGTCCACGGAATCCAGAGTGTCCCATGGCGATCTCATTTGTTGAACAGTCACTGTGACTGTTCTACCCGGCCACCAGCAATATACTGACAGGAGGTAATTGCTCCTGCAGTGTATCACTGAGCTGCAGTGAGAGAGTTCACCGGAGTTCATCAGCTGATCAGCTCCGGTGTTCTCACTTACGGCACCACTGCGTGAGAACTCTCTCACAGCAGCTCAGTGCTATACACTACAGGAGCAATTACCTGCTGACAGTGTATTGACGGCTGTCTTTGAAAGCAGTCACATCAGTGACTGCTCTGAAAGTCATCATGATCATCGTGGGACATTATGGATTATCTTTTCTGTGGACAGGTGTCGAATATTGTGGTTTATTATTTTATTTTTGTTGCAGGAGACGTTGGCTTTGGTGGATTAGCGTTCGGTGAGTATAGTTTAATTAAGATTAAATAAAGGAGTTTGTGTCATTATTTCAAGCAAAGGACTTATTCTGGGTTTCTGGGTTTTTTATACAATATCACTATGGGGTTACTAATGGAAAGGTGTCGTATAGATGCTTCTCCATTACTAACCTGTGGGTTTGATGTCACCTGACAATAAAAAGGCATGAAACACAAACCTAATGATGATAAATACCTTAGTTGTGGCAAGGTGTGGAGATGAAAGACAATGAAGGTAAACGCCATTACACGCCATTACACGCCATACAATTTATTCTGACTTAGGGTTATTTCTCATCTTTATATGGTAATAGTGCCTTTGCACTTTATGGTCAATTCAGCACTATTTTTTTGCCCTGCCACTAATTAGCATGACGGCGCCATTTATTGAGACTTAGTTCAGCCTAATGTTACTATAATTGGTACTACAACCTTGGCAACATTAGGGAGGATTAATGATTTCTCTATTAGCATGACGGTGCCATTTATTGAGACCTAATTCAGCCTAATATTGCTATAATTTGCACCACAACCTTGGCAACATTAGGGACGGTTAATAATTTTTCTTCCCCCCTGGTCTGGTAAGATTAATAAGCTTTATGCACTTTCCATCAATGCATGGTTTAAAGTAATTTTTAATCATGAATTTATTATTATTTATTTATTTTTGTGAATTCCAATGCAACTGTGCACTTTATTTATTGGTCATTATATTTATTTCGATTCATAAATCTATTTATTCTCTGTGAATTCCAATGCAATTGTGCACTTTATTGCTCACTATATTAATTTATGAATTTATGAATTATGACTTATTCCATTGAATATCCAGCTGGTTTTTACCTCCCCTCCCCTTTTTTTTGGAGGTCCACTCTAGTCCTGTCTTTTTACCTTTATCTTTTAACATTATGAAATCAAAATTAATTTTAAACTTATACAAGTCTCTTTTCACTTTATATCTATTATGGTATATTTCATAATTGATCATATGTATAATACAAATTGAAGTGACCTAGGCCGCTATCACTAAAGGACGATGGGAATTATATATGAGATATGTGTTCATTCCCCTATTTTCTACATATATTTCATATTCATTCCCCACCTACAAAGCTCAGGAAATATAATATACACCCATTTATATGGGATATGTGTTCATTCCCCTATTATCTACATATATTTCAGGTTCATTCCCCACCTATCAAGCACAGAGAACATACAGGTGCATATCACAAAATTAGAATATCACCTCTCTCTGGCTACTCGCCTCACACAGCCAATCTCACCTTTCTCTAGCCCCTCGCCTGGCACATAGCCACTCTCACCTTGCTCTGGCCCCTTACCTGGCACACAACCACTCACTCCTCGCTCTTGCCCCTTGCCTGTCACACGGCCACTCTCGCCTTGCTCTAGCCCTTCGCCTGGCATGGCTACTCTTGCCACACTCTGGCCCCTTGCCTGGCATGGCCACTCTCGCCTTGCCCTGGCCCCTCGCCTGGCACACGGCCGCTCTCACCTCACTCTGGCACCTCGCCTAGCATTCTGCCCTTCTCGCCTCACTCTGGCCCCTCGTCAGGCACATAGACACTCTCGCCTCGCTCTGGCCCGTCGCCAGGCACACGGTCACCCTCATTTCTCTCTTGCCCCTCGCCTGGGACACAGCCACTCTTGCCTCTCTCCGGCCTCTGGCTTGTCACACGATGTCTCTCATCTGTCTCGGGACCATCGCCTGTCACACAGCCACTATCGCCTCGCTCTAGCCCCTCGCCTGACACACGGCCAATATCGCCTCTTTCTAGCCCCTCGCCTTGCACATGGCTACTCTCAACTTGCTCTGTCCCCTTGCCAGGCACACAGCCACTCTCGCCTGGCACACAGCCACTCTCGCCTAGCTCTGGCTTCTGGTCTGGCACACAGCCACTCTCGCCTCACTCTGGCCCCTCGCCTGTCACACGGCCACTCTCGCCTCGCTCTGGCCCCTTGCCTGGCACACAGCCATTCTCGCCTCGCTCTGGCCCCTCGCCTGGCACACAGCCACTATCGCCTCACACTGGCACACGGCTCTAATCTTGCCTCGCTCTGCTCCCTCGCCTGGCACACTGCCACTCTCGCCTCGCTCTGGCCCCTTGCCTGGCATGGCCACTTTCGACTCGCTCTGGCCCCTCGCCTGGCACACTGCTGCTCTAACCTCGCTCTGGCCCCTCGCCTGGCACACAGCCACTCTCGCCTTGCTCTGCAGAGCTCCTCGCCTGGCACATGGCCACTTTCGCCTCCCTCTAGCCACTCGCCTGGCACACGGCCACTCTTGCCTCTTTCTAGCCCCTCGCCTGGCACACGGCTACTCTCAACTTGCTCTGTCCCCTTGCCTGGCACACGGACACTCTCGCCTCTCTAAGGCCACTGGCCTGGCACACGGCCACTCTCTCCTCGCTCTGGCCCCTCGCCTAGCACATGGCCACTCTCGCCTCGCTTTGGCTACTCGCCTGGCACACGGCTACTCTCTCCTCGCTCTGGCCCCTCGCCAGGCACACTGTCACTCGCTTCTCTCTTGCTCCTCACCTAGCACACAGTCACTCTTGCCTAGCTCTGGCCCCTCGTCTGGCACGGCCACTCTCTCTCTTGCTCTAGCCTCACGCCTGGCACATGACCATACTGACCTCGCTCTGGTCCCTCGCCTGGCACATGGCCACTCTCTCGTCGCTTTGGCCCCTCTCCTGGCACGTTCACTCTCGCCTCGCTCTGGCCCCCCTCGCCTGCACTGCCACTCTCGCCTCATTCTGGCCCCTCGCCTGGCATGGACAATTTAGCCTCATTCAGGCCTCTCGCCTCGATCTGGCCGCTCGCCTGACACTGCCACTCAGCTGGCACGGCCACTCTCGCCTCGCTCTGGCCCCTCACCTGCCACGGCCATACTCTCCTTACTCTGGCACCTCGCCTGGCATGGCCACTCTCTCCTCACTATGGCCCCTCAACTGGCATGGCCACTCTCGCCTCACTCTAGCCCTCGCCCAGCACACGGCCACTCTCATCTCTCTCTGGTCCCTCGTCTGGCACACAGCCACTCTCACCTCACTCTGGCTACTCGCCTCACACAGCCAATCTCACTTTTCTCTAGCCCCTCGCCTGGCATGACATAGCCACTCTCACCTCGCTCTGGCCCCTTGCCTGGCACACGGCCACTCACTCCTCGCTGTTGCCCCTCGCCTGTCACACGGCCACTCTTGCCTCACTCTAGCCTCTCGCCTGGCATGGCTACTTTCGCCTCACTCTGGCCCCTTGACTGGAATGGCCACTCTTGCCTCGCCCTGGCACACGGCCGCTCTCACCTCACTCTGGCACCTCGCCTAGCATTCTGCTCTTCTTGCCTCACTCTGGCCCCTCGTCAGGCACTGTTGTGAATGTGTTAGAGATGGTTTCTAAGCAGAGGCTCCCTCTGGTGGTTACAAACAGTACTGAACCTTTCAGCGAGGAGTGGCAATCTGGGTTCACTGACTGGTCTGATATAAGGGATGTTCCCTCCCATGATGGTTGCCGGTGATCAATTGTTCTTGTCTCAATTGTGATTCCTGGTTCATTTGGAAGTTTGCTGGAGTCTTGCCTGCATCTCCTGCTTTCAGATAAGATATTTTTTGCTTTTCTTTTTGTGCTTGCTTTTTGCATTGTTTTCTGCACTTTTGTGGAGGTCAGCCAGGTCCCCTCCTGGGGCCTGAGCTCCTGACAGTTTATCTGCAGCCACTGTTATTTGCTCATTTGCTCTTACCATTTTTTTCAGCGGCTGCGGCTTGGTTTTTGTTAACACTGAGACCTGATTTAGTGGGTGGCAAGATCGTGTGATCTCAGTATTTTTGTAATCAGAATTGTTGGATTTTTGTAGGGTTTTCTGGGTTGCAGAAAGTAATCTCTACTGTCCTATCCTATTTAGTCAGCTTGTGGCCCCAGCGTTTGCTCAGTCTATTTTCTGCCTATGTTTGTATTTTCATCTTGTCTAACCATCATTATATGTTTAGGGGCTTCCTATTTTCTTTGGGGATCTGCTCCGGGGCAGATAGCTTTCATCTTTCTGTCTTTAGGTGTAGTTATCTCTCAGGCTGTGACGAGGCGTCTAGAATCAACGTAGGAACGCTCCACGGCTACCTATAGTTGTGTCGTTAGTTTAGGAATCTGCAACCCATCAGTTACCAACATCTCAGGTGTTCGGCTGCCCTGCTGTTGTTCCTGTTCTCCTCAGCTACCGAAACATAACAAGGCACATAGAAACTCTCGCCTCGCTCTGGCCCGTCGCCAGGCACACGGTCACTCTCGTTTCTCTCTTGCCACTCGCCTGGGACACAGCCACTCTTGCCTCTCTCCGGCCCCTGGCCTGTCACACGATGTCTCCCGCCTCTCTCGGGCCCCTTGCCCGGCATACAGCCACTCTCGCTTCGCTCTAGCCCCTCGCCTGGCACACAGAAATATCGCCTCTTTCTAGCCCCTCGCCAGGCACACGGCTACTCTCAACTTGCTCTGTCCCCTTGCCTGACACAATGCCACTCTCGCCTCGCTCTGGCTTCTCGTCTGGCACACAGCCACTCTCGCCTCGCTCTGGCCCCTCGCCTGTCACACGGCCACTTTCGCCTCGCTCTGGCCCCTTGCCTTGCACACAGCATCTCTCGCATCGCTTTGGCCCCTCGCCTGGCACACAGCCACTATCGCCTCACACTGGCACACGGCTCTAATCTTGCCTCGCTCTGCTCCCTCGCCTGGCACACTGCCACTCTCGCCTCACTCTGGTTTCTTGCCTGGCACACGGCCACTCTCGCCTCGCTCTGGCTCCTCACCTGGCATGGCCACTCTCGACTCGCTCTGGTCCCTCAACTGACACGGACTCTCTCGCCTCGCTCTGGCCCCTCGCCTGTCACTCCGCCACTCTCGCAAAACTCTGGTCCCTCACCTGGCATGGCCACTCTTGCCTCGCTCTGGCCCCTCACCTGGCACATCTCTCTCGCCTCGCTCTGGCCCTTTGCCTGGAACACGGCCACTCTCGCCTCGCTCTGGCCCCTTGCCTGGCATGGCCACTTTCGACTCGCTCTGGCCCCTCGCCTGGCACACTGCCACTCTCGCTTCGCTCTGGCTCCTCATCTGGCACACAGCCACTCTCGCCTCGTTCTGGCCCCTCGCCTAGCACATGGCCACTCTCTCCTTGCTTTGGCTACTCGACTGGCACAGGGCTACTCTCTTCTCACTCTGGCCCCTCGCACACTGTCACTTGCTTCTCTCTTGCCCCTCACCTAGCACACAGCCACTCTTGCCTCGCTCTGGTCCCTCGCCTGACATGGCCACTCTCTCTCGTCGCTTTGGCCTCACGCCTTGCATGTTCACTCTCGCCTCGCTCTGGCCCCCCTTGCCTGGCATGGCCACTCTAGCCTCATTCAGACCTCTCGCCTCGATCTGGCCGCTCGCCTGACACGGCCACTCGGCTGACACGGCCACTCTCTCGCCTCGCTCTGGCCCCTCACATGCCACGGCCATACTCTCCTTACTCTGGCACCTCGCCTGGCACGGCCACTCTCTCCTCACTATGGCCCCTCCCCTGGCATGGCCACTCTCGCCTCACTCTAGCCCCCCGCCCGGCACACGGCCACTCTCGTCTCGTTCTGGTCCCTGGTCTGGCACACGGCCACTCTCACTTCGCTCTGGCCCCTCGCCTGGCACACGGCCACTCTCGCTCTGGCCCCTCGTCTGGCACACGGCTGCTCTCGCCTCTCTCTTGCTACTCGCCTGGCACACAGCCAATCTCACCTTTCTCTAGCCCCTTACCTGGCACACGGCCTCTCTCAACCCGCTCTGGCCGCTCGCCTGGCACTCTCGACTTGCTCTGGCCCCTCGCCTGGCACATAGCCATTTTCGCCTCACTCCAGCTTCTCATCTGGCACATGGCCACTCTCACCTCGCTCTGGCCCCTTGCCTGGTACATGGCCACTCACGCCTTGCTCTTGCCCCTCGCTTATCACACAGCCACTCTCGCCTCACTCTAGCCCCTGGCCTGGCATGGCCACTCTCGCCTCGCCCTGGCCCCTCGCCTGGCACACGGCCGCTCTCACCTCGCTCTGGCACCTCGACTAGCATTCTGCCCTTCTCACCTCACTCTGGCCCCTTGTCAGGCACACAGACACTCTCGCCTCGCTCTGGCCCATCGCCAGGCACACGGTCACTCTCGCTTCTCTCTTGCACCTCGCCTAGGACACAGCCACACTTGCCTCTCTCCGGCCTCTGGCCTGTCACACGATGTCTCTCTCCTCTCTCTGGCCTCTCGCCTGGCACACAGCCACTCTTGCCTCGCTCTAGCCCATCGCCTGGCACATGGCCAATATCGCCTCTTTCTAGCCCCTCGCCTGGCACACGGCTACTCTCAACTTGGTCTTTCCCCTTGCCTGGCACACAGCCACTCTCGCCTCGCTCTGGCTTCTCGTCTGGCACACAGCCACTCTCGCCTCGCTCTGGCCCCTTGCCTGGCACACAGCATCTCTCGCATCGCTTTGTCCCCTCGCCTGGCACACAGCCTTTCTCGCCTCGCTCTGGCCCCTCGCCTGGCACACAGCCACTTTCGCCTCACAGTGGTACACGGCTCTAATCTTGCCGAACTCGCTCTACTCCCTCGCCTGGCACACTGCCACTCTCGCCTCACTCTGGCTTCTTGCCTGGCACACGGCCACTATCGCCTCATTCTGGCTCCTCGCCTGGCATGGCCACTCACGCCTCGCTCTGGTCCCTCAACTGACACGGACTCTCTCGCCTCGCTCTGGCCCCACGCCTGTAACACAGCCACTCTCGCCTCGCTCTAGCCTCTCGCCTGGCACACGGCCAATATCACCTCTGTCTAGCCCCTCGCCTGGCACACGGCTACTCTCAACTTGCTCTGTCCCCTTGCCTGGCACACGGCCATTCTCGCCTCGCTCTGGCTCCTCGCCTGGCATGGCCACTCTTGCCTCCCTCTGGTCCCTCAACTGACATGGACTCTCTCGCCTCGCTCTGGCCCCTCACCTGTCACACCGTCTTCTGGCCCCTCACCTGGCATGGCCACTCTCGCCTCGCTCTGGCCCCTCATCTGGCACGTCTCTCTCGCCTCGCTCTAGCCCTTTGCCTGGAACACTGCCACTCTTGCCTCGCTCTGGCCCCATGCCTGGCATGGCCACTTTCGACTTGCTCTGGCCCCTCGCCTGGCACAATGCTGCTCTAACCTCACTCTGGCCCCTCGCCTGGCACACAGCCACTCTCGTCTCGCTCTGGCTCCTCATCTGGCACACAGCCACTCTCGCCTCGCTCTGGCCCCTTGCTTGGCATGGCCACTCTCGCCTGGCACTGGCCCCTCGCCTGACACACTGCCGCTCTTGCCTCTCTCCGGCCCCTGGCCTGTCACACGATGTCTTTTGCCTCTCTCTGGCCCCTCGCCTGGCACACTGCCACTCATGCCTCACTCTGGCTTCTCGTCGGGCACACAGCAACTCTCTCCTCGCTTTGGCCCCTCAACTGACATGGACCTCGAATGGCACACAGCCACTCTCGCCTCGCTCTGGCTCCTCATCTGGCACACAGCCACTCTCGCCTCGCTCTGGCCCCTTGCTTGGCATGGCCACTCTCGCCTGGCACTGGCCCCTCGCCTGACACACTGCCGCTCTTGCCTCTCTCCGGCCCCTGGCCTGTCACACGATGTCTTTTGCCTCTCTCTGGCCCCTCGCCTGGCACACTGCCACTCTTGCCTCACTCTGGCTTCTCATCTGGCACACAGACACTCTCGCCTCGCTCTGGCCTGTCACCAGGCACACAGTCACTCTCGCTTCTCTTGCCCCTCACCTGGGACACAGCCACTCTTGCCTCTCTCTGGCCCCTGGCCTGTCACACGATGTCTCTCGCCTCTCTCTGGCCCCTCACCTGGCACACAGCCACTCTCGCCTCGCTCTAGCCCCTCGCCTGGCACACGGCCACTCTAACCTCGATCTGGCTCCTCATCAGGCACACAGCCACTCTCGCCTCACTCTGGCCCCTCGTCTAGCACATGGCCACTATCGCCTCGCTTTTGCTACTCGCCTGGCACACGGATACTCTCTCCTCGCTCTGGCCCCTCGCCAGGCACACTGTCACTCTCTTCTCTCTTGCCCCTCAACTAGCACACAGCCACTCTTGCCTCGCTCTGGCCCCTGGCCTGGCACGGCCACTCTCTCGCTCTGGTCTCACGCCTGGCACATGGCCACTCTCTCGTCGCTTTGGCCCCTCTCCTGGCACGTTCACTCTTGCCTCGCTCTGGCCCCCCTCGCCTGCACTGCCACTCTCGCATCATTCTGGCCCCTCGCCTGGCATGGCCACTCTAGCCTCATTCAGGCCTCTCGCCTTGATCTGGCCGCTTGCC
Organism: Oophaga sylvatica; assembly: GCA_033576555.1. Taxonomy (NCBI): domain Eukaryota; kingdom Metazoa; phylum Chordata; class Amphibia; order Anura; family Dendrobatidae; genus Oophaga; species Oophaga sylvatica. Next base: position 2,303,285 of record JARQOD010000009.1, read on the forward strand.
TGATACGGCCACTCGGCTGGCACGGCCACTCTCGAGCCTCGCTCTGGCCCCGCACGGCCATACTCTCCTTACTCTGGCACCTCGCCTGGCATGGCCACTCTCTCCTCACAATGGCCCCTCCCCTGGCATGGCCACTCTCGCCTCACTCTAGCCCCTCGCCCGGCACACGGCCACTCACGCCTCGCTCTGGCCCCTCACATGGCACAAGGCCACTCTCGCCTCTCTCTGGCCCCTTGCCGGGCACACGGCCACTCTCGCCCCGCTCTGGCCCCTCGCCCAGCACACGGCCACTCTAGCCTTGCTCTGGCCCCTAGCCTGGCACAGTAATACTCGCCTCGCTCTAGCCCCTCGCCTGGTACGGCCACTCTCTCCCCGCTCCGGCCCCATGCCTCGCACAGCCAGTCTCGCCTCGCTCTGGCCCCTCGCCTGGCATGTCCACTCTCGCTTCTCTTTGGTCCCTCGCCTGGCACGTCCACTCTCACCTCGCTCTGGCTCCTCGCCTGGCATGGCCACACTCACTCTCATGGCCACACGGACTCTCTTGCCTCGCTCTGGCCCCTCGTCTGGCATGGCCACACTCAACTCGCTCAGGCTCCTCGCCTGGCACACTGCCCCTCTAGCCTCGCTCTGGCTCCTCATCAACACACAGCCACTCTCGCCTCTCTCTGGCCCCTCACCTCTCACACGCTACTCTCGCCTTGTTCTGGCCCCTCGCCAGTCACAAGGTCACTCTCGCCTCGCTCTGGCTCCTCGCCTGGCATGGCCACACTCACTCTCATGGCCACATGGACTCTCTCGCCTCGCTCTGGCCCCTCGTCTGGCATGGCCACACTCAACTCGCTCAGGCTCCTCGCCTGGCACACTGCCCCTCTAGCCTCGCTCTGACTCCTCATCAGCACACAGCCACTCTCGCCTCGCTCTGGCCCCTCGCCTCTCACACGCTACTCTCGCCTCGCTCTGGCCCCTCGCCAGTCACAAGGTCACTCTCGCCTCGCTCTGGCCCCACGCCTGCACAGCCAGTCTCGAGCTCTGGCCCCTCGCCTGGCACACGGCCACTCTCGCCTCTCTTTGGCCTCTCGCCTGGCTTGGCCACTCTTGCCTCGCTCTGGTCCCTCGCCTGGAACACGGCCACTCTCGCCTCTCCTGGCACACTGCCCCTCTCGCCTCACTCTGGCTCCTTGTCTGGCACACAGTCACTTCCGCTTCTCCCTGGCCCCTTGCCTGTAACACGGCCACTCTCGCCCTGCTCAGGCACCTCGCCTGGCACACGGCCACTCTCGCCTCAATCTGGCCCCTGTCCTGGCACACGGCCACTCTCGCGTCACTCTGTCCCAGGCCCTGTGTAAGGTTCTGTGTACATGTTCCTGAAACTCAGTTTGTTCGTCAGCCATTTTACTTTCTGTCTTGCTGCAGCTATCTTGCCCTCAGTCAAAATGGAGTTTCCAGCTTGCATGTTCCCTCCCTGATTCTCTCCTTTTGCTTCTTAAGCAGCCACAGCTGAGCAATCAGTGCTTCAGAATCTAGCCTGCAGTGAACCTGTGACCTGACTCCTAAAGCCTAGGACCTTGTACTCCAGCTATTCCTACTGAGGAACTCTGAAGCACTTGTGGACTCTGAACCCTGCTCTTTGAAAGACCCACGTTTGCATGGACTTACGCACAAGACGCTATATGAACTGTACTACATACATGACAAGATTCTGAAGCCAAAACGTTAGTGTCTGCTGGGTCTGGAAAGGCTGTGTCTGCTGTAACTGTGGATATCGGATGTCCGGTTGTACTTTCTGTGATGACAGTGGTTGTGACTTCTCACAACCATTCCAGGTGAGCAATTCCCTTAAGTGTTTTTTTTTCTGCAGTGTTACCACAGGTAAACACTATTGTTTTTTTTTTTTTTCTCTTTTTTGTCTGCTGTAACTGTGGATATCAGATGTCCGGGTGAACTTTCTGTGATGATAGTGGTTGTGACTTCTCACAACCATTCCAGGTGAGCAGTTCCCTTAATTTTTTTTTCTCTCTGCAGTGTTACCACAGGTAAACACTATTGTTTTTTTTTTCTCCTCTCCTCTTCTTCCAGTACTCCTGTCTTAAAAGATCTGGAAAATGGAGGCCCGCATAAAGGAACTTTGCGGAGTGACTGATAATATCCTTGCAGATTTGCAGAATATAAAGACCCGTTTTTCAAGCCTACAGGACCTCACTAATCACAATTTGCAAGTGTTTGGACAGACTGCCCAGGATTTGCGAGCCAGGATTGAGGTTCTAGAAGAGCGAGTCCAGGCTCCTGCCGTAGCCCCGAGTTCTGGGATTCCCAAGTTGCCCCCTTTTCGTTTTGGCGGTGAACGTGAGAAATTCAGGGGATTTATTAATCAATGCAATCTTTTTTTTTCTGCACATGCTTCACAATTTCCCACTGAACGATCTAAGGTGCTTACTATAATTATGTTGCTTACCAACAAGGCTTTGATGTGGGCAAACCCTCTGATTGAGACTGAGGATGATTGTTTGAATCACCTTGATGCTTTTATTTCAGCCATGGGGCAGGTGTTTGATGACCCCAATCGAGGTGCAACAGCTGAAGCAGCCATGTTAGCTTTGCGCCAAGGTAAGCACTCGGTAGCTGAATATGCCTTGGATTTCAGGAGATGGGCCCTTGATACCACCTGGGACAGTTCCGCCAAAAAATCTATTTTTCGAAAAGGGTTATCTCCACTGATTAAGGATGAACTTGCTCGTGCCGACCCTCCCACTGCGTTAGGTGACTTTATTAACTACTGCATCCGTATTGATACTCGTCTGACTGAACGCAGGCAAGAGAGATGGTTCGAAAGCAATCGCACTAACCTTTTCCTACCTTCCTCTCCAGCTAAGGAACCTTTGAGTAGGATTACACGGGAACCTGAACCTGAACCCATGCAGGTAGACTCTTTACAACGACGGGTTAGTGATGCACGCAAGGAACATCGTTTTAAGGAGAATCTATGTTTCTATTGTGGTAAGTCAGGGCACTTCATTATAAACTGCCCCAGCCGTTCTCGTAAGACTACTGCAGCACTCATTCATTGTGAGTGTTGCGAGAGGGGATCTGTCAGGTCCGAGCCTCAGGCTCCAGAGAGATCTGCAGCAACAGATCTTGATTTCTCGGACTTAAACTCCGTTACCTCTGAGGACGTTGACTGTGTAAACGCTGCCATTTTTCAAGTTTCCTCAGCGGTGTCCCAGCTGAGTTGTAAGAAAAACAATTCTCATTGCTTTCTTTCCATCAAACTCTGGGTTGACTCAGCTTGGATGTCTAGCTCTGCTATGATCGACTCAGGGGCAAGTGGAAATTTTATGGATGTCTCCTTTGCTCTGAAACAGGGGATACGTTCAGTGAAGAAGGCTACTCCAGTACAGATGGAAACTGTGGATGGCTCCCTGCTGACCTCTGGACCAGTGGATCAGGAAACAGAGCCTTTGAGGGTTCTTATGGGTAAAGATCATCAAGAGAAACTGTCCTTTATGCTTATCTCTTCTCCCCACTTTCCCATTATTCTAGGGCTACCATGGCTGCAGGCTCAGAATCCTACCATTAACTGGGGGACCAAGGAATTACACTTTCCAGAGAAACAGATGAGTCCAAAAGTTTCAACTTGCTCTGTTCCTAAAGGAACCATGTCAGTCCCTGAACTACCAGCTGTATACCAGGACTATGTGGATTTATGTGACAAGAAGAACGCTGACCAGCTTCCTCCTCACCGTCCATATGATTGTCCAATTGAATTATTGCCTGGAGCAGAGATACCTTTTGGTAAGATCTACCCCCTGGCGGGGCCCGAGCTAAAGGCTTTAAAGGATTACATAGACGAAAATCTAGCCAAGGGCTTCATACGCCCCTCTTCATCTCCTACAGGTGCACCCATCTTCTTTGTAAAGAAGAAAGATGGATCTCTGAGACCATGCGTAGACTATAGGGAACTCAATAAGGTTACTATTAGAAACCATTATCCATTGCCTTTAATCCCTGAGTTATTGGAGAGAGTGCGACATGCCAAAATTTTCTCTAAACTAGATCTTCGTGGGGCCTATAACTTAGTCCGTATTAGACCTGGGGATGAATGGAAGACTGCATTCAGGTCACGCTATGGACACTTTGAATATCTAGTTATGCCTTTTGGTCTGAGTACCGCCCCAGCCACTTTCCAACACTTGGTGAATGACATCTTCAGGGATCTCCTAGATACATTCGTGGTAATTTATTTGGATGATATTCTAATTTTTTCTAACTCCACAGAGGAACATCATGGACATGTGAGAATGGTCTTGGAACGTCTAAGACAAAATCATCTTTACATCAAACTTGAAAAGTGTGAATTCCATAGGACCGAAATTCCATTTCTGGGGTATGTACTGTCTACACAAGGAATTAGTATGGATGGAAGCAAAACCCAAGCCATCAAGGATTGGCCAAGTCCTAGAAATATGAAGGAGGTACAGCGCTTCATCGGGTTTGCCAACTTCTATAGACGTTTCATTAGAAATTTCTCTGAGGTAGTGTCACCTATCACCCAACTTACCCGGAAAGAGTCTAGGTTCTCCTGGACTCCCCAAGCCCAGGAAGCATTTTCCCGTCTAAAAGATAAATTTACCACTGCACCTATCCTAGTACATCCCAACCCCGAGCTTGCCTTCATAATAGAGGTGGATGCTTCAGACTGTGCCGTTGGAGCTATACTCTCTCAGAGAACAGGTGAGAAGAATGTCTTGCATCCCTGTGCCTTCTTTTCCCAGCAGTTGTCTTCGGCTGAGAGGAACTACGATGTGGGCAATAGAGAGTTGTTGGCCATTATTGCCGCCTTCAAAGAATGGAGACACCTTCTTCAGGGAGCTGCACAGCAAATAGTCGTCCTGACAGACCATCGTAACCTTGAGTTTATCAGGTCGGCTAAGTGCCTGACTCCTCGCCAGGCTCGCTGGAATCTTTTCTTAAACCAATTTAATTTTATCATTTCTTATAGACCAGGATCGCGCAATGGAAAGGCTGATGCACTCTCTAGGATTTACTCAGCAGAGACACGTCCAATTACTCCTCCTAAGACTATTCTTCCTGACTCTAGATTCCTAGGAGTAATTCATAATCAAGACCTACTTAAGGACATCAAGGAAGCATACCATGCGGATTCCTTTTTGGCACAACCCCCAAGGGACGTAAGTCTTGTCTTTAAGAATGGTGTGTGGATTCAGGGACAACGCCTGTATATTCCTGAAACAGTCAGATTGAGAGTATTGCAACTCATTCACGATTCCAAGATAGCTGGGCATAGAGGAATTCTAAAGACACAGGAATTTCTCTCTCGTTTCTTTTGGTGGCCCACTTGCAGGAAGGATGTTTTAAACTATGTCACTTCATGTGAAGTCTGTGCAAGATGCAAAACACCTCGCTCCTCACCAACTGGTCTGTTACAGCCTCTTCCCACCCCGTCCCGCCTGTGGGGATCCATTTCTATGAACTTCATTGTGGAGTTACCAACCTCTCAAGGGAAGAACACCATTCTAGTGGTGGTTGATCGTCTAACAAAGGCAGCTCATTTTATACCTTGTGTCGGCTTACCCACTGCAAAACAGACATCAGATTTGATGATTAAAGATGTGTTTCGCTTACATGGAGTACCGGATGAGGTTATTTCGGATCGAGGGGTGCAATTCACTTCTAGGCTTTGGCAAAATTTCTGTGCAGCATTGGACATTAAAGTAAACCTTTCTTCTGCTTTTCATCCCCAGACTAATGGACAGACCGAACGAACCAATCAAACCCTGGAGCAGTATCTCCGCTGCTTTATCTGCCACCTACAGGATGATTGGGTGGATCTACTTCCATTAGCTGAGTTCTCGTATAACAACTCTCAGAGTGCCTCCACTAAGCAGTCTCCTTTTTACTCTAATCTAGGTTATCATCCTAACATTCTACCACGATTTCCCATAGAAACGCCTTTACCAGCAGTGGCTGAAAGAATCACGTCTTTACAGAAGAATATGGATCTTCTAAAGGAGAATCTGGAATCGGTTCAGGAAAGGTACAAGAAAGCAGCAGATAAATTTCGTAAACCTGCACCAGCTTTCAAGGTAGGAGACTTGGTCTGGCTGTCAACCAGAAATCTTAAGTTAAGGATTCCATCGTCTAAGTTGGGACATAAGTACATTGGACCCTATAAAATCAGTAAAATTATAAGTGCCGTTGCTTGTCGTCTTCAACTGCCCAGAACTATGAGAATTCACCCTGTCTTTCATGTATCCCTACTAAAGGCTGCGACACCCAATACGTTTCCTGGACGTTCTTCTCCTTGCCCTGACCCAGTGCTAGTCGATGGTCAGGAAGAATTTGTGTGGAAAGGATTTTAGATTCCAGGTTGTATAGAAATCAGTTACAATATCTGATTAAATGGCAGGGCTACCCAGTGGAGGACAACTCATGGGAACCAGTCAATAACGTTAATGCTCCTCGCTTGCTCCGTCAGTTTCATCAGAGGTACCCACACAAGCCTGGCCTGAGGTCATCCGGAGGTTGTCCCTAAGGGGGGAGTAATGTAAGGTTCTGTGTACATGTTCCTGAAACTCAGTTTGTTCGTCAGCCATTTTACTTTCTGTCTTGCTGCAGCTATCTTGCCCTCAGTCAAAATGGAGTTTCCAGCTTGCATGTTCCCGCCCTGATTCTCTCCTTTTGCTTCTTAAGCAGCCACAGCTGAGCAATCAGTGCTTCAGAATCTAGCCTGCAGTGAACCTGTGACCTGACTCCTAAAGCCTTGGACCTTGTACTCCAGCTATTCCTACTGAGGAACTCTGAAGCACTTGTGGACTCTGAACCCTGCTCTTTGAAAGACCCACGTTTGCATGGACTTACGCACAAGACGCTATATGAACTGTACTACATACATTACACCCTGACTCTCACCTTGCTCTGGTCCCTCGCCTGGCACACAACTACTCGCCTCACTTCGGCTCCTCGCCTGCCACACGGCCAACACTCTCACCTCGGCCACTCTCGCCTCACTCTGACCCCTTTGACAGGCACACGACTCTTACCTTGCTCTGGCCCCTTGCTCGCACACGGACACTCTCGCCTCGCTCTGACCCCTCGCCTGACACAGCCACTCTCGCCTCACTCTGGCCCCTCGCCTGGCATGGCCATTCTCGCCTCGCGTTGTCCACCCATCTGGCACATGGCCACTCTCGCCTCTCTCTGGCCTCTGGCCAGCAGGGCACATGGCCACTCTCGCATCGCTTTGGCCCCTTGCCTGGCACACAGCCTTTCTCGCCTCGCTCTGGCCCCTCGTCTGACACGGCCACTCTCGCCTTGCTCTGCACACGGCCACTCTCACCCCGCTCTGGCACTCGGCCACTATCGTCTCGCTCAGACCCCTCGCCTGGCACAGCCACTCTCGTCTCACTCTGGCCCCTCACCTGGCATGGCCATTCTCGTCTCACTCTGGCCCTTCACCTGGCACGGCCATTCTCGCCTCGCTCTGGCCCCTCATCTGGCACACGGCCACTCTAACCTCGATCTGGCTCTTCATCAGGCACACAGCCACTCTCGCCTCGCTCTGGCCCCTCGCCTCTCACAACGGCTACTCTAGCCTCGCTCTGGCCCCTCGCCTGTCACACGATCACTCTCACCTCGCTCTGGCCCCACGCCTCGCACAGCCAGTCTTGCCTCGCTCTGGCCCCTCGCCTGGCACATGGCCAATCTCGCCTCATTCTAGCCCCTCGCCTGGCACACAGCGACTCTCAACTTGCTCTGTCATCTTGCCTTGCACACGGACACTCTTGCCTCTCTCCAGCCACTGGCCTGGCACACGGCCACTCTCTCCTCGCTCTGGCCCCTCGCCTAGCACATGGCCACTATCGCCTCGCTTTGGCTACTCGCCTGGCACACGGATACTCTCTCCTCGCTCTGGCCCCTCGCCAGGCACACTGTCACTCTCTTCTCTCTTGCCCCTCACCTAGCACACAGCCACTCTTGCCTCGCTCTGTCCCCTGGCCTGGCACGGCCACTGTCTCTCTTGCTCTGGCCTCACGCCTGGCACATGGCCACTCTCTCGTCGCTTTGGCCCCTCTCCTGGCACGTTCACTCTTGCCTCGCTCTGGCCCCCCTCGCCTGCACTGCCACTCTCGCATCATTCTGGCCCCTCGCCTGGCATGGCCACTCTAGCCTCATTCAGGCCTCTCGCCTTGATCTGGCTGCTCGCCTGACACGGCCACTCGGCTGGCACGGCCACTCTCGAGCCTCGCTCTGGCCCCGCACGGCCATACTCTCCTTACTCTGGCACCTCGCCTGGCATGGCCACTCTCTCCTCACAATGGCCCCTCCCCTGGCATGGCCACTCTCGCCTCACTCTAGCCCCTCGCCCGGCACACGGCCACTCACGCCTCGCTCTGGTCCCCTCACATGGCACACGGCCACTCTCGCCTCGCTCTGGCCCCTTGCCGGGCACACGGCCACTCTAGCCCCTCTCTGGCCCTTCGCCCAGCACACGGCCACTCTAGCCTTGCTCTGGCCCCTAGCCTGGCACAGTAGTACTCGCCTCGCTCTAGCCCCTCGCCTGGTACGGCCACTCTCGCCTCGCTCCGGCCCCATGCCTCGCACAGCCAGTCTCGCCTCGCTCTGGCCCCTCGCCTGGCATGTCCACTCTCGCTTCTCTTTGGTCCCTCGCCTGGCACGTCCACTCTCACCTCACTCTGGCTCCTCGCCTGGCATGGCCACACTCACTCTCATGGCCACACGGAGTCTCTCGCTCGCTCTGGCCCCTCGTCTGGCATGGCCACACTCAACTCGCTCAGGCCCCTCGCCTGGCACACTGCCCCTCTAGCCTCGCTCTGGCTCCTCATCAGCACACAGCCACTCTCCCTCTCTCTGGCCCCTCGCCTCTCACACGCTACTCTCGCCTTGTTCTGGCCCCTCGCCAGTCACAAGGTCACTCTCGCCTCGCTCTGGCTGCTCGCATGGCATGGCCACACTCACTCTCATGGCCACATGGACTCTCTCGCCTCGCTCTTGCCCCTCGCCTGGCATGGCCACACTCAACTCGCTCTGGCCCCTCGCCTGGCACACTGCCCCTCAAGCCTCGCTCTGACTCCTCATCAACACACAGCCACTCTGGCCTCGCTCTGGCCCCTCACCTCTCACACGCTACTCTCGCCTCGCTCTGGCCCCTCGCCAGTCACAAGGTCACTCTCGCCTCGCTCTGGCCCCACGCCTGCACAGTCAGTCTCGAGCTCTGGCCCCTCGCCTGGCACATGGCCACTCTCACCTCTCTTTGGCCTCTCGCCTGGCTTGGCCACTCTTGCCTCGCTCTGGCCCCTCGCCTGGAACACGGCCACTCTCGCCTCTCCTGGCACACTGCCCCTCTCGCCTCGCTCTGGCTTCTTGTCTGGCACACAGTCACTTCCGCCTCTCTCTGGCCCCTTGCCTGTAACACCGCCACTCTCGCCCTGCTCAGGCACCTCGCCTGGCACACGGCCACTCTCGCCTCAATCTGGCCCCTGTCCTGGCACACGGCCACTCTCGCCTCACTCTGTCCCAGGCCCTGACTCTCACCTTGCTCTGGTCCCTCACCTGGCACACAACCACTCGCCTAACTTCGGCTCCTCGCCTGCCACAACGGCCAACACTCTCGCCTCGCTCTGGCCCATCTCCTGGCATAAGGCCACTCTCGCCTCACTCTGACCCCTTTGACAGGCACACGACTCTTACCTTGCTCTGGCCCATTGCTCGCACACGGACACTCTCGCCTCGCTCTGACCCCTCCGAGGGCCTGACACAGCCACTCTCGCCTCACTCTGGCCCCTCTCCTGGCATGGCCATTCTCGCCTCGCGTTGTCCACCCATCTGGCACACGGCCACTCTCGCCTCTCTCTGGCCTCTGGCCTGCAGGGCACATGACCACTCTCGCATGGCTTTGGCCCCTCGCCTGGCACACAGCCTTTCTCACCTCGCTCTGGCCCCTCGTCTGGCACGGCCACTCTCGCCTTGCTCTGCACACGGCCACTCTCGCCCCGCTCTGACCCCTCGACTGGCACAGCCACTCTCGTCTCACTCTGGCCCCTCGCCTGGCACGTCCATTTCTCGCCTCGCTCTGGCGCCTCATCTGGCACACGGCCACTCTCGCTGCCACTCTCGCCTCTCTCTGGCCTGGCACATGACCACTCTCGCCTCGCTCTGGCCCCTTGCCTGGCACACAGCATCTCTCGCATTGCTTTGGCCCCTCGCCTGGCACACAGCCATTCTCGCCTCGCTCTGGCCCCTCACCTGGCACACAGCCACTATCGCCTCACACTGGCACACGGCTCTAATCTTGCCTCGCTCTACTCCCTCGCCTGGCACACTGCCACTCTCGCCTCACTCTGGCTTCTTGCCTGGCACACGGCCACTCTCGCCTCGCTCTGGCTCCTCGCCTGGCATGGCCACTCTCGCCTCGCTCTGGTCCCTCAACTGACACGGACTCTCTCGCCTCGCTCTGGCCCCTCGACTGTCACTCCGCCACTCTCGCAAAACTCTGGCCCCTCACCTGGCATGGCCACTCTCGCCTCGCTCTGGCCCCTCACCTGGCACGTCTCTCTCGCCTCGCTCTGGCCCTTTGCCTGAAACACGGCCACTCTCGCCTCACTCTGGCCCCTCGCCTAGCACATGGCCACTATTGCCTCGCTTTGGCTACTCGCCTGGCACACGGCTACTCTCTCCTCGATCTGGCCCCTCGCCAGGCACACTGTCACTCGCTTCTCTCTTGCCCCTCACCTAGCACACAGCCACTCTTGCCTCGCTCTGGCCCCTGGCCAGGCACGGCCATTCTCTCGCTCTGGCCTCACGCCTGGCACATGGCCATACTCGCCTCCCTCTGGTCCCTCAGGCCTGGCACATGGCTACTCTCTCGTCGCTTTGGCCCCTCTCCTGGCACGTTCACTCTCGCCTCGCTCTTTTCCCCCTCGACTGCACTGCCACTCTCGCCTCATTCTGGCCGCTCGCCTGATACGGCCCCTCGACTGGCACGGCCACTCTCGAGCCTCGCTCTGACCCCTCGCCCTGCACACGGCCACTCACGCCTCTTTCTGGCCCCTTAAATGGCACACGGCCACTCTCGCCTCGCTCTGGCCCCTCGCCCGGCACACGGCCACTCTCGCCTCGCTCTGGCCCCTTGCCTGGCACACGACCACTTTCACCTCGCTCTCCGCCCCTCACATGGCACATGGCCACTCTACACTCGCTCTTGCCCCTTGCCTTGCACACGGCCACTCTCGCCTCGCTCTGGCCCCTCGCCCAGCACACGGCCACTCTAGCCTCGCTCTGGCCCCTAGCCCGGTGCAGTAATACTCGCCTCGCTGAACCTCGCCTGGTACAGCCACTCTCACCTCGCTCCGGCCCCATGCCTCGCACAGCCAGTCTCGCCTCGCTCTGGCCCCTCGCCTGGCATCTCCACTCTCGCCTCTCTTTGGCCCTCGCCTGGCACGTCCACTCTCGCCTCACTCTGGCCCCCTTGCCTGGCACATGACCACTATCGCCTTGCTCTGGCTCCTCGTCTGGCATGGCCACTCTCACCTCGCTCTGGCTCCTTGCCTGGCATGGCCACACTCACTCTCATGGCCACACGGACTCTCTCGCCTCACTCTGGTCCCTCACCTGGCATGGCCACACTCAACTCGCTCTGGCACCTCGCCTGGCACACTGCCCCTCTAGCCTCGCTCTTGCTCCTCATCAGCACACAGCCACTCTCGCCTCTCTCTGGCCCCTCGCCTCTCACACGCTACTCTCGCCTTGCTCTGGCCCCTCGCCTGTCACAAGGTCACTCTCGCCTTGCTCTGGCCCCACGCCTGCACAGCCAGTCTCAAGCTCTGGCCCCTCACCTGGCACATGGCCACGCTCGCCTCTCTTTGGCCTCTCGCCTGGCTTGGCCACTCTTGCCTCGCTCTGGCCCCTCGCCTGGAACACGGCCATTCTCGCCAAGCTCGCTCTGGCCCCTTGCCTGGCATGGGCACTCTCGACTCGCTCTGGCACCTTGCCTGGCACACTGCGCCTCTCACCTCGCTCTGGCTCCTAGTCTGGCACACAGTCACTTTCGCCTCTCTCTGGCCCCTTGCCTGTAACACGGCCACTCTCGCCATGCTCAGGTACCTCGCCTGGCACACGGCCACTCTCGCCTCAATCTGGCCCCTGTCCTGCAGAGCACACGGCCACTCTCGCTTCACTTCGGCTCCTCGCCTGCCACACAGCCAACACTCTTGCCTCGCTCTGGCCCCTCGCCCGGCATAAGGCCACTCTCCGCCTCAAGCTCTGACCCCTTGGACAGGCACATGACTCTTACTCGCTCTGGCCCCTTGCTCACACAGGGACACTCTCGCCTCACTCTGGCCCCTTGCCGGCACAGCCATTCTCGCCTCGCGTTGTCCCCCCATCTGGCACACAGCCACTCTCGCCTCTGTCTGGCCTCTGGCCTGCAGGGCACATGACCACTCTCGCATCGCTTTGGCCCCTCGCCTGTCACACAGCCATTCTCGCCTCGCTCTGGCCCCTCGTCTGGCACGGCCACTCTCGCCTTGCTCTGCACACGGCCACTCTCGCCGGGCCGCTCTGGCACACGGCCGCTATCGCTTCGCTCAGACCCCTCACCTGGCACGGCCACTCTCGTCTCACTCTGGCCACTCGCCTGGCACGGCCATTCTCACCTCGCTCTGGCCCCTCATCTGGCACACGGCCACTCTCGCCACCACTCTCGCCTCTCTCTGGCCTGGCACATGACCACTTTCGCCTCGCTCTGGCCCCTTGCCTGGCACACAGCATCTCTCACATTGCTTTGGCCCCTCGCCTGGCACACAGCCATTCTGGCCTCGCTCTGGCCCCTCGCCTGGCACACAGCCACTATCGCCTCACACTGGCACACGGCTCTAATCTTGCCTCGCTCTACTCCCTCGCCTGGCACACTGCCACTCTCGCCTCACTCTGGCTTCTTCCCTGGCACACGGCCACTCTCGCCTCGCTTTGACTCCTCGCCTGGCATAGCCACTCTCGCCTCGCTCTGGTCCCTCAACTGACACTGACTATCTCGCCTCGCTCTGGCCCCTCGCCTGTCACTCCGCCACTCTCGCAAAACTCTGGCCCCTCACCTGGCATGGCCACTCTCGCCTCGCTCTGGCCCCTCACCTGGCACGTCTCTCTCGCCTCGCTCTGGCCCTTTGCCTGGAACACGGCCACTCTCGCCTCGCTCTGGCCCCTTGCCTGGCATGGCCACTTTCGACTCGCTCTGGCCCCTCTCCTGGCACACTGCCGCTCTAACCTCGCTCTGGCCTCTTGCCTGGTAAACAGCCACTCTCACCTCACTCTGGCTCTTCGTCTGGCACACAGCCACTCTCGCCTCGCTCTGGCACCACGCCTAGCACATGGCCACTGTCGCCTCGCTTTGGCTACACGCCTGGCACATGGCTACTCTCTCCTCGCTCTGGCCCCTCGCCAGGCACACTGTCACTCGCTTCTCTCTTGCTCCTCACCTAGCACACAGCCACTCTTGCTTCACTCTGGTCCCTCGCCTGGCACATGGCCACTCTCTCTCGTCGCTTTGGCCTCATGCCTGGCACGTTCACTCTCACCTCGCTCTGGCCCCCTCGCCTGGCATGGCTACTCTAGCCTCAGTCAGGCCTCTCGCCTCGATCTGGCCGCTCGTCTGACATGGCCACTCGGCTGGCACGGCCACTCTCGAGCCTTACTCTGGCCCCTCACCTGCCACGGCCATAATCTCCTTACTCTGGCACCTCGCCTGGCACGGCCACTCGCTCCTCACTATGGCCCCTCCCCTGGCATGGCCACTCTTGCCTCACTCTAGCCCCTCGCCCGGCACACGGCCTCTCTCACCTCGCTCTGGCCCTTCGCCTGGCACATTGGCCACTCTCGCTCGCTCAGGCCCCTCGTCTGGCACATGGCTGCTCTCACCCTCTCTCTAGCTACTAGCCTGGCACATAGCCAATCTCATCTTTCTCTAGCCCCTCACCTGGCACACGGCCACTCTCAACCCGCTCTCGCCCCTCGCCTGGCAATCTCGACTTGCTCTGGCACCTCTCCTGGCACATAGCCACTCTCGCCTCCCTCCAGCTTCTCATCTGGCACATGGCCACTCTCACCTCGCTCTGGTCCCTTGCCTGGCACACGGCCACTCACGCCCCTCGCCTGTCACACGGCCACTCTCGCCTAGCTCTAGCCCCTCGCCTGGCATGGCCACTCTCGCCTCGCCAGGCCCCTCGCCTGGCACACGGTCACTCTCACCTCGCTCTGGCACCTCGCCTAGCATTCTGCCATTCTCACTTCACTCTGGCCCCTCGTCAGGCACACAGACACTCTCGCCTCGCTCTGGACCATCGCCAAGCACACGGTCACTCTCGCTTCTCTCTTGCCCCTTGCCTGGGACACAGCCACTCTTGCCTCTCTCCGGCCCCTGGCCTGTCACACGATGTCTCTCGCCTCTCTCTGGCCCCTCGCCTGGCACAAACCACTCTCGCCTCGCTCTAGCCCCTCGCCTGGCACACGGCCAATATCGCCTCTTTCTAGCCTCTCGCCTGGCACACGGCTACTCTCAACTTGCTCTGTCCCCTTGCCTGGCACACGGCCACTCTCACCTCGCTCCGGCCACTGGCCTGGCACACGGCCACTCTCTCCTCGCTCTGGCCCCTCGCCTAGCACATGGCCACTATCGCCTCGCTTTGGCTACTCGCCTGGTGGCTACTGTCTCCTCGCTCTGGCCCCTCGCCAGGCACACTGTCACTCGCTTCTTTCTTGCCCCTCACCTAACACCAGCCACTCTTGCCTGCTCTGGCCCCTGGCCTGACACTGCCACTCTCTCTCTCGCTCTGGCCCCTCTCCTGGCACATTCACTCTCGCCTCGCTCTGGCCCCCTAGCCTGCACTGCCACTCTCGCCTGACACGGCCACTCGGCTGGCACGGCCACTCTCGAGCATCGCTCTGGCCCCGTACGGCGATACTCTCCTTACTCTGGCACCTCGCCTGGCACATAGCCACTCTCGCCTCACTCCAGCTCTCATCTGGCACACGGCCACTCTCACCTCGCTCTGGCCCCTTGCCTGGCACACCGCCCACTCACACCTCGCTCTGACCTTCACATGGCACATGGCAACTCTCGCCTCGCTCTGGCCCCTTGCCTGGCACACGGCTACTCTCGCCTCGCTCTGCCCCTCACCTAGCACATGGCAACTCTCGCCTTGCTCTGGCCCCTTGCTCGCACACGGACACTCTCGCCTCGCTCTGACCCTTCCCTGACACAGCCACTCTCGCCTCACTCTGGCCCCTCGCCTGGCACGGCCATTCTTGCTCAAGTTGTCCCCCCATCTGGCACACGGCCACTTTCACCTCTCTCTGGCCCCTTGCCTGTAACACGGCCACTCTCGCCATGCTCAGGCACCTCGCCTGGCAAACAGCCACTCTCGCCTCAATCTGGCCCCTGTCCTGGCACACGGCCACTCTTGCCTCGCTCTGGCCCCTCACATGGCACATGGCCACTCTACGCTCGCTCTTGCCCCTCGCCTTGCACACAGACTCTCGCCTCGCTCTGGCCCCTCGCCCAGCACACGGCCACTCTAGCCTCGCTCTGGCCCCTATCCTGGCGCAGTAATACTCGTCTCGCTCTAGCCCCTTGCCTGGTACGGCCACTCTTGCCTCGCTCCGGCCCCACGCCTCGCACAGCCAGTCTCGCCTCGCTCTGGCCCCTTGCCTGGCATGTTCACTCTCACCTCGCTCTGGCCTCCTTGCCTGGCACATGACCACTCGATAGTGGCCACTCTCACCTCGCTCTGGCTCCCCGCCTGGCATGGCCACACTCACTCCTCATGGCCACATGGACTCTCTCGCTTCGCTCTGGCCTCTCGCCTGGCATGGCCACACTCAACTCGCTCTGGCCTTTCGCCTGGCACGCTGCCCCTCTAGCCCTCGCTCTGGCTCCTCATCAGCACACAGCCACTCTCGCCTCGCTCTGGCCCCTCGCCTCTCACACGCTACTCTCGCCTCGCTCTGGCACCTCGCCTGTCACAAGGTCACTCT
This sequence comes from Oophaga sylvatica, assembly GCA_033576555.1. Lineage (NCBI taxonomy): Eukaryota > Metazoa > Chordata > Amphibia > Anura > Dendrobatidae > Oophaga > Oophaga sylvatica. The sequence continues at coordinate 2,319,347 of JARQOD010000009.1, forward strand.
CGCCTCGCTCTGGCCCCACGCCTGCACAGCCAGTCTCGAGCTTTGGCCCCTCGCCTGGCACACGGCCACTCTCGCCTCTCTTTGGCCTCTCGCCTGGCTTGGCCACTCTTGCCTAACTCTGGCCCCTCACCTGGAACATGGCCACTCTCGCCTCGCTCTGGCCCCTTGCCTGTAACGCGGCCACTCTCGCCATGCTCAGGCACCTCGCCTGGCAAACAGCCACTCTCGCCTCAATCTGGCCCCTGTCCTGGCACACGGCCTCTCTCGCCTCAATCTGTCCCCTGCCCTGACTCTCGCCTTGCTCTGGTCCCTCGCCTGGCACACAATCACTCTCGCCTCACTTCGGCTCCTCGCCTGCCACACGGCCAACACTCTCGCCTCGCTCTGGCCCCTTGCCCGGCATAAGGCCACTCTCGCCTCAAGCTCTGACCCTTGGACAGGCACATGACTCTTACCTCGCTCTGGCCCCTTGCTCACACACGGACACTCTCGCCTCACTCTGGCCTCTTGCCGGGCACAGCCACTCTCGCCTCTCTATGACCCCTCACCTGGCACATGGCAACTCTCGCCTTGCTCTGGCCCCTTGCTCGCACACAGCCACTCTCGCCTCACTCTGGCCCCTCGCCTGGCACGGCCATTCTTGCTCACGTTGTCCCCCCATCTGGCACACGGCCACTCTCACCTCTCTCTGGCCTCTTGCCTGCAGGGCACATGACCACTCTCGCATCGCTTTGGCCCCTCGCCTGGCATACAGCCATTCTCGCCTCGCTCTGGCCTCACGTCTGGCATGGCCACTCTCGCCTCGCTCAGACCCCTCACCTGGCACGGCCACTGTCATCTCACTCTGGCCCCTCGCCTGGCACGGCCATTCTCTCCTCGCTCTGGCCCTTATCTGGCACACGGCCACTCTCGCCGCCACTCTCGCCTCTCTCTGGCCTGGCACATGACCACTCTCGCCTCGCTCTGGCCCCTTGCCTGGCACACAGCATCTCTCGCATTGCTTTGGCCCCTCGCCTGGCACACAGCCATTCTCGCCTCGCTCTGGCCCCTCGCTTGGCACACAGCCACTATCGCCTCACACTGGCTCACGGCTAATCTTGCCTCGCTCTACTCACTCGCCTGGCACACGGCCACTATCGCCTCACTCTGGCTTCTTGCCTGGCAAGGCCCCTCTCGCCTCGCTCTTTCCCCTCGCCTGGCACACGGCCACTCTAAGTCCTAAACTGTTGCATATGCCAACATCCGCAAGATAAATTGA